>WAAB01008052.1:12355-26797 GCA_013389865.1 Piaya cayana
CAGGTGACAGGGGACAGGATGAGGGGGAATGGCCTCAAGCTCTGCCAGGGGAGATTTAGGCTAGACATTAGGAGGAAGTTTTTTATGGAAAGGGTCATTAGGCATTGGAATATGCTGCCCAGGGAGGTGGTTGATTCGCCTTCCTTGGAGGTGTTTAAGTCATGAGTAGACAAGGTCCGGAGGGACATGGTTTAGTGTTTGGTAGGAATGGTTGGACTCGATGATCTGATGGGTCTCTTCCAACCCAGTGATTCTGTGATTCTGTGAGATGCCTAGACAAGGTAGATATTGGGGGATGGTGCAGCCACCTCCATAGCTTTTCTTTTCTCTGTTAAATAATTGGAAAAGAGCATTATTGTTCTCATTAAAAATTCATTTGGAAGTAGTGAGATTCTTGAGGACATAATTAGCTGAGTTCTCCCACTCCATCATCTCTCTCCAAAGCTTACTGGGATCATTCTTTTCTATTTTTTCCTTCCCTTCCCTAACCCTTTTGCAACTTGCTTAGGACTCCCTGGACACTGAGTAGGACAGATCCTTGCCAGTCACAGAAGTGAAGAAAACAAAGTGCTTAATACATGAGATCTGGCAGTNTCCTTTCTCTATCAGCCTGTCCTCAAATGGCAGGTATTCCAGCATTGGGTTATCTCCATGGTCTCCTCTGGACTTGCTCCAACAGCTCCATGTCTTTTCTGTGCTGAGGACTTCAGACCTGAATGCAGAGCTCCAGGTGAGGTCTCATGAGAGCAGAGCAGAGGGGCAGAATCCCTCCTTCCCTTGCCCTGCTGCTCCCACTGTTTTGCATGCAGCCCAGGACACAGTTGGCTTTTTGGGTTGCGAGAACATGTTGCTGGCTCGTGTTGATCTTCTCATCAACAAGCATTTCAAGTCCTTTTCCTCAGGGCTGCTCCAAATCCATTTTGCAGGAAGCCTATAACTGCACTTGGGATTCCCCTGACCCAGGTGCAGGACCTTGCACTTGGCCTTCACATGCTGCATCATCTAACCCGACTTCAGCTCTCCAAGTGCAAACCCTGCTCTCTAACTGACTTTTCTCTAAGTGTGTGTGGGCTAGTGAGGCAACACTCATGGTCCTAGACGTGATGCAGGAGGGAGATGGGGATTGTGGCTAAACCTTGCCTTGAGTCTTCCTTGCTTGAGCATCTCTCTCATTCCATTTTGGTTATTAGCAGCTGTGTATTTCACATAATAGGTGGTTCGTTTGCATTAATGAAGGCTGGGGCTGGCTGATTGATTTTACAGTTCCCTGCAACCAAATCAGTCAGGCTTTGCAGGCTACCATCAGGGTACGCAGGCTCTGCACCGAAGGAGTGAGACAGACTTGCCTTAACTACATCTATCTCCTTTTTTGTTGGTTTTATTTCCTTTTTCTTTGCTCCCCTTATGCTATTTCCAATTTATTTCCTCCTTTTTTTTTTCATTCAACCACCCCAGCCATCATCTGGATGTCTGACCCACTGCTCAGCAGGTATGAGACCAAGGCTCCTATCACTAGGAGCAGGGTGTCCATGTGAAGCAGCTTATATTCATCGGGTATATCTAAAGTCCTCGGTGTGGCTTCCTCTCCTTCACAGTGTCCTTAATTCTTGCCTTCGCTCCCAGCTTCCCCTTCAGCAGTCATTTCTAGACCCCTGTCTTGGAAAACCCTTCTCTTGGAAGGCCCTTTCCCCTCATCCTCAAGTTCCTGCCGTGCCAGCAGCTTGGTGGCCAGATCTTTACAAAGCTTTATTAGCTCTGCTCCATCACAAACATGGTCTCTCACTTTCCAGGGAGCAGCTGGCTTGCATCTTGCTGCCCTAGTCCCCAGACTCAGTGCATTTCTGTGTCCAACTGGGCTGTGGATGAGTGGGCAACAGGGGAGTGGGTGTTCTAAAGCTCCTTTTGCAATCTTATGCAAAGAAAAATGGGTTCGAGGATTGTTCCCTTTGATTCAAGGAGAAGAAAAAGCTGATCTCCTCCTGCCTCTCAGCAGTTAGAGGATGACAAGCAGCTCTACCCTGTTTTGCTCCTCTGTAAAACGCAGGGAAGAGGATGCCTGGCTGCTTGGAAATGCTTGGTTACTGGCAGGTGGATCTTCCTCAAGCTTTGCTGTGCAAAACAATCAGCCACTGAGGAGTTAAAGTACTGTTTAAAAGAGTGTTTAATTAGACCCCTAATGATGGGGCTTGTCACTCCGGAGACACTTTGTCAGGCTAATTTCCCCACAGGGGTTCAAGTTCCTCATACACCCCAAAGGTTGGTTGTGTGCTGAGGGACTCTCCCACTGCCCCCGCCCCCAGCTCTGCAAGTACAATTGGGATTGATTAAGATTTATTCTTTTTAATTAAGATGGAGAGGCTGGAACCCCAGGGTGCACCAACCTCAGGAAGAAGGACAATTATGCAGCAATTACACAGCCTCGTAATCACATTATACATGGGATGTAGACAGAGATCTACCAAAGCCATTGTAAATAGGTCATCAGCAAACCCAAGAGATGCCAAATGACTTGGGTACCTTTAGCTCCTTGCCGAGGGGCTCGAATTTGGGTTACAGAGGAGATGTCAGCTGAGAATTCCATGTGACTTCATATCTTGGTTGAACTCCTGCTCCTATGGCCTCATAGCAACCATTGGTGCATCTCTGTCCTGCAGGCATGTGGTCCCCTCCCTTCCTCTTACGAGCATGTGATGTGTCAGCAGAGCTGGGAGGTGGCAACTGCCTCCTCCCAAACCAACATCTCTCCGCTCATCCCTCCTTCTCCTCCCTCCTGGTACTTGGATGTCCCTAGGTCTGGGCAATCCTTTTGGTCCCTGCCTTTTACTCCACTTGGAGAGGAGTATAAACTAGGCAAGCCTACACCAGATCTCTTCATATGCTACTTCCAGCCCAGGGGATTTCCTTGGGAGGTGTTCAAGGCCAGGCTGGATGACACTTAGAGCAACCTGATGTGGTGGAAAGCATCCCTGCCCGTGGCAGGTGGGAGTTGGACCTGCATGGGCTTTAAGGTCTCTTTCAACTCAAACAATTCTATGATTCTATGAAAACCCAACTGTTTACAGACAGGGTGATTGAAACCTATTTTTGGAGATGGAGTTTGAAAGATTTCAATCTCCTGGTTTGGTAATACAGCTTGAACTGGCTCACCCAAAGTCAGCCTGGGTTTTCTGCACTGGTTTCCCCAGTCCTATAGCCCCAACGTGGGAGAACTGCCATGTGGATGCCAGCAATGGGGACACAGTCTGTTTGGTCTCAGCATGGCAAAACTGCTGAAGCCCGACCTTTTGTAAGGAGGGAGCAAAAGCACAAATCCACTCTTGCTTCTCCTTCATTTTGGTGCTGCATTAAAAAAAAAATAAATTAAAAAATGGTTTTCCCTGCTCCTCCTCAGTTCAATAACTCAGGTAGCAGCACCAGTAGTGTTCCTGTAGCCCACTGCCTGCACAGCCCTTCCTCCAGGACCTGCCTTTGGACCCTAAAAGTGGCGTTATGAAGTGTTTCTTCTGTAGGATGCAGAAATTTCAGATTCCGATGCATTTTCCTCTTCTCATTTTCATCCCTTTAACTCCTCCTCTCTCGTTGTTTCTAATTAGCAATGCTAACCCACACTGCACTTGCCTTTTATCCTCTGCTAAAAGCAGGCTTGGACTGGAATTAAACAGAGTGGTGTAGGCTCAGGGCTGTGTTTTCCCAATGAGAGAGTTGGAGTACACAGTCCATAGGAGCTGTGCTGGAGCCAAGGAGGTTGCTGATGTGCTTTATGAGCTTCAGGATGCTTTTAACCCTGGGGAGCTTTTGCTGCCCTTGCCTGGCTGGCCCCGCTCTCCTCTTGCTTGTAGAGAGCCGAGAAAGCACCCATCAACAGGGTGAGCAAGCTCAGCAATGGGGAGGGTGGCTCCAGGTTGTCCCCAGACTCGCTGGGACATCAACCTAGGTGGCCTCTGAAAGGGGATGCACTGCCAAAAAGTTTTCTTTTCCCTCCCTGTTTTTCTAGGAGAGAAGAGAAGTTTTTGAGGATCCAGCATCCCTCTGCCTAGAGATGCTCCACTCTTATCCTCAGCTGGCATTTCTCACTTGGTGCCTTCTTTTTCTTCTTTTCTCACAGTTTACAAATTAGTCAGCTTTGCCCAGTGAGGGAGAATTGATTCTTATGGCGAAACACCTTTTTTTTTTTTAAANCCTGGCTGCTTGGAAATGCTCACTAGCTGGCAGGTGGATCTTCCTCAAGCTTTGCTGTGCAAAACAATCAGCCACTGAGGAGTTAAAGTACTGTTTAAAAGAGTGTTTAATTAGACCCCTAATGATGGGGCATGTCACTCCGGAGACACTTTGTCAGGCTAATTTCCCCACAGGGGTTCAAGTTCCTCATACACCCCAAAGGTTGGTTGTGTGCTGAGGGACTCTCCCACTGCCCCCGCCCCCAGCTCTGCAAGTACAATTGGGATTGATTAAGATTTATTCTTTTTAATTAAGATGGAGAGGCTGGAACCCCAGGGTGCACCAACCTCAGGAAGAAGGACAATTATGCAGCAATTACACAGCCTCGTAATCACATTATACATGGGATGTAGACAGAGATCTACCAAAGCCATTGTAAATAGGTCATCAGCAAACCCAAGAGATGCCAAATGACTTGGGTACCTTTAGCTCCTTGCCGAGGGGCTCGAATTTGGGTTACAGAGGAGATGCCGGCTGAGAATTCCATGTGACTTCATATCTTGGTTGAACTCCTGTTCCTATGGCCTCATAGCAACCATTGGTGCATCTCTGTCCTGCAGGCATGTGGTCCCCTCCCTTCCTCTTACGAGCATGTGATGTGTCAGCAGAGCTGGGAGGTGGCAACTGCCTCCTCCCAAACCAACATCTCTCCGCTCATCCCTCCTTCTCCTCCCTCCTGGTACTTGGATGTCCCTAGGTCTGGGCAATCCTTTTGGTCCCTGCCTTTTACTCCACTTGGAGAGGAGTATAAACTAGGCAAGCCTACACCAGATCTCTTCATATGCTACTTCCAGCCCAGGGGATTTCCTTGGGAGGTGTTCAAGGCCAGGCTGGATGACACTTAGAGCAACCTGATGTGGTGGAAAGCATCCCTGCCCGTGGCAGGTGGGAGTTGGACCTGCATGGGCTTTAAGGTCTCTTTCAACTCAAACAATTCTATGATTCTATGAAAACCCAACTGTTTACAGACAGGGTGATTGAAACCTATTTTTGGAGATTGAGTTTGAAATATTTCAATCTCCTGGTTTGGTAATACAGCCTGAACTGGCTCACCCAAAGTCAGCCTGGGTTTTCTGCACTGGTTTCCCCAGTCCTATAGCCCCAACGTGGGAGAACTGCCATGTGGATGCCAGCAATGGGGACACAGTCTGTTTGGTCTCAGCATGGCAAAACTGCTGAAGCCCGACCTTTTGTAAGGAGGGAGCAAAAGCACAAATCCACTCTTGCTTCTCCTTCATTTTGGTGCTGCATTAAAAAAAAATAAATAAAAAATGGTTTTCCCTGCTCCTCCTCAGTTCAATAACTCAGGTAGCAGCACCAGTAGTGTTCCTGTAGCCCACTGCCTGCACAGCCCTTCCTCCAGGACCTGCCTTTGGACCCTAAAAGTGGCGTTATGAAGTGTTTCTTCTGTAGGATGCAGAAATTTCAGATTCCGATGCATTTTCCTCTTCTCATTTTCATCCCTTTAACTCCTCCTCTCTCGTTGTTTCTAATTAGCAATGCTAACCCACACTGCACTTGCCTTTTATCCTCTGCTAAAAGCAGGCTTGGACTGGAATTAAACAGAGTGGTGTAGGCTCAGGGCTGTGTTTTCCCAATGAGAGAGTTGGAGTACACAGTCCATAGGAGCTGTGCTGGAGCCAAGGAGGTTGCTGATGTGCTTTATGAGCTTCAGGATGCTTTTAACCCTGGGGAGCTTTTGCTGCCCTTGCCTGGCTGGCCCCGCTCTCCTCTTGCTTGTAGAGAGCCGAGAAAGCACCCATCAACAGGGTGAGCAAGCTCAGCAATGGGGAGGGTGGCTCCAGGTTGTCCCCAGACTCGCTGGGACATCAACCTAGGTGGCCTCTGAAAGGGGATGCACTGCCAAAAAGTTTTCTTTTCCCTCCCTGTTTTTCTAGGAGAGAAGAGAAGTTTTTGAGGATCCAGCATCCCTCTGCCTAGAGATGCTCCACTCTTATCCTCAGCTGGCATTTCTCACTTGGTGCCTTCTTTTTCTTCTTTTCTCACAGTTTACAAATTAGTCAGCTTTGCCCAGTGAGGGAGAATTGATTCTTATGGCGAAACACCTTTTTTTTTTTTAAAATATCTCTTTATTTTTTTGAAGCTGCTAAAAACAGCTTTTAATTCCCCTGAAAGCAGCCTGGATGGTTCCGAGATGAGCCCAGACACCTTGTCACACTTGCAGAGAGCTGCAAAAACAGTCTGCTTCCCTGTTGTTGGGCTGATAGTGAGAAATTTTCCTGTCTGGGCTTAAAAGCAGTGGCTGGAAAGCATCTGGGGAGGTCAGGGGTGGCTTGCTGGCCACAAGGAGTCTGGGGACAGTGCGTTTTGGCAGGGCGGCTTCCCAGACCCTGTCTAGCTGGTGTGTGGAGCTACAGCTCTGGGACATGGGGAGGTGGAGATGATCCTGCCTCCTTGGAAATGGAGTTGTGTTGTTCAAGGGGGGTGACATAGCATGGAGTTGGTCTTGCAAAAGTCCTGAGCATGGCCCATCCAACCTGGCCTTGAACACCTCATGTATCCTCAAGACGTATGGAGATGCTGGAGACACACCACAGGCATTTCTCCTACACCTGCCTCTTCATCGGGACATGCTGATGGCAGCGGGGAGGGGAGCATGTGGTCCCTGGAGGGGTTACAGTGACTTGAGTTTCAGCGTCCAGCCATCTGCAGGGCAACTAATCATGTAGATGTCTGCAAAGCTGAGTGGCTCCCTGCTCCAGCTGGCAACCAGTCCTTGCAAGAGGGATGCAGTCAATGCCACCTGAGACCATATGAAGTTCCTGCATCACCTTAACCTGCTTTTGAAATCTTGTGCGGGGACTGAAAAGAAACTGCAATGAAATCCTCCCTCCTCTCCAAAGCTGCAGCTGTACCAGGGTTATCATGGTGGGTTTTCACTCAGTTGAGTTACTGGGCTGGGTGCATCCCAGCAGCAGCCACTTGTGCTAACCCAGGCTGCCCCAGCCCATATAATTATATTTCTGAACACCTTAGAAACCCCACAGACGCTCTAAATTATGGCATTTTTCTACCTCTTTTCTCACCATGAGCTGCAGTGTTTTCCTGCTAGATCTGGCACCTACTACAGCATTGCCCGGAGCCATCAGCTTTGCAGCAATAGGTCAAGTGACCCAGAGAGAGGGAATTATATATAGAAAGACAGGAGATAGAGATGTCATTAGAGAGGAGCTGGGAGCCAGGAGAGAACCTCTGGGTCCATATATTTTTTTAAATTTTTTTTGGTGGATGAAAGGAGCTCACTTCAGTGAAGAGCATTATTATATTCAGATTCCCATTTAGGCTTCTCTGAGTTGTACAACAAAAGGAATATTAAATGATCTTGCAAAATTTATGTTACAAATCAATGTAACCTGCATAAATCAACCCAGTCGAAGCAAGAAGGTAAGGTTTGGGGTTTTTTTCTACCAAGTGCCTGTGCTGCGACAAAGTTACTGCTTTAGGATTGAAAGATGTTGCATCCAGATGAAGGAGACCTTAGAAAAATGTCATGCCTTCAGCTAGATATATCTCTTTATTCCCTTTTCTTTCCATGACTGGGTGAAGAATCTTAGAGTTGTTAAGGTTGGAAAAGACCCCTAAACTCATCCAGTCTGTCAGACCAACCCCCCCACGCCTAATGAACTGTGTCCCAAAGTGCCATGGCCACATGTTTTTTCAACCCCTCCAGGGATGGAGATGCCACCGCTGCCCTGGGCAGCCTCTGCCAGGGCTTCACCACTCTTTCAGTAAAGAAATTTCTCCTAATATCCAATCTAAACATCCCCTGGTGCAACTTGAGGCCATTTCCTCTCATCCTATTGCTTGTTACCTAGGAGAAGAGACCAGCACCCAGCTCACCACAACCTCCTCTCAAGGAGCTGCAGAGACCAATGAGGTCTTGGTGAAGAGCATCATCATGCAGAAATCTCTCTTTCATTTATGGATCCCACCTTTGCAAATACCTGGGTGCATCCTACGTCTCCTCAGCACCTCCACAGATCCAGCAGCACCATTTAGAGACGATGCCAGCAAAGAAGAGTAAATATTTGCACAGCGATTGATGTCATCTGAACCAGCTAAATATGCTGAGGACAAGGATCATGGCCACTGAGCTGGGGTTTTGCATCTTTATTCTCCTGAGATGGTTCCGTGGTGAGACTCTGGAAGACCTTAGACCTTTGCACTCGCTCTTTGGATTTATCTCCTTTACTCTCTGAGCTGCATGAAGAAGGAGCTGAAGCTGCAGATATTTAGCTGTCCCAAGGGGTCTAGGACAACTCTCCATGACCAGCTTTCTGTGGGGGCAACTCCCCGTGGTCAGCCCCAGACCTTGACCTTGCCCATAGCCTTAACCCTTACCATGGAGGGTTGTCCCCATGGAGAGTTCCTTCCAAACCTTTCCATGATTCTATGTTTCTAAATTCCCAACTGCTTGTGGTCTTGGTGGTGTAGGAGCAGTTTCTGCAGGAGAACAGGAGCGAGAACGACAACCTTAGGGTGAGTGGCTGTATTGGGGAAAGAGGGAAAAAAGGAGGAGGGTAAGAGGGGAAAAAAGGGGGGGGGAAGGGAAAAATGGATCGGGAGGAAATGAAAAGAAGCAGAAGTCCTCCTACTTCACATCAAAAGAGCCAGACAGGTGGATCTTTACCAGCACTGGACAAGTTCACAGCCAAATAAACAAGCACAAGGAGGAAAATTGCTCCTGAAACAGAGAATGATGATGCTCTGAGCTGTGATTGTTGCTTCAGAGAGGGAGATGCTCATCTCAGCCTCAGCCTCAGCCTCATGGCTTGTCCCCAGTTGGGCACCTCGTCCTACATGATTCTAGGCAGCATCTCCCAGAGCCCTCCTGCTTTTTCTGTCTTCTTGTGGTCAGGCGGGTCATGTCAGCACTGAGGATGTGGGGAAAAGATAAATAGATCCCAAACTGATAAGAATTATTACCTTTATTTTTTACAGATGGGGAAACTGAGGCAAGAAACCACTGCCCACCTGGTTGTGGAGCAAGGAAGGGCTGGACTTTGCCATCTCCCCAGAAAGGCAAAAGCCGCTAAAAGTGCCATAAATCTCTTTGAGGATTAAAGAAGGATAAGCAAGAGTTTCCAGCTAGCGCGAGGAATTCATCCATCCTCAGTGAGTCTGACAGATAGAGCAGAAAATCTGCCGATATATCGAAGGTCCTAATAAGTTTGGGAACGTCCAGCGGCTGGTCATACGGAGCCGCTGCCGCTGAACGGCTTTTATCACTCCAGACACTTCTGCTGACACGGAGCGATTTGTTTTGCAAGGGTTGCTCCCTGGGCAGGGATCAGGGGAAGGTTGAGCTAATGCTGCCTGACACACTTCGTTTAGGAGATAAGACAGGCGAGAAGAAGGAGAGGAATGTTGGGGAAGCCTACGGGGAGGAAAGCCCTCCCGTCCTGGGAAGGGCAGTGCGAGGGTGTTGGGATGCCAGTGGTACCCAAAGCTTAGCATCTTCATCCAAGGCCATCCAGGAGGCTAAAATAGTGGCTCCCAGGCTCTGGCAAGGTTGAGGGTGTTTCATTATTATT
The DNA here is from genome assembly GCA_013389865.1 of Piaya cayana. Taxonomy (NCBI): domain Eukaryota; kingdom Metazoa; phylum Chordata; class Aves; order Cuculiformes; family Coccyzidae; genus Piaya; species Piaya cayana. The sequence continues at coordinate 22,129 of WAAB01008052.1, forward strand.
TAGTTGACCTGGGACATCTTAAAAAGCAGAGCATGATGACGAAGCATAAAAGTCCCTCCCCATCTTCATGATGATCAAAGTATGCTTATCCCTTTATTTTTTAAGCCAAACATTGTTCTCCAGCTGAAACAGGAGAGATTTTTAATGCTTCCTGGTTTAGATGGATGGGGCACTCATTAGGGCAAAAATTATCTTGCAGAGGGAATTCGATGCTTGTGTCAAGGGTGACAGGAGGTGGGAAAGGCCAAGCAAAACAGTAACATCAGCCTCTGGCTTTGCTTGCAACGGCGCTGCTGCAAAATGAGGGGCAAAAGGCAATCCCAGCGAAAAATCAGAGGGGACCAATGTATATTTATTTACTCAATTCATTTCACCCTGTAGCTAAAATCTGGGAAGACCTCTGTCTTGTTTTCTGAAATATAATAGTGGAGGAGAAAGGCTGACTGCACATGCCTGAGCATCCTCATCCCACTCCCTGCCTCAGCTCAGTACCTGCAGGGTCCCTGTCCCCTTTTTGTCACCTGATAACCTGGCAAAACCACTTCTTCACAAGCTGCGTCATTTGTGGCAGTGACAGCAGCCTCAGAAAGGGGAGGATTCTGCTTTACTTGCCAGTAGGTACCCAGAGGTACCTGCTTCCTCCTCATGATGATGCCATAGGCACCAGCTCCCTATTCATCCTAAACTGACCAAGGGATTGTTTCATGATGAATTTGTTAGAGTTAATTACACTGCATCCCTGCTGAGATTTTTTTAACAAAATTATGCTTCCCGAGCTTTGCTGATTTGCTTTCTACTCCTCGTCTTTCCTTTCTGTTTCAAAGCAAACCGTGTGCAGCAGGATTTGGTTTCAGTGGTGGATTTCCAACCACCCCCCCTCAACCCCAGATGCTGATAAGGAGGAATGAGCAGCAGCAGCAGCTCCATCGTGGGGGATGTCACCCCAAGCCGGCACACAGGAAAACGAGTCCCAAGGGAATGGCCTTTCCCTGGGCAATGCTTCAGGTCCTACAAACACAGTACTTTTACCAGAATTGGGAAGGTGTTTTTTTCCATAGGCCTCTTGTTCCATTAGGAGGGTAAAGAGGTGGAACCCACTGGAGATGATGGTAGGACCCCATGCATGAATGTGTAGCTGGTGCTGAGTGGCTCCTTTTCTGCTGTGCATGCAAATTCCCTCTGTGCTGGGCAGGAGGGGAGGAGGCTGCTGGTCCTCTCTCATCTGATCCCTGAGACTGATGCTGATGGTCTCCTGGTGGCAGAGGCCCTGGCCCTGAGATGAGACTCTACAGGGTGACACTGAGTTGTTCAACATTGTCCCTGTGTCTCTTCTGGCTTTCCCATCCCCGCGCAGCCTCATGGTGTTGGCAGATGCAAGGGGAGATACGATGCCTGAGCTGGAACTGAGGATTCGGGACATGGGGTGGGATATCAAAATCACCTCAGCAGCAGGTTTACTCCAGCCCTGAGAGGTATTTAAATGTTTATGCATTGCAAGTGATTATGCTTGTGAAGCGCTGGAGAAATGGCTGCCTTGATTTCCCTAGGGCCACAGCAGCAAGAAGCCTGCGAGTCGTGGGGGGCATCCTGCAGCTGAGGAGGGATGGAGGGGAAGGAACATGGTGATGTGGATGGGGTTTATGGCTGGAGAAGGTCATGATAATGCTTTCCTCCAGCACAAGAAGAGACAGACAGGTTGCTCTGGCAAAGCCCGCAGCCCCAGTTCTCCCTGCAGCGTGGGGAATGAGGGGCTGGACACATTTTGAGGTGCTTCACCATCATTATGGGCACTTCAGCATCGAGACAAACACAGCACCAAAGCAGGAGCTCTCAGCTGGTAGAAGCGTTATCCCAGCTCCGTTTTTTTTGTGACCCGTCTCCATGCCAGAACTTTGCTGCTGAAACACAGGTTCCGTATATGAAATGTCATTTTCTTGCTCTGAGTTACATATTTTCCCTTAGTTAGCTAGCTGTCCCCACCCCTCTCTTTGCAAAGCTTGCCTTCCTTTACCAGAACAAAGTAATTTCTTCATCCATCTGGTCCATGATAGACCCACATTGCCCTGGCTGTGCCCACAGTATCATAGAATCATGGAATCATAGAATAGTTTAGGTTGAAAGTGACCTCAAAGCCCATCCAGTTCCACCTCCTGCCATGGGCAGGGACACCTCCCACTGCATCAGGTTGCTCACAGCCTCATCCAGCCTGGCCTTGAACACCTCCAGGGATGGGGCAGCCACGACTTCCCCAGGCAACCTGGGCCAGCATATCACCACCCTCATTGTGAAGAATTTCTTCCTAATGTCTAGTTGAAATCTTCACTTCTCCAATTTAAAGCCATCATCCCTCATCCTTTCACTCCATGCACTTGTAAAAGGTCCCTCCTCAGCTTTCCTGGAGCCCCTTTCAGTACTGGAAGCTGCTCTAAGGTCTCCCTTGAGCCTTCTCTTCTCCAGACTTGAACAGCCCCAACTCTCTCAGCCTGTCCTCATAGCAGAGGTGCTGTCAGTGTGTGTTGCTGTTTCACATCGAGCTTGTCATCAATCAGCGCCCCAAGCCCTTCTCCTCAGGGCTGCTCTCAATCATGCCATCCCCCAGTCTGTATTGAAATTGAAGATCGTGCTGACCCAGGTGTAGAACCTTCCACTTGGCCTTGTTGTTCACCTCATGAAGTTCATACAGGCTCACATCCCACCCAGCAGACCCCAGCTCATCATTTTGGCTGTTCCAAACCTCTTTCTGCCAGCCTCATCTGGATATTTAACAGAGTATAAATTTCTTTTATCGGAATGAAGACGGCTTTGGGCTTGCAACAGAAATTCCTCGACCTCCTAGGTGGTTTTTTTCATTCTCTGTAGGATTAACAAGGTTAGTCAATAAGCGTGAGCCGATTTGGGGTTGCTGCTATTCTGGGCTGGGTTTAGATGCCGTGGCACGGGCAGACGTGTGGTTTCACAGCATCAGGCGGCTTTTGCAGGATAAATGAGAGCATATTGATAATCAGCCTTGTACCAGCTGGGAGCTAACCCTGCTAAACGGTTTAAAGGGGACGGGGGTTTTGCTTGCAGAAGGCCTCTTTATGGGGTGCTGCTGTTTCTGGGGAGGAGGTGGCTTTCTCTGGGTTCCCAGCCTGCTCCCAGTGCAGGCAGCAAGGAACCACAAATTCTTGTCTCTCTGCACCTAAAAATTACCTTTCCCCACAGTGACAAAATCCCTCCACCTAGCAATTGCTTGTGCTTGACTTCTTCATCTCCAAGGCTGTGTTGGATGCTGCTGGGGACCAGTTAGCACCAGTTCACTCCACACAGCTCTTCGCAGAGCAATATATCTGCTCACAAGCTATCCCTCTCTTGCTATATTTCCTGGGGATGAGACATTCCTCATGTAGACAGACACCGTGATGGGGTTAAATCATTCCTCCCAGTTTCTCAACATCCATTATTTTATTCACCCCTCCTTAATGAGGGGTAGGGTTGTGGTGGTGAGAGCTTGGGGGTTCAAATATAAGAACTGGATTAGTTCCTTAATTCCAGGGGTGACATTGTCTCTATGGTCTGGCTCATCCCATCCCTGTGCACAGAAGTGGGGGTCCCTGGGATAAGATGAGAAAGCATGGAATGGGATGGATAAGATGAGAGTGACTGAGGGTGCTCAGCACCCAGAGTGGGGTTTGTGGGAGAAGGGACAAGATGGATGCTACATGCTTTTCCCTCTGGGACAACCAAAGGTTTGCATGTGTCACTTTTTCCTCCCCTTCTCTTTTCCACAAGGAGGGAAACTGAAGCATGGCCAGGGCAAGCAGTGTCTTCACTGTTTCAAAGGGGAACAGAGGGCATCTGGAAGAATTAGTCTTTACTTCTGGCCTCCAGGGATGAACAGCTGGAGGAAAGGTCTCCTCCATGGGGCCAAGAGGCAGCAGCTCCCAGGCATGTGGAGAGAAGGATTTGGGGTTGCTGAAGAAAAAAAAGAAGAGGCTTATTTTTCCCCAGCAAAACCCCAGAACCGTAGTGGTTTGGACTTTAGCTCCCATTCCCCAATTCTTTCTCCATACACACCTGGATCTGGAGCTGCTGCTTCAATTTCCTTACCAGTAACAAAGCAAATAAGCAGATTTATATGAAATCTCCACCTCTTCCTGACCCAAAAGCCAATTTATTTTTTTGTTCCCTAGACAGTTCTTGTCACTTTTTCAGTTGCCTGTAATGGAGATGTCCATCACGGAGTGCACTGGCGAGGACATTAACCCAGATATGATTCCAAGCAGGAAGGGATAAATTAATGACCATTTAAACCTGAGTATGGAGCTGGTCTAGCTGAAGATGATGGGATGGTTTCTCTTGCTGTCTCGACAGGTGATTTTTAAATTTTTTTTCCCTTCTCTTTTAAACCCAACCATGTTCAGGGCTGAGGTTTTGGTGCTGCCCAGGCCAGCTCCAGCTTTGCTTTAGCTGGGGGAGAGGATGAGCATCACAGCGAGGTGCACCCAGACACATAGCAAGATCACCCATCCCTTCCTTCAGGAAAGATTTCATCCTGCAGATCTTCTGCAGTAAATGTTAAGTGGAATAAAAAAAAAGCAATTCTTCCTAGCTGGGAATGACAAAAAAATGGAGCTGCGTTTGGGGTTTTGTGTATAAAACCAAGGAAAACTCACACTGAGCACCTCTC
>WAAB01008057.1:0-11515 GCA_013389865.1 Piaya cayana
GGCAATGATCTATATCAGCTTTACAGATGATTACAGCAGTCACTTAGAATCATAGAATCATAGAANCATAAAAAAGGAAATAAATCTTAAGAAGCATCTGCTGTGTTATATTCACAGATCTTGCAGCTTAAGGCAATGATCTATATCAGCTTTAGAGATGATTACAGCAGTCGCTTAGAATCATAGAATCACTAGGTTGGAAGAGACCCACCGGATCATCGAGTACAACCATTCCCATCAAACACTAAACCATGTCCCTCAGCACCTCGTCCACCCATGCCTTAAACACCTTCTACGAACTATAAAGTTCATAGGACACTGGAAATTCAAGTGATCACTTATTTTCAATTTGTAATTAAAAAAAAGCCCAGGGACCTCCTATTAATAACACTTCATCATTCATGTCGCCATTATTATACTGCCTTTAACAACATTCTAAGTGGTATTTACTCACAAACTGCTACTTGACCAGCTTGTATAACACGTGGCTCCTTCTAAAATAAATCGCTATCAAAATTTCATGTCACCAGACATGTGACCATATGCCATTAGCGATGTCTGTTCTCCTGCGTGACATTTTTCAATATATTCAGAACCGTCTTATTAGTTTTGACACCAGCACCATCTGACACCATGTGAAACATTGAACAAAAAGCGTCTACGGGTTTAATTGCTAAATGAAATCTTGTCTGACTTTTTATTACCTCCTGGAAGAGCTACATTCTCTTTTTGCAATGTCTATCCTGTAGAAATAGTAGAAGATGCTGCTCAAGCGTATTTTACAGACAGAGAGGCGTTTTTGCACAGAATGTTTCTGTATTATGGAACACGCCGATGATTTAGAAACTCTAAAATTATGTTAATATATCTGGTAATGTCAGACATTCTTGTGACCACACAGACATTAGTTGCAAACCTAGATATGTCCTATCATCTAATTTTTAAAGTTACTAGCGTATGCAGAGATAAATTGCCACATATTCCTTGCCCTAAGGACAGTGAACTGTAGGTGTCAAAGCAAAAAAGGCTAATTAGACACTTTTCACTATTTCAAGGTCAGAGGAACAGGTTTTCTGTAGCTTGCATAAAATGATCATCTGCACTTTTTTATGATCAAGATGTCCCTCTCCTTTTATTCCCCGCTGTACCATCAGTATCATATCAGCAACCATGAAGTTTTTTACGGAAAGGGTCATTGGGCACTGGAATATGCTGCCCAGGGAGGTGGTTGATTTGCCTTCCCTGGAGGTGTTTAAGGAACGAGTAGACAAGGTGCTGAGGGACATGGTTTAGTGTTTGATGGGAATGGTTGGACTCGATGATCTGATGGGTCTCTTCCAACCCAGTGATTCTGTGATTCTGTGAAGCAAAGTCCGTGAAACCAAAGTCCCATTTTTGCAAACAGCATCAAATCTTTGCATAATAATTTTTTTTTTCATGAGTCAATCCATCCAGCAGTCATCCTGCCTGTGTTTTGGTATGTGGGTAGTCGGTTGTTGAAGTCTGTTTAACTTCACAGGCGCTGTCATGTGTTTTGTGTCTTTTTGATGCCTGCCAGTATGCCACAGCTTTGAAGGGGAAAGTTTTGAGTGTTTAATGGGCACGTGTGGTAAATGATTGTCCATCCTCATTCAAGCTCTCCTCTTATGATGTCTTTGAAGTAGCTCAATGCCACATTGATGCCGAAAATCAGTTTTTCATCATCTGTAATGCACTGTGTGATGTCTGTTCCTTCACAGCTGTTTGAAATTTCAACCAGTGTAAGCTTTCTCTTAGTCAAAATTTTCTTTAAAGCCTCCTCTATCACATTCTTTTCACTGAAAGGGTCATTGGGCATTGGAACAGGCTGCCCAGGGAGGTGGTTGATTCACCTTCCCTGGAGGGGTTTAAGGGATGGGTGGATGAGGTGCTGAGGGACATGGGTTAGTGATTGATGGGAATGGTGGGACTTGATGATCCAGTGGGTCTCTTCTCAACCTGGTAATTCTATAATTCTATAATTCTATGATTCTATGATTCTATGATTTTGCACTATACAGAACTTACCTAGCCACAACTATTCCTCAGGTAAAAATGTCACAATTTAATAAATTTAAAATCCGCTCACTGTACTCCTGTAGTTGATGATACACAACTAAAATGCAGAGGCACCTATTATTTCTTAAATTAGTTTATTTTACATGTGAAAGTATTACAGCTCCTCAAGCTTGGTCATGAGTTTCAAATCAGATGGTCCACAACCATATTATACTTCAAGAAGGCTACGTGGGATGGTTATGTTAGACTTTCAAAAGAGAAGAAGCTGCTTCTTGTGCTGGAGGAGAACGAAAGCAAAGTTGTGACAGATGCTCCAAAAAGAGATCTGCTTATTCTGGTCTATGGCCAAACCTTATTATTGCAGTTCTCAAAAATGTCAGACTCATCATGAATCAAACGCTCCCTTTCATCTATGACATCTGTAAGTCACATAAAAAAATAAACCTCCTAGCTGTCCTCTTCATCATGCTTTTATTTTTGTTTCTGTTCTATATTCTCTTCATTTAGTCATACAAACAGCAAATTTGCTCCTATCCAAGCCGCAGTGTTCGAAGCTGAAGTAGTTTAAAAGAAAAATCCAGTAAGTCTGTAATTCAGCACAGGGGAAAATGGGAATATCCATTATTTGTCCATGTTAAATAAAGAAATTAAAGGAAATTCAGGCTGTAAATAAGGATGAGAGACTGCTTTTCATTCTAAGAATAAAATGTTAGTTAAGAGTATTACATTGCATATTGTTTTTGTAGCAAGATTTTTGAAATATAAACCATTGAGTGCATTCAAAACACACATAAATGCAGAGTACATTTTAGAATAAGAGACAGCAAAACTTCTGAATGGATTGCATTTCTTATATTTTTCACCTTGAATTAAATGAATTTCACTCTTTGGGATATGATCTTTTAAAGATCTTTTTATGATCTTTTAATGTAGCATTATGAAAACAGACAAAAATTAAACAAGCTCTATCTCAGGAGCGTGAAACAGAGAAAAGACTCAAAATGCACCTTTTCTACAGCCAAACTTCTAACTTTTCTGTCAAGTTCTGTAAAAAATGAATATTCAACTATTATTTTGCGGGATTTTGTGCAGCTGGGTAAGGCTTCCCTGCACTCTTCACAGCAGTCTGTAACAGACCTGAGTTGTAGAATTAACAGTTTAATCCCTATATCGATTAAATTTAAGTTGTGATTTTGTCTCTGGGAATGTAAATTAATCAGATCAAATAATTGAGTGCAGGACCTGGTACTTGGCCTTGTTAAATCTCATGTTTTCACCTTGGCCCATCGATCCAGTCTATCCGAATCCCGCTGCGGAGCTTTTGTACCCTCGAGCAGGTCCGAGCTCCTGCCCGATTTGGCGTCTTCTGCAAAGTTACAGAGGGAACACTCCATCCCCTCATCCAGGTCACTGATTAAACAAATTAAACAAATTAAACAAATTAAACAAATCCCCCTACTGTCCCTTGGGGGTCACATTGTCAAACCTCTAGTCACTTGAGACCTCTGTTAATCAGGACTGCTTATAAATGATGGCGAATGGCTTGGGAATCTTCTCTGCCAGCTCCCTCAGTACTTGGGTGGATCCCATCCAGCCCCATAGACGTGTGAGTGTCCAGGAGGTGCAGCAATTCATCCTCCTCCTGGATTATGGGTAGTTTATTCTGCTCTCCATCCCTGTCTTGCAGCTCCGTGGGCTGAATACCCTTGGGATAACTGGACTGGCTGTTAAAGACTGAGACGAAGAAGGCATTAAGCACATCAGCTCTTGGTGGCAAAGCTCCTCCCCCTTTTATAATTTTCTCTTGGTTTTTTAATCCAGATTTCTTTCACAAAGTGATATTACTAGTGTCACCTTTTATTCCTCTAGCAGCAATTCCAGTTTAAGCAGGACTTTAAACTCACTGATAAAGAGCAGTTCCATAGAGGGAACATCCTCACCTCCTCTGTGATGAAAACCAAGACAGAGATTTTATCTATTTCTTTTTCTGATAAAACTTTGGTTTTCCTGCATATTCTCTAGATGTCAACTATATCTGCATTATATATCTCTCCTGTCAGGTTTTCATTATACTACGAAGCTATAGAAACTAAAAGAAGACATCCCCTTTTCCACTACATCACGCATTTCAGATTCTGCAAGTAGTATGAAATCTAATGCTAATCCTATTAACATTTTCATTTTACAACTCAGAATATGAATGTGTCTTGAGGTGGACTATTTCTGGCAAATATAGTGTTTCATTAAATGGATTCATAGTACCATAGAAATAGAAATGAAACGATTAATGTTATTTGGTTCAGATCTTCTCTAGAAACTAAATACGATCAATACAATTTTTTTAATTGACATTTTCAAGGGTAAAGATAACTTAGTGATGCATTTTGGTCCCTTTTTTAAACTGCATTTCAAAGAGAAGTTAAGGACACTGTAGATTTTGTACCACTAGTCATCATGCAACGGGATGAACAGACAGTCTTGAATTAACTTTTGAAGAATCTCAGAAATGTTATTGCCTGTAATTTCTCCCTTTCTCTACAGAGTTTCTGAATATTTTGAAAGTGAACTCATATGATTTATGAGGATTATTTCTTTATTATTTTCACAAATGCCATCCTCTGACAATTCCGTAGATTTATTAGGAAATTTAGGAAGCATCTGGAAATCATTTAGATTCCAGCAAGCATGTTGTGATCACAGGCCCTTGTGCTGACTATACCTTGATATTATGTGCTGTGGATAAAGCATAAGAGCTTTGTGTTTAATTTGCAATTTATCTTTTTTCTTGCCTGTTAAAGCTGTGTGCAGAAGTGAGCTATGAGAACCAAACTGATTAGAAGCAGCAACCAAAATTGGCAAGTTGGGGAGTACTGAGGGGCATTGTCTCATCTGGAAGTGTCGTTCTCTTATTGTGGAAGTGTGGATCTGCTGGAGGGTCGGGAGGCTCCAAAGGGATCTGAACAGGCTGGATCGCTGGGTTGAGACCAACGGGAGTTTAACAAGACCAATTGCTGGGTCCTTGCACTTGGGGCACAAGAACCCTGAGCAGAGCTCCAGACTAGGAGAAGCCTAGCTGGAAAGTGNGCTCTCTGCAACTACCTGAAGGGAGGTTGTGGAGAGAAGGGAGCTGGGCTCTTCTCCCAAGTGACAGGGGACAGGATGAGAGGGAATGGCCTCAAGCTGCACCAGGGGAAGTTCAGGTTCGACAAAAGGAAAAAATTTTTTCAACGAAAGGGTCACTGGCACTGTCAGAGTCTGCCCAGGGAGGGGGTTGACTTGCCTTCCCTGGAGGAGTTTAAGGCATGGGTGGATGCGGTGCTGAGGGACATGGCTTAGTGTTTGATAGGAATGGTTGGACTTGATGATCCGGTGGGTCTCTTCCAACCTGGTGATTCCATGATTCTCTGATTCTATGATCTGCTTCACTACGCAGCCAGGAGGGGAATAAGGAAGGAATACTTAACACCCCAAATGTCTCAGTTACGTAGCGTCATATTATATCCTATACCACAAGCAGCATAAGTTGTGTAACAACTGAAACTGCAATGCTTCCCATAAACCAACGAGAAAACACTTAAAATATCCCATATATAAGCTTGCAGGGGCAGTAGTTTGGCAAATACTTCCTCTGCGGTTCTTATGGAGGGAGGAACTAGGAGTGCTAAACCCACAATTTGTGTCTGGGGATATTTATTGTATGTGCTCTTCTTTTGTGGTCTCTACTTTGAGCCAAAGACTAGGCTGATAATAATATTTAAGTTCAAAATCTAGTTCCCTTAATGGGGGAGAAATCTTCATCTGAGCAGCATCACTGCATCCAGATCAGTGTAAGTCCAGAATCTGATGGTGCTCAGCTGGCCTGTGGCATTTTGGCAGTACACCCTGCATTTGCATCCAGGAAGATTCAGGTTGGATATCAGCATAACTGTTTGTAACAATAGGGTTTCTGAAGCATGGAAAGAACTCACCCATCAAGATTTTATTTTCTTCATTAGAGATTTTTAAGGACTGGCTACGCAAACGTGTATCAAGAATTACAAAGATACAGTTTGTCTTGCCTTGTGCCAGAGAACCCAGTGACCTCTTCACGTCCTTCTCAGCTTTTTTTTCCTGTGATTCTATGAAAATTTGAAAAAAAAAATTACAATAAAAGCATTGAGATGCTCACAGACTGCAGTAATGGAGCCATATCATGTTTTGAATAGATGCTCCCAATGTTGTCTTCCTGGGACTTTAGCCAGGTATGTGATTTTGAACTACTGCTCTTCTGAACACTTCTGCTACCGAATCCCTCAATTTATTTCCAGTGAGGTTCCAATTCTTAAATCCAAATAAATAAATTGAGCACCTGAATACATGGAAATATATTCTGATTGTTAAGAATTTATTATTACGCTATAGATGCTAACAAATATAAATACCTCTATAAAGAATATTTCTCTCATCTAGACCGTTTTCTTTTTGACCTTCAGAGACCTCTTTCAATCCTGATCACTAGTCAGATGCAGATATCAGAAGACAGTATGAGTCTTTCCTAGCTTTCAAGCTTTCTAATACGGTCAACGGAAAAAGACGAGTTTTCTGCGGTCAAAAGCTCATTTTGGTATAAATTTTAAAGATGAAACTAAATCAATAGTGTTAATTGCTGCAGTGTAATATAGTTACAACAATACGTATAAAATTTAAAATTACTTAAAAGTACCTGAAAACACATATTTATTTGTACAGTTGGAATTTAAGTTATATATATACATATGTTATATGTGAGATCAGTCAATAAGCTAATAACATCTTTGCATAACAACATAGAACCTAATTAATATATCGCAATCTATTTTTCTATAAAAAGATATTTTTTTTTCCACAAGAGCGAAGCAATAGCACCATCTAGAAGAAGAATTCTTTCAGTTATGTATTTTTCTTTTCGTAACTGTCTTCCTCTTTCCTTCCTACCAGGTGGAAGGTAGCCCTAACGAGCTCCTCAGTCTCTTAATTTGGTCAGGCTTCTATTAATTTTATTATTTGTATAAGGCATTAGAAATTCAACTTAAATTCAGCTTCCTCTAGTTAAAATAAGGTCTGTATAAGTTTTTCAGTGAATTAATTGTAATAAGGATAAAATAATTAATTAGGTTTTTTTTCCTTTCCATCAGAGTGAGAAATGGCTGGACCATACTTGTCATTTTTCCAAAGCATGAAAACAGGCTCAGATACTTGGCACAAAAAGTCTATAGAAACAGACAAAGCTTAGAAAAATATAAGAAACCGGGAATGGATCTTGAATTTGGAAATGCTCAAAAACGTGAGGCTTGGTACATCATCCAGGATATGTAATCATACCAGCAATGTTAACCTGCTATGTGACACCAGGAGAATTTACAAAAAATTCTGTCTTATATAACACTGTGATAATCCCGATAAAATTTTCTCCCATAAAAAAAAATGATGACATAAAATTTTATCTATAGACGAACAAGAGTTACTCAAGCATGCGGTACATCAAAAGCGAGTTTCTCTGATCCTCGATCAGTAAATGGCCAAATCATTTAATGGTTAAACTCATTCTCTGAGTGGAGCTTGCACATCCCTCTCCAGTTATCTCCGACTGTAACATAAATTGATGAGCCAGTTTCAATAATACTCTTGGCATGGATATTTATGCTTTAAATTTGGAGTTTCAGCCTCTAATTCTGCAGTTGATACCGCCTGGCACCTGACCTAAGGAAACCTTATGGACTGTCCAACACAGTTTTTTGTGTTGCACTGATCCGTGTGATTTCCATCATTTGAGTATTTGATATCTCATTATCTCGAGTATGTAGTGGAGTGTGGAAGCTTTGGTTTTTCTAGCTGCTGAAAATATCTTATATTTTGGAAGATCTAAGATTTTTCCAGTGCAGCAATTTGACAGTAAAAAGGGTTATTTGGGTTTTTATTTTTTTGTTATTATTAAATCATGACTCACTAAAGTGAAAATAATTGTGGCAATACATTATTTTCAAGAAAACATTTATTTGGGAAAAGATTTTTTCTGTCCAGTATTGGATTTCACAGGGAAAGTAAAAAAGTTAAAAGAAAAAAAGGCCACAGTCAACATCTTGGTAATTACTTAGGATACAGTAATTCAGATTAAATATGTAGACTGAATCAGGAGAAAAAAAATACGTTAACCAGGGTTTCTTAGATTCCAGGTGCAGGTTTCCTCCCCTGCAGGAGAGGAATGTGTGTTAGGAGATGGCAAGGTCAAATCAACAAACCTTCTAGCAGGGAAGGAAGGGAAGTGCTTTTCTGTCCTTTACTTCATATTGATGATAAAACCTTGCATCAGTTTCTTAAACTTTATCTAATATTCTTCCAGGCTAGACTCATAATCTATAACAAGCTTTTGATTACTTTTTTTTTAGAAGAGTAAGCCTGTTGTCTGTGTCCAAAATTTGAATTGATCTTTTAGCTCCCCTGGCCCCTGGCCATGAAGTAGCAATTGAATTAGAAATTATGGGGAGAGTCAGGTATCACGGAGAGGGAAGGACAAGCCTAGTCTGTTGTTCTTTTTTTAAAAAAAATATGTGCCTTTTAAATCTTCTTGTACAAGCTGGAATTTTCTCCATGTGGGAATTTTTGCAGTGATACTTATGGTATTAATGCAGTTCAACTACAAGGGGAGATAAGCATGATAGACATAAGGCAGATCTACGCTGTGCGAAAAAGCTTCGTAAGGATATCTGAGCTTACCCAGAGCAGTGCAGACACAATCACGTGGTGCACAGCTCCCCGTTCTAGAAAACAAACCGTGTTTCTCATGGGTGCCTTACGAGATTCTTCAGGCAATGGTGATTATCCCATTGGAGTTTCCTGTTTGGGAGCAACTGGGATCTGTGCTGGTTTGTGAGCAGCTGTTCTATGCTCCATGCACGCTATAGGCATAACTCCTGGGACTTTCACTGCTCCTCAGAGAGACGGAATTGCCAAACGGGAGGCTGTAAAATTGTAGTAGAAACCAAACTGCCTGAGACTCATGTTTCTTCATATGCAGATTGCCTACCTTGTGTGCAGTATAACCTGAGTTTTGGAAAACCTGGGGAAGGTGTAAACTTACAAAGCAAGAAACCACTACTCCACAGCTTCAAGAGAGAAGTGGTTTGGATCTTTCATCTTCTGTAGACCTAAAGGTGGCAATTGTCATAACTGCATAATCATAGAATCATAGAATCATAGAATCACCAGGTTGGAAGAGACCCATCGGATCATTGAGTCCAACCATTCCTATCAAACACTAAACCANATACAATATGAATATAACATAAAGACCTATTATGATTACCAGTTGATTTTCCTACTCGATACAAGTTGTACGAGAATCAGTAACAAAAATACTATGGCATGACCAGTAAATATGGTTCATGATCCCTTTTTGAGCAACATTTGTGTTATTTCTCTTGAGTTGGTTTATAAATAGCTGGAACAGGTCATATGCCTTTAATATATTTAAAGTTACATTTAAAAATTATTAAATGTAACTGACTCAGACTTTTTTCACTTCATGTTCTAATTATAATGAAGCAGGACATTAGTATTTAGTGTTCTTTTAATTAAAATAGCAGTTTACTCTAAGCCCTGAAATTAATTACTTTTTGAACCGCTCCTGTGCTTTACTAATAATGTTTGGCAGGTTGAAAATAGAATAGCTAAACTTGAGGCTATTCATTCCAGAAAACTGTCGCAGAATACGCTGAGGAAGCGGGGCTGGAATTCGAAAAACTGTCATGTGCAAACGCAAACGATTCGTTTAACCGTGAAGACCTGTGTGAAAATTTGCATATATGCACTGTGAATGAAAGGTCATTAAAAGGTGGAAATTAAAGCTAATTTTAACCTATTGACCTAACGATACTAAATTTTGCCCTAGCCTAGAACATTAAAGACAGCTGATTATTTTTCCATGAGTCTTGCCCTTGGAAAGAAATAATTTAAAATTATAGGAAAGGTGCACTAAAAATGCTGGGGTTTACAATATTTTTCTTAACTATTAAAAAGTGTTACAAGACTTAAATGACAGGACATGAATTTTAAATTAGAAATCAAGAAAAATTTTTCACCTGACACCATCTTACTGATGTAAATAACAGTCAAGGAAGGACTCTGTATTTATAGTTATCCTCTTGGAGAAACTACAACCTAATATCTACTTACACTTTGTTCCAAAGTGTGATACAATCATTATGCCTCATATAGAATATTTTCATGCCAGTCTCTTAAAACTAAAACCCCCGTGAACAAGAAAAACACCTGAGATGACTTCAGGTGTTAATAAAGAGGCAACTGACTTCTGGAAGCAATAAAAAGACCCAGGTGAGGACAGACACGGCATCAGTGCATTATAGCAAAGAACTGGTTGTGTGAACCACTTCTCTTGTTGTGGTTTGACCTCACTAGGCAGCTCAGCCCCGTATGGCTGCTTGCTTTTCTCTCCCAGCAGAATAGGGGAGAGTATCAGAAGAGTAAAATTGAGAAAACCCGTGGGTGAAAAAAAAAGGTGCTGTAATAGGTAAAGAAAAAGCTGCTCATGCAAGCAAAGCAAAACAAAGAATTTGTTTGCAACTTCTCAATGGCAGGCAGGTTGTTCATCTCCGGGAAAGTATGGCTGTTATCACTTGAAATGGTCGTGTGGGGAGACTAACCCTGTAACTGAGAACATCCCTCCCTTCCTCTTCCTTCTTGTCAACAGCTTTATTACTAAGCAGGATATCATACAGTATGGAATATCCCTTTGGTTAGTTGGGGTCAGCTGCCCCAGCTATGTCTCCTCCCAGCATCTCAAAATACCCCTAATATCACTGACAGGGTCGTGCGAGGAGCAAGAAAAATCTGTGATGCTGTGTAAGCTCTGCAGTAACAAAAACATCCCTGTGCTATCAACCCTGTTTTAGTCACGAATCTAAACCACAGTCCTATACAAGCAAACTGTGAAGCTAATAGCACTATTTTGATAGGAATGGTTGGACTCGGTGATCCGGTGGGTCTCTTCCAGCCTGGTGATTCTATGATTCTAAGATTATACCCAAGCCCTGTACAAATACACAAGCAACAGCCTCTTCAGGTCCTCGGAAGTATTTAGGTTTCTACTGCCAGCTGTTGATCTTATATTTAACAATGGAGCTTCCTAGATTTTTAGGTATTTGTAATGATCCAGCTTTAACCTAGAAGAGTTAAGTCTGCAATATTATCCATTAATATCCAAGTATCTCCGTTAGGAACATATCACACTTGCCTTCATATTTATACACTTTCTGTCCCTTGCAAACCTTCCCTTTTCTCCCCACCTCAAGATGAAGAACTGTACAATACACTGAAATTCTGAATTACATCCTAATCTAGAAGCTAGTGATTAAAATAGGGCTTAATTTGGACTTATAAATGTGCATCCAGCATCTTCAATGTGATTTTGTTGATTTATACCTGCTGACCAAGCTAAGCTTCT
>WAAB01008060.1:0-30150 GCA_013389865.1 Piaya cayana
ACCCACACCACTCCCCTTAGCAGCGAGAAAGACAGACATACCTTACAGCCACATTGTCCACAACATCTCAGGCCCATGACACCTGTCCACAACACACGCAGATGGGGTGGCTGATGTTAAGAAAGAAACAGAAATGAAAGGCACCGTTATTAGAGGGAGGAAGGGAAAATTGTATGGCACAAGTCTCTGCACAACTCAGAGCAACAAGCATGGCCAGTGATTTCCTGGATCATCCACACTCAGAAGTCATGGAAGAGCCAAAAAAACCCCATAGTCTGCAATCAGGGTCAGCATCAAGGCTCAAGATGACTGGACATCTCCAGAGCCATAGCCATTGCTGAGTTATATGGCAGGATTCCTGTGCTGCAACACAGAAACAGCGTCAGCACACACAAATAAACATAAATGGAGATCCCTAACATATTGTTGGATGCGGAGATCTAACAAAAGATTGGTCTGGGGCACTAAGGCCAGTTATAGCACTCAGGGCCTGGAGGACATGTAAGTTGAGCCATACAAGGCACACTGTGATCTTCTACTCTACCATGTACTCTACTATTCACAAAACAGCAGGACTCTATCCAAGCTCTACCTCCATGACAGAACCACTAAAAATTCGTTTTGGATGACACCTCCGCTAAAGACTCTTCCACCCTCCTCCTCCACAATACCCAGGATTCCATTGGTTTCCTGAAGGCTTCCCTCATATCATCTTCCAAGCATGAAGAATGTACAGCACCACAGGGCACCCTTCTTCTCCTGCCTGTCTCTGCGGAGGGTAGAAAAACGAAACCTGTCCTGCCTCACTTGTCGTCCATTGTTTCTCATTCCTCTGACAATCACCATAGTAAGGACTGTAACTTGTGACTTAAAATTCACCTGGTAAGCATTCAGATGAAGTGCTGCTTACCTACCCCAAAGCCCTCTCTTCTCCAGTCTCTGGACAAGCCCACATTCATTGCTCTCTCCTCAAAGGGCAATTGTCCCTGCTCCAAACCATCGTGGTGGCCTTGTTCTGAAGGCCACTTGGTCAATGACTCTCTTCTACACAGAGACTCAAAGTTAGTCCCATTAACTCAGAAGGGGTCAGGCAAGTGCTGAGTAGGAGTGGAGAAACCTTTCATTTCTGGCAGAGCTTGTGCTGGCCTTGGTGCAGCTCCAGATGCCACGGTGTTCTGAGCAGCCCAGGCACACTGTGGCGAGACACAACTCCCAGAGGACATGGACCCCAGGCAAAGACCACTGCGTGCAGGCCAGGGCAATGAAAAGCATTGGAGAATGCGGGCATCGATCCCGCTGCCTCTCACATGCTAAGCGAGCGCTCTACCACTTGAGCTAATTCCCCAGCCCACAGCCTCTCCCTGAGGGCCTCTCCCCTCCCAGGCTCCCACCCCACATCCAGCCTCACCCGCACCCTAACCCCGTGCCTCCCACTGGCCTGGCTCGCACACCCACAGCCAGACACTCCTTCTCCTGATGCGGGTGACCCAGGACAAACCCAGTGCTCAGGACCACCGGCCCCTCCCCACACTTCATCCCAAACTGCCTTGGCTGCTCATCTTCCCCTCCCAAGGAAAGAGCTCACGGATGGGCAGCCCTTGAGAGAGAACCTCCCGGGCAGGGCCAAAATGAGAGGTGCCGCAGGGTGTGGGCCAGAGCCAAAAGGGCACTCCTTCGAGCCGGAGTTGAACCAGCGACCTAAGGATGGCCCTCTACTATTCACAAAACAGCAGGGCTCTACCAGCTGAGCTATCGAAGGAAGCATGGGACTTAAGACACCTCACACCTGCATCATGCACTCAGCCAAACATTCAGCTCTCACACCACACCCACGCACCCACACCACTCCCCTTAGCAGTGAAAAAGACAGACATGCCTTATACCCACATTATCCATGAAATTTATCCCTCGTGTCCCCTGACCACAATACTCTCACACTTGGTGACTCACATTAAGAAAGAATCAAAAGCAGATTGCAGTGATGTCATAGGCAGGAGGGGACAACTCTATGCCACAATCTTTGCAAAGCTCAGAGGGTCAAGCAAAACCAGTGAGTTCCTGGAACATCCAAACTCACAAGTCATGGAAGAGGTCTAAAACCAATGTGTGGCTGCAGTCAGGATCAGGATTGAGGGTCAATATGACGGGAAAACACCACGACAGTGTTCATTTTTGAGCTACATGTCAGGATTCCTTTGCTGCAAAATAGAAGGAGAGTGAATGCCCACAGCTGAACATAAATCAAGCTCCTGGACACATGTCTGGATGTGGAGATCTAGTAAAAGACTGGACTGGGGCAATCAGTCCAGTTACAGCATTAAGGGCTTGGAGGACACCTAAGTCCAGCCATGCAATCGAGCATGCAATCTTCCGCTCCACCAGCAACAGTATTGATGGAATGGTAGGCCTCCATCCAGGCTCTGCCTCCATGACACAGACATTAAAAAGTCATTTTGTGTGACACCTCATCAAGTGCTTATGAGGAGTGGCTGAGAGAGCTGGGGTTGTTTAGCCTGGAGAAGTGGAGTCTGAGGGGAGACCTCATTGTTCTCTACAACTACCTGAAAGGAGGTTGTAGAGAGGAGGGAGCTGGCTTCTTCTTCCAAGGGACAGGGGACAGAAAAGGAGGGAATGGCCTCAAGCTCCATCAGGGGAGATTCAGGCTGGATGTTAGGAATGTTTTTTTCATGGAAAGGGTCATTCGACACTGGAACAGGCTGCCCACGAAGGTGGTTAAGTCACTTTCCTTGGAAGTGTTTAAAGGACGGGCGGATGAGGTGCTGAGGTGCATGGTTTAGTGTTTGATAGGAATGTTTGGACTTGATGATCTTGTGCATCTTTTCTAACCTGGTGGTTCTATGATTCCATGATTATTCTCCTCCAAGATCCCCCTGAACAAGGATTGCGTTGGTTTGCTGAAGGCTTCAACCAGTCAGCTAATTCCACCTTCCAAGCAAGAAAACTACACAGCGCCATAGCATTCTCTTCTTCTCTTGCCCTGCTGAGGGTAGGAAAATGGAACCTGTCCTGCCTCATTCGTCATCCATCATTTCTCATTCCTCTGACAACCTCCCACAGAAAAAAAGCCTAACTCCAGTCTCAAAAACCCACTTGGGAGACATGCAGATGATGCTTATCTACCCCAAAGCCCTCTCCTCCAGTCTCTGGACAAGCCCACATTCATTGTTCTCTCCTCAAAGGGCAATTGTCCCTGCTCCAAGCCATCGAAGACACTGCAATTGGTCAATGACTCTTCTACACAGAGACTCAAAGTTAGTCTGATTTATTCAGGGAGTGTCAGGCAAGTGCTGAGTAGGAGTGGAGAAACCTTTCATTTCTGGCAGAGCTTGTGCTGCCCTTGGTGCAGCTCCAGATGCCACGGTGTTCTGAGCAGCCCAGGCACACTGTGGCGAGACACAACTCCCAGAGGACATGGACCCCAGGCAAAGACCACTGCGTGCAGGCCAGGGCAATGAAAAGCATTGGAGAATGCGGGCATCGATCCCGCTGCCTCTCACATGCTAAGCGAGCGCTCTACCACTTGAGCTAATTCCCCAGCCCACAGCCTCTCCCTGAGGGCCTCTCCCCTCCCAGGCTCCCACCCCACATCCAGCCTCACCCGCACCCTAACCCCGTGCCTCCCACTGGCCTGGCTCGCACACCCACAGCCAGACACTCCTTCTCCTGATGCGGGTGACCCAGGACAAACCCAGTGCTCAGGACCACCGGCCCCTCCCCACACTTCATCCCAAACTGCCTTGGCTGCTCATCTTCCCCTCCCAAGGAAAGAGCTCACGGATGGGCAGCCCTTGAGAGAGAACCTCCCGGGCAGGGCCAAAATGAGAGGTGCCGCAGGGTGTGGGCCAGAGCCAAAAGGGCACTCCTTCGAGCCGGAGTTGAACCAGCGACCTAAGGATGGCCGTGCAAGGGAGCCTACAGTCCTCCGCTCTACCAGCTGAGCTATCGAAGGAATAACTTGGCCATATGGGATACACTTTGTTACTCCATATCACTGCTCTGACATATTCCCCACAGCAACGTCTAACCTGTTCTATGATTAGATAGAATCATAGAATCACTAGGTTGGAAAGAACCCACAGGATTATCGAGTGCAACCATTTCTATCAGTCACTGAATCATGCCCCTCAGTACCTCATCCACCCATCTTTGAAACAACACCAGTGAAGGTGACTCAGTGACCACCCTGGGCAGCCTCTGCCAGTGCCCAATGATGCTTGCTGTGAAAATTTTTTTCCTGATGTCAAGCCTGAACCTTCCCTGGCAGAGCTTGACGTCATTCCCTCTTGTCCTGTCCCCTGTCAGAAGAAGCTGGAGAAGAGGCCATCTCCCTCATCTGCATAATCCCATTTCAGGTAGTTGTTGAGAGCAGTAAAGTCTCCCCTTAGCCTCCGCTTCTCCAGGCTAAACAACCCCAGCTTCCTCAGCCTCTCCTTGTAAGACTTGTTCTCCAGCCCCTTCACCAGCTTTGTCACTCTTCTCTGGACTCGCCCCAGAGCCTCAACATCCTTCTTGTGGCGAGGGGCCCAGAACCGAACACAGTATTCGAGGTGCAGTCTCATCAGTGCCGAGTACAGAGGCAGAATAACCTCCCTGGACCATTGGCCTTCTTGTCCACCTGGGTACACTGCTGGATCATGTTCAGTTGGCTGCCAACCAACACCCCCAGGTCCTTCTCCTCCAGGCAGCTTTCAAAACAGACCTCTCCTAGTCTGTAGCTCTGCATAGGGTTGTTGTGCCTCAAGTGCAGGATTCGGCATTTGGCTGTGTTAAACCTCATGCCATTGGACTCAGCCCAGCAGTCCAGGCTGTTCAGATCCCTTTGCAGAGCCTCCCTACCCTTGATCAGATCCATACTTCCACCCACTTTCATCCTATGTTCTCACTGACAGAGGTGCTCAGTGTATTTCTCTGACTTCATTTCTCTGAGTGCCCTATCCATCTTGTGGAGTGGCTTTTGGTGTACTTGCCGATTTGCTGTCACATTACTTGCTGCTGTGGTCAGTGGTCCCAAAGTGGTGAAGGAAAAAGGCATTCATCACGAGAAAAATTCTAATGGACATAAATCCATATGTTTAGTATGGGAAGTAGTCAGCAAAAGTCCTGTTTTCATGGACTAGGTTTTTTGACTTCTTTCTTTTTCTCTACTCGTAATGACGAACAATTACCCTGTAATTAGGAATATCACTTTTCCAGGGACCCACAAGGAAGTGTCCATATAGGTGATATTTCTTTTGTGTCATGCAGTTCTTGTCCTTACATTTATTGTTTCTTGGGTTGGAATTAATGGAGATTTTTTCTTAGTCATGTGAGTTTCACTACCAGTATATAGAACTCTTTCTCACTACTAAATAATCTCCAATTAGTATATATCCTCTTTGTGTACAGGGAATTGTTCTGTTAACATACTGGTTTTGGTGAGGACAATTTTCCCAAAATCAGAATAAGAACATATATCATCTCCTTTTAATTGTACTCTGTTGAGAGCCATTCTATTAGTATTCTAAAACAATGCTAGTGAAAGTGAATGTGCAGCAATGTTTTTCATCTTTTTGAAAATACATTTAGTAGCTTGTTCTTTTTTTTTTTTATGAGATTGTTGGGGATATGGAGAAGGCAAAAGATATCTTTGGGTTTATGAGAAAGGAAAGAAAGTCTGGAGAGTGGTTGCCTTATGCCTGCAGCCATGCATGGGTTTTGAAAATAACATCCCTGCCTCTTTTTTTCCTTTTTAATTCTAAGTGTTGGAGGATTTTTTTCAGCTAAGAAAATGCATAGATTGCATAAGCTACTTAAATAATTAGATGGCAAATCATGTCATTGAGTCATGAGAGACTCAGCTTGTTTTTCCAGTTTTTCCTAATTAATCTTTTCTTACCTTTAATGTGCTACTTGTTAAATATGACTGAAAATTTATGTTAAAGGTGACACAGGTGCAGTATATTAAATATGACTGAACATGAACCCCTTCGTGCTATTACCTCTTGAAGACATGTTTAAGGAGGTATTTATTATCTATGAGAAGACTAATTTGGTTCAGTGTACAGAACTGAAGAGATCATTGGTGGAGGCTGCTTCCAGGCTCTTATCAATCTCGATATTGGCTTAATGTCTCCAAGGCAGAAACTGTCATCAGGAGCAAAATAGTTAGGTTTTTACCAGGGAAATAATCTGTACTGGGACTTCAGTGGGAAGTTGAGCAAGACCCTGCTCCGAGGATAAGTTTCTTAGAAGTGTGGGTAAACTGTCTTCACATCATAAATAACGTATTTTTTAGCATAACAGTTATGACTAGCTCTGAACATTTACAGAACACAACATAGCTTGACTGAGGTGAGGATCACAGAATTTAGAGCACTACCAAATCGCTTTTGATGCCACTAGAGGTCAGCACTAGTCATTAAATAAATGCCCTGGAAAAATCTCAGTGCCAGTTCTTCAGAGTGAAGATTTTTTTAAAAGATACACTGCTGTCCATGCTTGTTTTGCAGGTATGTGTGAACTCACACCTGCCAGTGCTCCAAAATGGCTGGAAGCAATCTCTTCCTTCTCCAAGCTCTGCTTCCCTAGCACTGTCCATGAGCCAACAGTCCCACACCGTTCCTTTCAAGCTGTACCTTTCCTCAGATGCTGTAGCGCTGTGTGCAGTCAGGGGAAAAAAACATCACTGAACTATGCCCCAGCAAAGGCTTCCCACCAGTATGAACAGCCCCAAAAAGTTGACAATCAGTGTCCATTGTATAAGGACTGTCTCAGAAGCGTGACAGTGCGGAATTAGGCCCAAAGATAGACTCTTGAATATAGGGTTAACTCACTAGGCTTTTCCACATTGTGCTTCAGAAAGATGCTTCCTTTCTACTACAACTCCTGTGTTTTCCATCATCCCTGCCTGGGTTCCTGCATAGACACTCTTTACAAAATTTTATTGTCATTACTATTGATAGTTAATAAAAAAACCAGCATTTCCTCTGCTATAAGCAATGGATAAGCAGTGTGATCATCATACTTTTAAATAACCTATTAAAAAAATCTTTATCTTTGTTGAAGCCTGCTAATTGATGCAAATCAGGTGGCAATCATAATATGAGTATATGTGATTTATTATCATGCTGCAATCTGTGCTTTCAGCATACACCACTGTCTCTTTTAACATGGTAGCTGACAAGATATCAACACACTAAGTTCATGCTCAGTATAACAGGAATAATTGCTTTACCAAAACTTTCATATTCAGTCACTTTGAGTCACTTTTCTTCTACTCAGTACATCAGAGCTGGAAAAAAGAAGGCTGGACATGGTTTTCAGAGTAATTGTATCTCTACTAAAATAGTTAGTGATGTTTTGTAAGTGTCTGTATACATACACATATTGAAGATTTATTTTCCTTTTGGGTTTTTTTGTATCATTTTAAGAAAATTGGCTCTGAAATATCATCCCGACAAGAATCCAGACAACCCAGAGGCTGCAGAGAAATTTAAAGAGATCAACAATGCCCATGCAACATTGACTGATCTACCCAAGCGAAACATATATGACAAGTATGGATCATTAGGGCTCTATGTGGCAGAACAGTTTGGTGAGGAAAATGTTAACACCTACTTCATGCTTTCAAGCTGGTGGGCAAAGGTAAGCTGTTATTTTCTGTTGGCAATCAAATGTTATAGTACACCCAGACAATTGCATACACAAGGAAACCCCTGAAAAACATGATCTCTCTACAGGCTTAACAAATAGTAGGATCTGAATAGAAACCACTAATAAGAGCTTAATTTAAAAACATTATCTGGAAAATTAGCGGTGGCAGAATGTAACATCGGCTCAGAATAGTGCTAATATAGAACGTTTTCTTCTTTTTAACTTGGTAAATAGTTAAATAGAGTACATGTTTCGTAACACTTTCAGACATTAATTGGATTTTAATCTAGTGCTCCAGGTTAATTTTGATTTTCTTTTCAGTAATGACTAAATAAAAATGACTCATTGTTCAAAAACGAGAAGTCCCACTTATGTGACAACCAGTTTGTAAGTTATTATGGCACAAATTTAGCAGTGTTCTTTGCTTTATATAGCACACAACATAAGTAAGCAATAATAATAAATAACATTTTGTGATTATGTTGTCATACATGTGCCCTGGTGGGGGAGTGAGAGAAATAAAGTCAAAGAAAAGTTGAGAAGGGTGGAGTGGAGGAAGAAAGCAGGGACGGATGGCAATGATGTATCAAAACTTGGCACATTGCTCAAGGAAAAACACATCATGGGCTATTCTGTTCATAAAGGAGTTATGTTATGAGCTGTCTTTTTTCACTGGAGTCCTCTGATGTTTGTAGATGTCAAATTTGAGTGTTTCTATGAATATTAAATGTTACAGAAATGTAAAAAACCCAACAGAAATGCAAATATGCAAAATAAATGCTGCCCCAAACTATTTCCAGCCACAGAAACACGGGAAACCAAGGACTGTGCTGGAACACACAGAACAATTATCTCTGTGTGTGAACCTGTGTATCTGTGTATCTGAATGTGAAGCACACATTCTGTGACAAAGGATCTGAGAACCCTGAAACATGGATTCCTGCATCCAGCAATGGATCAGGCCAGTGCTTCATTGCCATGCAGTCCCCTATCAGACTGGGATGTCACTTGGGCACATATATAGGTCTGAGAAGCCATAATTTGTCTGCTGATCAAGATGAGATGGAAGCTGCTCAAATGCAGAACACTGAATGAAACTAATAATAAAAAACTGAGGCTGAAATTGCACTTGCAATGGTGCAGTTGCACACTCAGAAGCAGGCTGGATGCTGCCTGCTGGCAGCTGCTGGTAGATACTTGACACAGACATTCTTTGCTGTCCACTTCCTCCCTCAGCCTCTTTGTCACAGCCCAGATGCCACCAATCATTGCCACAGAGATGAAAGTGCAGCAGAACTGACTCCTTTAACAGTCTTGGTAAACAAGGTTTTCTTCACTATTTTTTGCTTCCTCAGCTTTTGTTTCCTCTGCTGCTTCCCGATCTTTAGTGGGGATTTTATGAAGTATAAACTCCTCTGTGGTTAGAAAATCAGAAACAGAAATCATGGCTGTGACTTTGACTCACAAGAAGAGCAGTGAAGAGTACAGAGACAAGTTAGTAAGTCCCTAACAGCTGTAGCAGGAATGTCTGGATTGTTTCAAGGAAGCTGCATCCTGAAGGTGAGATGAGATATGCAGAGTATCTCAGCAAAAGTAATCACTGCTCCATGATTTTAAGAATGCTGTGAAAAATATCTGAAATGTGCATATAGGCTCATTTGAGGACTGTCACAGGTGGTCTCCCTCTCCAATGCCAAATCTTGCTACCTCCAAAGCATAAACAGGCCACGAATTGTTTTTTGCAAGCTGAGCTCACTATTCCTTATCTCTTTTTAACTTATGCACAAGTGCTGGGTGAGTTTCAGTTTTTTGTATTTGCCACTGTAGTACTATTGGAGTCTATTGTTGGACTAGATGATCTCCAGAGGTCCCTTTTCACCCCTACCATTCTGTGATTCTGAGGCATCTTCTGCAGATGACCTCTGGACCTCTAATTTCCTCCATTCTGGTAGAAGACAGTGGGGACCATGAGGTTTTGCTTGTTATCTTCCTCTTAAACTAGAAATGTTCCTGGCAAATCCTCTTCTCTATCATACTCACACTGAGAAAATCTGACAATTGTGAGAAGGTGTATCATTAGAAGTAAGCAAACTCAAATGAAAGAAGAAATGCAAAGTGAAAATTACTTTTTTTTGGAGTGCCAGACTTCTTAGCAGTCATATTGAACTGGGAACATACTGACATGGGTAATGGGAACTTTAACTGCTTCTCCACTGAGAGGCATAGGGTTTCTTTATTCAACTGTTTGAAAAAAATTCTCCCTCTGCCATGAAGACAGTTTATTGATAATATCAATATACTGATTTCTGGTTTACCAACTATGATAATATAAGCAGAAGAAATCTGGCAACATGCAGGGTACCATGAATGAATTCGAGTATATTTTGCCCACATATGCTTTTATTCTGGGTTGCTTTTTTTTTTTATTCCATCCATTGTGAAGATTTATTCCACTTTATATCATCAGTTATAAACAGCCAGATATCTTTTTCTTAGGGTTTAGGGGATTTGCTAACATTTTCAGGTGTCGGAAGGAAAACATTTTAAAACAAAAAGTCAGAGTCCTCCTTTTCATTTAAAGCATCTCATTCACTCTTGATGTAAGCCTATATTAATGTTAGGTATATAAATATTCTTTTTACCTTCAAAGATGCTCCAGTTGGCCCCTGCTAACATTGCCTGAGACATACATAACTGAGGGTTATTTACATGGTTGCATTGTCAAAGTTTGACAATACCCTGAACTTTGTGCTTATTCAACTGCACATTTTCTTATGAACATAACAAAGGGTTAGTGAAACGAAGACTGTTTCACCATAATGCTAAAGTCTAGCTATGCCTCCCACCAATATACACCTGGTGGCCACAAAGCTGTGGTGGCTTTACAAATAAATTCCACATATCACCTTTAATTCGCTGCTCAGGAATGCCACTGGCATGGAGGTGCTGAGGGACATGGTTTAGTGATTGATAGGTATGGTTGGACTCGATGATTCCGTGGGTCTTTTCCAACCTGGTGATTCTGTGGCTTTCCTTTGCTCTTATACAACTATGTCCATGAAGAGATGTGGAGATTTCTTCTTTACCACAAATATCTCAGCAGGCCTGGATCTGCCCCAGGCCAGGAACCAGGATGTACCCATGGATCACAGGGCAGCAATCCCGGAGGGTGGGCTGCCCACCTCCAGCCCCATCCCACTGCTGCAACACAGCATGCAGCTCCCAAAGCAAGCAGCTGCAGAGCTGTGCTGTAAACCCAGGTGGTGACCTCATCTGGAGGAAGAAAACATTTGTAAATTAAAGTTTTTCTGGCTGAGATCTGTGGTCCCAAATCCAGACAACTGTGTTGGCTATGCTAAATCTTCCATGCTCTGTGCCACAGGGACAGGAGTAAGATGAGAGCGATGCAGGTGGGAACATCTTGCTGCCTGAGACCCTAGATCAAGAAACCACAGCTTGAGGAATCTAACTCAGGAGTTGTCACATGTGTGGTCCTGCACAGGCTAATGGAGAGAGACCGTCAATGGGCAATTCAGATTCTTTCAGGGCTGAATCACTCTGGAAAGGGTTTTAACTTCCCATTGAATGTGTGGGGAGCCCATGGGAGCTACAATCCTGATTTGGATGCCTTAGTTCAGTGACTAAAATTCTGTGGGATGCATCTCAGTCTTTGCTTCTTTTTCTCTCCACTTTGTTCTTAGAAAGAACCTGCCAATAAATAAATATTTGCAAAAATGATCTTGGGCAAATGAGTCATTTTAAGGTTGGCGGAGTTTTGCATACCACCTGAAAGTTTTTTTCCAAGGGCCATCAGCTGGAGACAGACTTTCAAAAGTTGAGCATGCAAGGGCCTGTTGGTTGGTGTTTTCTTTGCAGACATGGTGCTGAATGGCAAGTAGGAACTGGTAAGGAGGACTTTGGAAAACTGAACCTTGTTTAGCCACTTGGCCAGTAGCTGGACTAATCTGAGGTGCCAAGCACTTGGGAAATTGAGTTCTTTTGACAAGGCTGCCATGAGTTTCAGGAAGGTCATTGCTCATGGGGATTTCCTTCCACTGTGTTTATCCCAGGTCCTGTTTGCAGTCTGTGGGCTGCTGACCGGCTGCTACCTCTGCTGCTGCTTCTGCTGCTGCTTCAACTGCTGTTGTGGGAAGTGTAAACCTAAAGCACCTGAAGGGGAAGAGCATGAATTTTGCATGTCTCCAGAAGACTTGGAAGAGCAAATTAAGAATGACATGGAAAGAGGTGTGTATTATAGGGGCTTACCGTGTGGCAAAGCTGTTGAAAACAATCTTTAAAGCTTGTACACCAGATATTCTGCTCACAATTCTTAGGCTGTTTCCAGGCAGCAGTGGAGCCACACCATTTCACTCCAGCTAACATCACAACCTAATGATCTTCCCAAGTTGTATGTTACTGAAAATCTATTTTGTCACTAGCAATTAAATATCTCCTGTATCACTTATGAGATCCATCAACATCAGAAGTCTCAGGGCTCATAGATCCTGAACTTTTAGATTGGTGTCTGCCTTGATGGGTACTTGCCACATCCGATCTGCCTGAATAAGAAGTCACTTGTTTTTTTATTCATGTAAAAGGCTTCAATAAAAGATACAGTACTTCCAACAGTAACATTGTGCCATAACCTAAGAGAGTTTGCATGGGAGCTGTCACCATCCTGCCCCTCTCCCTTCCAGTCCTAAGATGCTCTCTCTCTTCTGTAACAGCAGTAACAATTGTGCTGCCTTACAAGGAGCCAGATTTTGGATACAATTGAGGTGAAAACTAATCCTTTAAAAAATATGTGTAGTTCCTTGCCCATTTAATTCCTTGCTGTGCCTCATAGTGGGGCAGACCAAGTGGTAAGGCCAGCTCAAGGAACAGCAAGAGCCCAGCCAGAAACATGGGCTGGGCCCGTGGGACTCTGTTTGCAACAGGTGACCCTCTTTTCTTGTCTTTGCTGCATACGCCAGCTGCACACTGATGTTTTAGCTGTACCAGAGGATGATGATGGTGATATCCTAGTTTGACACTAGAGTGGATTGCTGATATTGAACCAAGAGTCCTGTCCTAATCTGCTGAAGTGGGGGATAGTTGTACCTTCATCTTTAGGGATGGCAGAAGTATTTCAAACTGATTATGTTTAGACACTTGCAGGACAGGCTGGAAGAAGCAACAACCTCTGCTTCAGCAGTAAGAGGCCAAGCTATCAGGGTAAGACCTGGGCCACTTTTCAGTTGCAAATTTATATGAACTATGATTAGGATTACACTTGTTTATGAAGAAGGACCTAAGCAGTCAGCTCACTCTTTTTCTCTTCCTTTGTTATGGAAGGTCTTACACGGTTATATTCTTACGTTTATTTATTCTTAAATTAGCACTGCCAGATTGCACATGCCAAGTTTAGTTGGCAGAATAATTCTCCCCCCCCCCAACTTTTCACACAAATTTGCCCTTCCATAAATATGTAACAAAACACTTGTAGTAGTTGAAACAAATGCTATTTATATAACTGATATAGCAATATGTGGTGGTGATTTTAATTTGGTTTTGCCTAGAGGCATATCAAGGTAAACACAGTCAGCTCAAAAATTTATCATATTTAATCAGTCTCTGCAAAAGCAACAAAAACTATTAGTGAAAACTTTATAACCACAATGTGTTATTTGAGGTAAATATAATATACTCCATGGCATTTGGCACCTGAAAAGGGCAAATCTAAAATGGGTCTTGATATTTATGGGTCTATGACACCAAAGTCAAGTTTGAAATATAAAGATGGAGTTTTAAGAGAAAGAATGTCTTAATTCTGCTTTTTTTTTTTCTTCTTTTCAATTTGGCAGGTATTTTGCTCTCTATGAATATCCAGAACAAAATTCACCAGTGTCAGAAAAAAGTGTCCTCCTTTCTGACACAGGTGGTATTTATTGGCATGCAGTAATCCTAGGCCACTTTCCCATCCCTTTATTGCCACCAAGTCTCACTGGGCTATCAATTTTAAAAAATAATTTAGTAAAGTTCCAGTCTGAAAATTAATTGAGTGTGGAATTATGTGTTTAATTATTTTGAAGACAATATTAAGTATATAGGTTGGGCTTGGGAAACAAGTAGATATTTCTCTTCCTTTCTACCTTTCTCTTCAATCTCGCTAGATTTTTCCCATCAATCAAAACCAGCTTGCATCAATAGAGTAGAACTCTCTATGTTTTAAAATTAGATTATAAGACAGCAACATATCAGGAATAAAAGTAAAAACTTCTTGACAGAAGATAATGTGGGCATCTTTTCTGCAGCTGAAAGGGAAATATTGTGTTTTTAAAAAATTAATGGTGACCAGCTCAAACAGAACTTCTTCTTTCCCTCTTCCCTCCCTCCCCCCCCCCCTTCAGATTTTAGGGATGCTGACCAAAAAATGCAGCTGACTATGGATGACATAGATTGGGCTTTTCCACCAGACATTTTAAAATGTTCAGTCATAGAAATTAAAAGTCAGTGCTTACTTTATGTAAAGAACAGAAATGCTCCTGTAGGTAATTCAGAAACAAACTGAAATCTCTCCTGCAGCAGATTTCATACTATTAGGATCCAAATTCTTCACATGCCCTCTGCCCGCAGACTGAACATTCTAGCTGGTAATTAATTTCTTTGCTTCCTGCTGTTCCCAGTAGCCACATTATTGCTAGCCAGAACTATTTTACTAAGGTCAAAATACAGATTTTCAAGCTAAGTCCATACTTTAATTTATCCAGATATTCTGTAGTCGGTCATTACTTTTCTCAGGAATGCAACATTGATAAGGTATCACCATTCCTCACGCTAAAATAGTATGAGAGTGCATCTCCATCAGTTACTGCTGCACTCAGTGAAAGCAGCTTGGAGCTGGCCCTGCTGTGCAGAAGAGGCAATATGCACATTGTGGGAGTCAAGATTTAGACTTCATCTTTTGAGCTGGTGCAACAGGAATAATTTTCAGAGTCCTCCACATTTCTCCTCAACAAAATCAAAGTGTTACACAGTTGATTTCTTTCCTCAAATTAACATACCACACGTTTGTTAGCCAAAAAAAAAAAAAAAGATATGTGAGGCCAAAAATTCAGGGATCCATTCCCTAAAATGTAAAAGAAAAGTGAGCTGTCACTAAAATCAACTCAGTCATGTCAAAGGCTTCAATTCTGATGGCATATTCTTCTAGAAGAAACTTTTATTCAAATATATTTAACTGGTTTCAGTGCTCAGCTAGTTGCAGATACTCTGTGAGAGATTCATTTCATAGCACGTACTCCCATGGGTAGCGTATCCAGAGACAGGCAATGCAGCTGGTGAAGGGGCTGGAGAACAAGTGTTATGAGAGGCAGCTGAGAGAACTGATGTTGTTAAGTCTGGAGACAGGGAAGCTGCAGGGAGACCTTATCACTGTCTACAGCTATCTGAAAGGAGGTTGTAGAGAAGTGGGTGATGATCTCTTCTCCTAAGTGGCAGGTGATAGGATCAGAGGGAATGGCCTGAAGTTGCACCAGGGTGATAGGATCAGAGGGAATGGCCTGAAGTTGCACCAGGGAGATGTAGATCAGACATAAGGAAAAATTTCTTCACCAGAAGGGTTATCAGGCACTGGCAGAGGCTGCCCAGAGGTGTGGTTGAGTCACCATCACTGGAGGTATTTAAGCGACAGGTAGATGAAGTGCTTAGGTATATGATTTAGTAGTGGACAGTTATGGTTGGACTTGATGATCTCAAAGGTCTTTTCCAACCAAGCAGTTATATGATTCTATGATTCTGTTTTGCTTCCACTGAATTCAATAGCAAACCATGTGTTGACTGTTGTGGTCTCAGAGGAGATGAGGTTGGAATTTAGATTTGCCTTCGTACTTCAGGGTATAACGATGCACTTAAACAGTTTGACAGGTTCGACCTCCTCTCCTGTTTGGTTATCATTTTAAGAACAAAGCAAGCCATTTCTATACCAAAAAGTGAGATCTGGGAGAAAAAAAGATGGGGGGGGGAAAGAAGAAAACCTGAATAACAAAGTATTTTCTCAACTCAGAAGTAATAACTTTTTAGCACTTCATTGTCTCCTCCACACTCCATCTGAAACCAATGTAGGCGAACAGTGAGCAAGAGCTATCTATAGAAAACAGTTTAAACTGTGAATTCTGTGGCACCTCCACTCTGCAGCTCTCCATTAGCAGGCTATATTTGCATAGTTTATTATACCATGGGTCCCTGTTCTGATAAAAAACATCATACATTTTAGAAGGGTGTGGGCTTGGGGAAGGTGTCAGCTCAGAACTGCCTGCAGATCAGCTGGAAGCAATACGACAGATTTGCAGTGGGCCCCATTCCCTGGTTGCACGTCTGGGTACAGCAGCAAAATGAACTGCTAGACTCTGCCCTNAAGAGAGAGATAGGGGAAAAAAAGAGGGGGGGGGGAAAAGAAGAAAACCTGAATAACAAAGTATTTTCTCAACTCAGAAGTAATAACTTTTTAGCACTTCATTGTCTCCTCCACACTCCATCTGAAACCAATGTAGGCGAACAGTGAGCAAGAGCTATCTATAGAAAACAGTTTAAACTGTGAATTCTGTGGCACCTCCACTCTGCAGCTCTCCATTAGCAGGCTATATTTGCATAGTTTATTATACCATGGGTCCCTGTTCTGATAAAAAACATCATACATTTTAGAAGGGTGTGGGCTTGGGGAAGGTGTCAGCTCAGAACTGCCTGCAGATCAGCTGGAAGCAATACGACAGATTTGCAGTGGGCCCCATTCCCTGGTTGCACGTCTGGGTACAGCAGCAAAATGAACTGCTAGACTCTGCCCTCCATCAACAATCTTCCATAAAATGAACAACTTGGAGGCAGCAAAGGGTGGGAGGGAGTGATGCTCAGAAATCTAAAAAATATATCGCAACTCAAAAATGGATTGGGACTGCCAAACTACTCTGTGCCCAAGCTGAGCTCCAAGCATTAATTACTCATATACTTTTAGAAGTTATGAAACATGTCTGCCTTTGACCTTGTATCTAAATACAGAATTGCCCATACAGAGAAGCTGCTTGGCATTTAATCATTCTTGCCTTTCACCTTGACAGACTCAAAGTTGTTCTACCCCCACTGAGGGGAAAGCGTATGGCATGCAATTAGAGTCCTGCTCTGGGTTATATCACTCCTGTACATTACATCTTTTGCCCATGATTCATCCCATCAACTGTCATGTAAACAGGAAGAAATGTCATATGATTTCTTTTGCTTAACATTCGGTCATTTGGAAAAAAAAAAAAAAGTCATCATTTGTATTCAATTACTGTGAAGGCTGTGCTAGTATTGAGATATAGATAGTCCAGAGCTTTTCATAAGAAAACACTTCACCAAGGCAGCTGAACCTTTAAAAGTCAGTCTCCAAGTCTTGATTCACCTCCTTCTGCCCCTCACTCTCCCTGCAAAATGGTGGATTGGAAAGAGGCCCTGGAGAAGGGCAGCCAAACTTTGTTCATTATCAGAGGGAACACAACAGCCATCAGGGAACTCTGTAAGGATTTCACTTTCCTCCGCTCTACAACAAACACATTCTTTACAGATATATTGGGAAACCAAACACATTGACTGCATGGAATGAGAAAGTTACAAGCAGCAAGGATATATGTAGTGATAATGTGAGTTTCTGGCAGTTCCAAACTCATTAAAACAGTAATTCTCAAAATCCTATCCTAAATAAATTACAAAAGACTTCAAAATGCAATTTAACATTTTTATTTAACTAGCTGGCTTTCAGGATCTATTTGATTTCTATATGATTTCTTCAAGACTCATTTCTGGCACATTCTTACAAACACTGTCAAGGTTAGTGCTTGCTGACTCACAAGAGTGTTCATTATGTTCAGACATTTGCAGGAACAAGCACTTGGAGTTGAAACAGGCAGGGACCCTCACCTTGCAGTCTGTGCCAAGCACCAGGTACAGCTAATGTCCAATTTAATAACAGCAGCAATAATCACCCAGAAATCTGCCATTACATATGGAAAAGGAGTAAGAACATTTGTAGACTCAGTGCACACACAGCTTTCTGTGAAGCCAAAATTAAACCATAGCCAGAACGGTATATGATATTTTGTGGTGTTAACCAGAAATATGACTTTGGTAACAAGCAAAGAATTCTTAAAGTATTTTTTGTTTTCCTCCTGTATTTAGATGGAGATACTCCTATTGTGCTTCAGCCGACTAATGCAACAGAGAAGACACAGCTAATAGGAGACAGCCATCGGAGCTACCACACAGACTCCTAGGGCGGGCAAACATGACCTGTTGGTTCCTCCCACTGAGTCTCACAGCAAGAGAAAGCTCTGCAGCCTATACTTCTAGTCAGTTTTAAGCTAATCAACAGTAACCCAAGAGTAATTTCCTATCAAGGCAGAATTCCTCTCTAAGCCACTTGTAATAGGTTGATATCTACGCTCTGCAAGGAGATACCTATGGTCAGTACAGAGCTCTACCAACCAGCGTGCTGGTGTCTCATGGCTCCAAACTGCCAGGCTCAGTATGGTCCTTCTCTAACAACACTATGTTTGGTACAGCTGCTATCCTCCCTGTCCTCAGCTGGGGCTTCACCTCCCAGGAACAGCCCTGAGTCCCTTTCTGCACACACTGTCTCTGTCTCTTCCCCAGGAATGCTCCTTACCTGCAGCAGCTTGCAGGATCTGAAATGGAGTGAGGAAGTCCCAAAAATGCTCTTTGGTGGACCCCAGAGGGAAAGTCAGTGACTAGGCAGATGGGGCTGTCCTTCCAGAGAGGAAATGCTCTTAGGAAAGCAGCTAGCAGCTTGTTGGGGCCCAGCTGTGGACATGATAAAGCTGAACCAGGATGAGATGCGTGGGAATCGTTCCACTGGTTCTTACAACACAGGTTGCTCCAAATCCAAGAGCCTCATCCAGTGCCAGAGGTACACATGGACTCTATGTCCTCCCCTGCACAAAATGCAAACCTGGGAGGTGGTGGGCAAACATCTCATGGAGGGGAATACTTGCCCTGGGCTGCTCCAGAGCCTCACTCCACTCCCTGCAGCCAGTGGCAGCCCCATGGCAAAGCTTCCCTGGTTCTGCTTGGACAGGCCTGCTGCCCATGCCCAGTGGCCCCAACTTCTCCAGCTGCAGCTGTAAGGTGCTGGAAACTGTACCCCAGCCAACAACTTTCTGCCAGCTTGCTTATTCCACTATGCCACTGGCTGCTGGCCCTGCTGCCCTGCTGGCACTGGGATGGAAGCCATCGTGCCAGCACTGGCACTGGGACTGTGGGAGCAGCAAGGACTTGGCAGGGCAGGCAAGCAGCAGTGCAGTGATCATCCTCATTGGAGTGAGCCTGGGTCCTTCCCTCCACAGGAGGCACAAGGGCTTTAA
Organism: Piaya cayana; assembly: GCA_013389865.1. NCBI lineage: Eukaryota > Metazoa > Chordata > Aves > Cuculiformes > Coccyzidae > Piaya > Piaya cayana. The sequence goes on from WAAB01008060.1 coordinate 19,044, forward strand.
AAGCACATGGTGCGATTTTAAATAAGGAGGTAGGGATGAGATGTAGGTTCAGGTGCACCACCACACAAATCAGCAGAGATATATGTGGTGTGGCTAAAGCAAGCCTGAAGAAATTAGGCCTCTAATTTGTAAGAGCTAAAGAAATACCTCTGAGACCTTAAACTTAGCACTTCACTCATTTGACATAGTAGTTTAATCCTTAGGCAGATTAATTGCTCTTTATTAATCATGTTACATCAATCATTGTCAGTACTGTGCAATTGCTATTTTTGCTCCTCTAATCACAGTGCTGTGGTCCAAAGGGGGACGTAATGTACCACTGAGTTATATAGACCAGTGAATACATATCTAGTCAGAAGTCTTATTCCCCTCCTTAAAATCTGATCCTATGATGGTGAAACATTATTGCCTTCCCTTTATTCTCACCTTTCACATCAAATAGCATTCAATGGCAGCTACATATATGGGAGAAGATGTGTTTCATCACATTAGCTGTAACTCCAAAATCAAGAAATACTATTAACATTTTTTTTGAAGTACCCATAACACATGGGTGTTTTAAAAGTTCAGGTTATATATCTGTTCTCCAGGTGCAGGCACTGGGGCCTGATGATACTCACATTGCCCTCAGAAACATCCCTATTTTTCTGCTTCAGAGAAGTGGGGAAGCCCTGGCATGGCTGGGGCTGTGCACAGGCATTTGCTCCCCTCCTACCCACAGGCTCTTCTTGTTGTCAGTTGCATATTTCAAATAATTTTGGAGGCCACTTGTACATGCATAAACCCAGACCACTCTCCTGCCTGTCCAGCAGTGCCAGAGGATGTGCCCATCCATCCCAGTGATTCAAGAGGATGGGCACTGGTGACACCATCCTGCTGCTGAGGAGATGTGACCCTGGAATGCACATTCTCAGCAGTAGCTGAGTACCACAAAGCTTCCTGCTTTGTGACAAATTGGCAGGCTAAGTGATTTCTGAAGTTTTACTGTCCAGTAGGGAAATTCACTGTGAATGTGTGCATATGCGACATACTGAATATTTCCAGCAGACATGGAAAAGGCATTGGAAAAGAAGTCTGGTGTAAAGTCATATGTTATATATTGAATCATTTGCCATGTGAAATCTCTCTTCCTGTTTCTCTGGAAATTATTGAGAACTGCACCCTTGATTTCAACAACAGCTACAGGTCATGCCTAAAGCCAGGGAGGGAAAGGTAAATTCCAGATTAGCAAAATCAATTGGGAAGTCTTCCACATGCAACACCTTTGATACCCATCCAGATCCACTCTATGGGGCAGAGACGAAGTTTATTGAAACCAAGGAAGTTATTTTCATGGGCTCGAGATGTGCTGTAAGTCATATGGTTCCTATTCACTCTTTCTAAATGAGAGACTTGGGAAAGATTTATGACTTGATCTTACAGTGTGATGCAAAGATGGACAAGCTGCTGCATGTTTCTAAAGCTCTTTTACAGACATGAGGATCTCTACAGAAGAGGAAATATAGTTTTCAGAGTACCAGAGCATTTGCTTTTCTCACCACTGTCAGTATCAGCTATTCTGATAGATTTACAGACATGATTTTACTCTTTGGTATGATTTTTAGAAGATAATGCAAACATAGCTATGCTTACCTGATCTGTTTCTCTGTAAGGGCTGCATCCATTAATCTTCTCAAAATGTACATATCCTCAAATTTTTTTCTGTTTTGCTGCATTTATTTATATATGAAGTACTGTATATTCAAATCTACCTTTGCTGGCAACCACTCTGACTAATAAAGATTGTATGTATGAATTGTAGCAGACTCTTTATTTTTGCATGCTATCAACATTTCATTCTGATAACAGCTAGAGAGGCTGTTGAGACAGCTGTACAAAATTAATGCGTTGCACCCTGGCAAGTGGCAAGCAGCAACTCAGTGTTTCCCTGAACAGGAACTTGGTCTTGGATTACAGCAGATCCACCTACCTATGCAAAGCAGCCAGAGCTATAGCCACACATGGCAATTCCTTTATGTCTTTGTTTGCATTAAAAAACCAGCAGTGTGATGAAGTTATATAGTTTCACTAGCATCTGTTCCTATATGGAATGATTTCCCCTAGCGAAAGGTGTGGGTAGAGAGTGAAACCACTGCCGAGGACAATGGCAGACGTCTCATGAGCTTCCCTGCGGCTGGCATCTTATCCAGGCATTTTGTGCCTGTACAAGAGCCATCACAGAGTGCCAGGTAATCTGGGCCTGCTACAGGACAGGAATATTTCTCACGAGGATGGTATCCAGCCTCTGTGAACAAAAAGACCCACGCATAGAAACTATGATTCTATGATTTTCTATAGAAAACAAAATGTTCATTGCGCTGCTATAAGATAGGGAGAAAGACCAGAGGTGACAGTAGCCACCTTCCTTCCCTCCATGAACTAAAGGCAGCTAAGTCAGCATCTCCTTTCATTTTGAGAAGGATGAATGAGCACAGAGATTCATCCAGGACGACTCAGTCCTTTGTGCCAGTGCCACCTGCCCCAGGGCTGGGAAGGTGACCGTATGGGATAGCCCTGTGGTAGCCAACACCTACAAGATAATCCTAGGAAGACACTGGTCAAGATCATAGCATCACAGAATCACCAGGTTGGAAAAGACCACTTGCATTGTCAAATCCAACCATTCCTATCTGCCACTAAACCATGTCCCTGAGCACCTTGTCTACCTGTCTTTTAAACACCTCCAGGGATAGTGACAAAGAAACACTTTTTCCCACTGGCAGAGAGAGTTAACATGTGCTAAGTATCACCTGGCTGGATTTGGAAAAGTATCCCTATGGTGTCAGTGTGTAAATGCACAGATATTTCCTTATCCTGGAAGAATAGTGTCTAGACACTTGGGGAAGAGGAGGCTTGGAATAAATCCCCTCGGAATTTCAACATCCTAATTAACTGCAGCGAGATGAAGAGATCTCGACGGGTATCCTCCTGCACTAACTTGCTTCGTGAGGGCTGGCAGTGAGGTGGAGTTAGAACAACACACATCTTGTTTGCCTTAAAAAACGAACGAGGTGCTGGCAGCCACCGCGCCCCCTGCTCCCGCAGCAGCAGCTCCTGCTGGAGCAGTCAGCGAGTCACAGTAGAAGCACTTCGGCTTGCAAGGCAGCTGCTTCCCTCGGGGAAGAACAACCGCATCTGCGACTGGTTAAAAACCAGCTCATCTAAAGCGAAAGAAAGAAAAACAGCGCTTCTCCTTCGAGCCGGAATCGAACCAGCGACCTAAGGATGTCAGCGAAGTTTGCCTCTACAGTCCTCCGCTCTACCAGCTGAGCTATCGAAGGGAGCCGAACGACTGCCTTCCGCCACACTACAAGAGCTCAGCGCAGCTCACCGGACCCCATGTTGTACATGCGCAGTGCGAGCAGCTCATGGGCGAGGCGGGGAAGGGCGGATGTCGTGGTCTAGAGTAGAGCGAGAAGCCGCTTAGCGCTGTAGGGCCAGTGGCGCAATGGATAACGCGTCTGACTACGGATCAGAAGATTGTAGGTTCGACTCCTGCCTGGCTCGATTTTGCTTCTGCCAGCGCCGTTGAACACATAGTACAGAGAGATTAGTTCATCCTATTTTATACTATTTTATCATTTAACACCCTATGCACGCCTGGCTCACCACTGGATTATTGTCTGGCAAACGGAAAATGGCAGCGGTATTAATTATTAAACACAGTCTGGGCTTAAACTTTTCAAACAATTTAAATAGATGTTTGATGAAATGCATTACCTGTGGCAACAAATGAACCTAGTTAAAACATCAACATGTTACAAGGGGGAAAATGCTTCAGGCCCTAGGAGAGGAGCCATGTGCTCACCATTGGCATGGCACAGTAAAATCGGTCACAAATCGTAGAATCATAGAATGGTTTGGTTTGGAAGGGACCTTAAAGATCATCCTGTTTCAACCCCCCTGCCATGGGCAGGGACACCTCCCACCGGACCAACTGCCCAAGGCCCCATCCAGCCTGGCCTTGAACACCTCCAGGGATGAGGCAGCCACAACTTCCCTGGGCAACATGTGCCAGAGTCTCACTGCCTCATAGTGAAGAAATTCCTCCTTATGCCTAGCCTAAATCTGCCCCCTCCAGTTTATACCCATTGCCCCTCATCGTATCACCACAAGCCTTTGTAAACAGTCCTTCCTCAGCTTTCTTGTAGCCCATTCAGGTACTGGAAGGTCACTATAAGGTCTCCTTCTCCAGGCTGAACAACCCCAACTCTCACAGCCTGTCCTCATATGGGAGGTGCTCCAGCCCTCTGATCATCTTTGTAGCCCTCCTCTGGACCCATTCCAAAGCTCCATATCCTTCTTATGCTGAGGATTCCAGAACTGGGCACAGTACTCCAGATGAGGTCTCATAAGAGAGGAATAGAGGGGTAGAATCACTTCCCTCGACCTGTTGGCCACGCTTCTTTTGATACAGCCCAAAAAAACTATTGCTCACTGTTTCCCTCCCTAAATAGCCAACCATTTTTCTGGTTTCTAAAATATTTTTCTTGTAAACCCCTGGGAGGGTGGTTTGGGTGCCCACCTGACCGTGCCTGCTTTGGAGGAGGTGAGGCTGTGCCTGTTTGCTTTTCATCTCTCGGGGTAAGTGAAAATGCAGCATCGTAAGGCAAACCACGGCACCAAAAGGAGATGGAGTTGACCCATTTGTCTTGACTGACATCCTCAGCACTTAGGCTGTAAGTCGTAACACTAAGGACTTAGAATATGAGGAAAAAAATTTCAGACTGCCTGGAGAATTTCAAAAGAGAGATGGTGAAAACACTGCTGCATGACAAGGTGCTGGCTGATGGATACAGTCGGAGATACATGGCATGTGCACAGAGATATCTGTCTCGCTGATCACATTACGGGGAAACCCCAGGGAATGGGAGACCATCCCTCCCAATTCTGTTAGTACCTGAAATGTTGTTATTTCTTGACTTGGGTACTGCTGTCAGTGTATCTAATTTGAATATTGTAAGCACACAGTTCTGTGTTCAGCGAACAGCAGCTGTCTTGGCTGACATCCCAGGCACTTAGACAAGATTTTTTGCTTTCCAGGGTGTTGCGCGGAGCAGGCAAACCTGTCTTGCTTCAGCGTCGGAAGGTGGATAAGTGGGTATCATCCAGGGTCAGCCAAGTCCGAGTGTGACAGTGGAAAAATGGAAGAAGTTGGGAGTAAACTTAGGTACTGTAGGTTTGTGGTAGGGCTGTGAAAGATCCGTGTAGTAATGAATATTTTTGAAAAATAAAGCTGTATGGAGGTGGAGTCAGCTATTTGAAATGTCCTAAGAATGCTGAGCACAACAAGGGTTTGGCAGCTGAATGAAATGAAGCCACTGCTGAGGAAATGTGCACTTCCAACTTGCCCAGTGTTCTGTCTTTTGGCAGTTTGTCATGTTTCCCTCCATGCATGCACGGTTGTTCGTTAACGTGAGAGATAGGGCAGCTGTATAAGGCATAAAATGTTAAGAGCGAGCCAGGCAGGAGTCGAACCTACAATCTTCTGATCCGTAGTCAGACGCGTTATCCATTGCGCCACTGGCCCCTCACGTCATGCGCCGCACCGCACCCCACAAGCGGCCGCATCCGCCTCCCGCGCGCCGCGCCCCTACCCTGGCCCCGCCCCGCGGCCGCTACCGCGCTCGGAGCTCCGCGGCGGGCGGGGCCGTACCTTGGGCAGCCTCGCGGGGGTAGGACTTCCGTAGCTCCCTTCGATAGCTCAGCTGGTAGAGCGGAGGACTGTAGAGGCGCCGCCCCCGCGGAAATCCTTAGGTCGCTGGTTCGATTCCGGCTCGAAGGAGGTGCTAGTGTTTTAGGTTTTCTTTCTGGAATTGGACTTTTTACCCTCTCAGTGATGGATAGGGACGCGGTAGCAGCGCCTCCCAGCTCACACCTTTCCTTTTTGTGTGTGTTTCGGGGAAGAAAAAGGAAAAAAGAGATAATCATAGAATCACTAGGTTGGAAAGACCCACTGGATCTTTGAGTCCAACCATTCCTATCAATCACTAAACCATGTCCATTTGGCATGTTTTTTGCTAGTTTTATTAGGTCTTCTTTTTCAAGACTGTCCTTGGAGTGCAAATTCAGCTCTGGATAGACTCTCCTCGTTTTGCTTGTTGCAAGGTGCTTGCTGATTTTGCTTTATATGATGCCAGATAATCCTTACAAATGACAGCTTTGAACATCCTGGTGGATGGGACCTCATCTGCAGACTCCTGACTTGAGGTGATGGATGTAAGGTTTCATCCTGACTTTTGTGCCATGAAGGGGTGCACAGGATAATCTCGGAGAAGGTGGAGCAGCGAGAGGGGATGTTGAGGTCTTTTATACAGAAGGGGTTTAGTGCAGATCGACATAGACTTGCTTAAGATGTAGTAAATAACAGGGCCAGCACTCATACTCTGCTTTTATTCCTGTTTCCTCTTCTATTGTATTGCCATCTCCTCTCCTTTTCCCTTCAAGTCTTCCACATGCAGAAAATCATGCTTGGCTCCCTCCTGGCTTGAAGGGAGTAAATGTGTCTGAAAGCAGTCAAGTCTGTCTGCATAGCAGGGGAAGGATAGAAGTTTTCTCCTTCAAAAGAACCCAGAATGAGTCTTCTCCAGGTGAGAGTGTTTCTCTGGGGTGGATTTCAGATACGAGAGCAAGGAAGACCCTGTGCCTGTGAGAATATAGTACAACGAAGACTGTCAGCAGGGAAACAGATACATGAAGCTCCGCATGAGTCAGACCTGAGAGGTCCTGCTCTGTAGTTACAGGCTTTACACATTATATCCCCAGCCACAGCTACCTCTCTATTAATTTGTACAGGTTTTTGTACACATATGGACACCTACCTTTTTTTCCTTTCTTTTCCAGCGTGGTGCAGTGTGTCCCTCTCAGGAACTGTCTCAGGAGAAATCTGGGCATGAAAAGACTGCTTGGCAAGGAATGGGAACACCACCCTGCTAGGCAGAAACTGAGGGAAGGCATCCATTCCCTTAGATGTCCATTATCCATAACTATTTGCACACCCTAACAGTCAAATCTGAATTCATAGTCCAAAAGCACATCCCTTTGCCCCTCTCTGGTGTGGGACAGCACATGGAGTCCATCCAGGGCAACAGGATTGATTTTTTTTCTTGGTCGAGATTTACTTCTACTTGTATAATTGTCTCTGCTCCTACTTTTTGCAGAAGGTCATGCAAATTCTTTCAATCCTTTTCACCCATTCTGTTGCACCCCTTTCTCTTTGTCCTAAAGGATAGCTCACAAAATAAAAGCACATTCAGAGTTTTTCCTGGAGAAGGGACCATCTTTTTGCCACCTCCACCTCCTTCGCCAAGACATTTTTTCCCTCACACCCACCTGGAAAGAGTTGACGTGCATGTGTTTCTGTGTAACTGTGCATTAACTATAAGTGAAAATGAAGGCAGAGAAGAAAAAAAAAGCTAAAAATACAACAGAATGAAAGCCAGGAAAAACATACTCAAAAAAAAAAAAAAGAAAGAAAGAAACAATAACCCTAAGCCCCAGAAAATGTAGGCAACAATGTCAGGACTTGCTACATGCTAAGCAACCATTCTACCTCTTGAGCTGTGATCCTGCTACATTAATGTAATTTCTTAGATCAGCTTCCCACTTTTCTAGGACATACTCAGCATTTAAATGTACTAAATGCTTTTTATTACAACAACAACCAAGTCAGTGCTTGGATGATAGTCTAGCTTGGTAAATACTTCATTTCTGAACAAATTATTAGCGACTGGTCACCTGCATGTGCTCAATTATTTCAGTATCTGGTCTCCAGCTAGGCCCAATAACGAGCTCTGTGTGAGTACTTATTTAATAACATGTATCACTTAGTAACAAAAGATGTTAGAGATTATAAAAGTCCCATTTAGAAGATATTTCACTCTGATATGCTGGGTCACTAGCATGTGGTGGGTAGGGAAACAGATAGATTGGAGTTGTTAAATGGCCTGGCAGGTACGAGAGGATACCTGCTCCAACAAACAGAAATTTTCAGCCTCCTGTGTTGTAAAGGTTTGTTTGCATTTCAAGCCAAAGCTGTCTCTTCCCATGAAGAAAGGGGAAATAGAATAAATCTGAGGGAGTTAAAATATGAGGATAAAAATTTTCAGACTGCCTGGAGAACTTCAAAGAGAGATGGTGAAAACACTGCTGCATGACAAGGTGCTGGCTGATGGATACAGTCGGAGATACATGGCATGTGCACAGAGATATCTGTCTCGCTGATCACATTAGGGGGAAACCCCAGGGAATGGGAGACCATCCCTCCCAATTCTGTTAGTACCTGAAATGTTGTTATTTCTTGACTTGGGTACTGCTGTCAGTGTATCTAATTTGAATATTGTAAGCACACAGTTCTGTGTTCAGCGAACAGCAGCTGTCTTGGCTGACATCCCAGGCACTTAGACAAGATTTTTTGCTTTCCAGGGTGTTGTGCAGAGCAGGCAAACCTGTCTTGCTTCAGCGTCAGAAGGTGGATAAGTGGGCATCATCCAGGGTCAGCCGAGTCCGAGTGTGACAGTGGAAAAATGGAAAAAGTTGGGAGTAAACTTAGGTGCTGTAGGTTTGTGGTAGGGCTGTGAAAGATGCATGTAATAATGAATATTTTTGAAAAATAAAGCTGTATGTAGATGGAGTCAGCTATTTGAAATGTCCTAAGAATGCTGAGCACAACAAGGGTTTGGCAGCTGAATGAAGTGAAGCCACTGCTGAGGAAATGTGCACTTCCAACTTGCCCAGTGTTCTGTCTTTTGACAGTTTGTCATGTTTCCCTGCATCCATACGCGGTTGTTCGTTAACGTGAGAGATAAGGCAGCTGTATAAGGTATAAAATATTAAGAGCGAGCCAGGCAGGAGTCGAACCTACAATCTTCTGATCCGTAGTCAGACGCGTTATCCATTGCGCCACTGGCCCCTAGTGGTCATTTGCTGTTGAAGCCCAACATCACCGAATCCCGAAGCTGCTGGGCAGGTGCAAAGCTGTGTGTGCTTTTAGTACTTTGACCCCCAATGCTGCTTCTGTCCCTCAGTTTTGCTGAGCTGCTGTTCTTGGGGTGGAACTCGAAATTCTCCAGTAGCAGATGGAAGCTGTGCAGCAGAAATCCCATTTTCCCACTGGCATCTGGGTCCAAGCTCTGAACCTAATGTTGCTCCACTGTGACAGAGAGCTTTGCAAGCTGGGGACAAGTCATACTGTGTCACCTTTTGCAGTATCTGTGCTGAAAGGAAAAAAGAAAAACATCATGATATCATCCAGTTCCCGAATGATGGGAATTGTGTCATGCCCCTTTGCTCATAAACACAGTTTCCCCTGTCCCTGGCAGTCATTAGGGCCAGCTGAGCCTGTCTGCTTCCTTGGTATCTAGAGGAGGGATCCCAGCTGGTTAGAGGATGAGGTGAGATCTGCCTCAGCATCCATGATGCTGTAGGAGAAGAGCCTTAGATTGATCTGAGTTGGAAGGGACCTTAAACATCATCCCATCCCAACCTCCCTGACATGGGCAGGGACACCTCCCACCAGACCAGGCTGCCCAAGGCCCCATCCCGCCTGGCCTTGAACACCTCCAGGGATGGGGTAGCCACAACTTCCCTGGGCAACCTGTGCCTGTGTCTCATTGTCTTCATTGTGAAGAAGTTCTTCCTAGTCTAAATCTTCCTCTCTCCAATTTATAGCTATTCCCCCTAGTCATATCACTTTATAAAAAGGTCCCTCTCCAGCTTCCTGGTAGGCCCTTTCAGGTACTGGAAGGTCTTTATAAGGTCTCCTTGGAGCCTTCTCTTCTCCAGGCTGAACAACCCCAACTGTCACAGCCTGTCTTTGTATGGGAGGTGCTTCAGCCCTCTGATCATCCTGGTAGCCCTACTCTGGACCTGTTCCAACAGCTCCATATCCTTGTAACATTGAAGATTCCAGAACTGGACATGGTACTCTAGATGTGGTCTCACAAGAGAGAAGCAGAGAGGTAGAATCACATCCCTCGACGTGGTGGCTGCACTTCTTTTGATGCAGCCCAAAATAAAATCCTCGCAGGCTTCACCCCACACTTGGTCCTTCCCCACAGAAGGACCTTACATCAGACAGACAGGGCCGTGTATAACTGGAACCAGCTGCTTTGTGCAGCATAGAGCCAATCTGTTCAGAAGGGTAAGGCCAGTTCTGAAGGTATCAAGATAGCATCAGCCCTTTGTCTTTCAGGTAATCCCCACTCTGTAGTCACACCAACACCTCTCCTGTTTTGACATGCTTTGCTCACATCTGCATGTTGGTTCCTGTTCCAACCTCTGAGTTTCTCTTGATCTATACTCCGTATTTTCTTCCTTCAGCTAGGACAGTTCTCTTCAAACTGCCAGAACAGGTTTTGCCTTTAAATCCATACAAAGCACCATGTTGGTGATTCAGTAAGGACACCAGTGCCCTGGTATCTGTGGTCTTGGTCACTTGGTATGCACTGCAAAGACCACAATATCCCAGAAATTGTTTTCCAGTTCTACCTTGTCAATCAGATGCGAAGTTNCTCTTCAAACTGCCAGAACAGGTTTTGCCTTTAAATCCATACAAAGCACCAGGTTGGTGATTCAGTAAGGACACCAGTGCCCTGGTATCTGTGGTCTTGGTCACTTGGTATGCACTGCTAAGACCACAATATCCCAGAAATTGTTTTCCAGTTCTACCTTGTCAATCAGATGCGAAGTAAGTTTTGGTTTTCCAGAGAGAGACAGGGAGCGCCTCACAGATAAATTACATTTTGGGTTCAGCCTCAGGACTTCTTGGTGTTGTTTGCCACCTGCTTTTATGACCCCATTACTGATCTGATGATGGTCAAATATGTTGCCCTATCATTGATGATAAGCCAGGTGTCAGTGACCTGCTGGGTTCTTTCTGGTGGTAGCTTTTAATTGCTGTCCTGACACTTGACCATTCAGGCTTTCCTAAACAAGTCTGTACTAGAAAGACCCTGGCTAATGAAAACAAACTGCATATTTAACCCTAGATTCATTAGGCAGGCAAACAAACAAACAAAACCCCAATTAGCCAGCTTTGGACATCAGGGAGCATAAAACCTCACTAATG
>WAAB01008060.1:30690-102961 GCA_013389865.1 Piaya cayana
CCTCCAGGGATGGGGTACCCACAACTTCCCTGGGCAGCCTGTGCCTGTGTCTCATTACCTTCATTGTGAAGAAGTTCTTCCTAGTCTAAATCTTCCTCTCTCCAATTTATAGCTATTCCCCCTAGTCATATCACTTTATAAAAAGGTCCCTCTCCAACTTCCTGGTAGGCCCTTTCAGGTACTGGAAGGTCTTTATAAGGTCTCCTTGGAGCCTTCTCTTCTCCAGGCTGAACAACCCCAACTCTCACAGCCTGTCTTTGTATGGGAGGTGCTTCAGCCCTCTGATCATCCTGGTAGTCCTACTCTGGACCTGTTCCAACAGCTCCATATCCTTGTAACATTGAAGATTCCAGAACTGGACACAGTACTCTAGATGTGGTCTCACAAGAGAGAAGCAGAATCACATCCCTTGACGTGGTGGCTGCACTTCTTTTGATGCAGCCCAAAATCAAATCCTTGCAGGATTCACCCCACACTTGGTCCTTCCCCACAGAAGGACCTTACAGCAGACAGACAGGGCCGTGTATAACTGGAACCAGCTGCTTTGTGCAGCATAGAGCCAATCTGTTCAGAAGGGTAAGGCCAGTTCTGAAGGTATCAAGATAGCATCAGCCCTTTGTCTTTCAGGTAATCCCCACTCCGTAGTCACAGCAACACCTCTCCTGTTTTGACATGCTTTGCTCACATCTGCATGTTGGTTCCTGTTCCAACCTCTGAGTTTCTCTTGATCTATACTCTGTATTTTCTTCCTTCAGCTAGGACAGTTCTCTTCAGACTGCCAGAACAGGTTTTGCCTTTAAATCCATACAAAGCACCATGTTGGTGATTCAGTAAGGACACCAGTGCCCTGGTATCTGTGGTCTTGGTCACTTGGTATGCACTGCAAAGACCACAATATCCCAGAAATTGTTTTCCAGTTCTACCTTGTCAATCAGATGCGAAGTTTTGGTTTTCCAGAGAGAGACAGGGAACACCTCACAGATAAATTACTTTTTGGGTTCAACCTCAGAACTTCTTGGTGTTGTTTGCCACCTGCTTTTATGACCCCATTACTGATCTGATGATGGTCAAATATGTTGCCCTATCATTGATGATAAGCCAGGTGTCAGTGACCTGCTGGGTTCTTTCTGGTGGTAGCTTTTAATTGCTGTCCTGACACTTGACCATTCAGGCTTTCCTAAACAAGTCTGTACTAGAAAGACCCTGGGTAATGAAAACAAACTGCATATTTAACCCTAGATTCATTAGGCAGGCAAACAAACAAACAAAACCCCAATTAGCCAGCTTTGGACATCAGGGAGCATAAAACCTCACTAATGACTCTTTTTTTTCCCATTCATTAGGAGCAGTATGGGACTCTCGTAACCTACTGTCAGGGAGAATGTCAGGAGCTGTTAGAGACAGGTCTATCTGCAACCCTATCTGAACATGCATTGCTTCTGTAACTCCCTCAGCAGCAGTTATTTTGCCATGCTACGGTGATAAGTGTTGGCTTTTGGCTTGACTTGCTTGTAAGCACACTCCTTCAAGTCATGAATTGTCTTACAGGGTACCGAAGGTGTCATATTCTGGACAATGGTTAGGATATTGAGAATATTTTGAAAGGAGGATAAGACTGTTCAGCAGCTCCTTGCTCTGAAGTAATAAGGTCTCACTCCTCCTTCTCTCCACTCCACTGTGGTCAGCTACACATTTTGCCTTGTCGCTGCTCTGGTTATCTCCGGACATTCCCACAACCTGAGCCCATTTGATAATCCCGTGAAGAAGTGGGTAAGTTTCTAATGTTCAGTGAGGTGAATCAGCTCAGCTGTTGCAGAAGTAATGGGAGTAGACCTTGCCATCAGGGCCGGCATGAAGAAAGCAGGAGGCACAGGCTGCTCCATCCCACTGGCCAGAGCAAGCGGCTCAGCTGCCTGCTATTGCTTGTCAAACTGCAGCCTGAAGGAGGAGGGTTGTGCTTAAACAACAAAGAAGATGACATCAAGTGGGAGCAAAGTGTGAGAAGTGTAAAAGGTATCCAGTAGGTGAGAGGTAGAGATGTTTTCTGCTTCCACAGTCGCCTTACTTTCAATCTATTATTTCCATTCCCTGTTTTCTTTTTTATTCTCTTTGGGGTTTTTTGCAGGTGCTAGTAAGGTGGTGAAGACAAGGCCAAATTCCTCCTGATTGCTGCAGGCTGGTGTAAGGAGGGACGTACTGACGGGAGCAACTCTTTCATAAGCAGAGACTTGCAAATGCCTCCTCTTCTGCAGATGAGTTTTGGTTCTTTCCCCTGAATTAATCTTGAAAAACCACAAAGTGAATGAGCGTGAAGAGAGTGAGTGTGTCCAAATGGCTGCCGGGCATGTAGCAACAAGAACAACGTAATTGCAAACAGGAGTTTGCAAGGGTGGAGGTAGTGCCTTTTTCCAGTTGGGCAGCTTGGACTTGCACCTATTCCTCCAGTTGGCAACTAGAGGAGTGATCCACCACATGCCCAAACCAGGCAGGATAGAGGGTTCCCACCTATTTGCTCAGAGATCCCAGGAACATTACCCCTGTTGTGATGACAGGATGAAGGATAGTGTTAGAATATATTTCCATGCACTTCTAACAGAATTGCTCTGACCAAAGACACTCAGTTTTGGCTAATGAAGCACGTACTACATACAAGAGTAGCTGTGTTGTGGTGCCCTGCAATTCAGAAAACACATCTCAGAGATATGGCCCCTTCTTGAAACTAGGATAGGGCTGCAGCCAAGAATAAGGATTTGAGGCAGAGCCTTGGTCAAGCAGGGAATCATCCTCATGCCTAGAGGAAGCTGGAGCCAGAGCTGGGAAATCAGGCTAGTGGCAGGCAGAGGGAGTGAATACAGGTAAGAGCTGGAAATAGGAGGGGGTGATACACCTCTAGAAGACACTTCTCCCCTCTTGGCTGTTGCCTGTCCAGAGCGAACCTGCAGCTGAAGGAAGGCACATGCAGTAATGCTTTGGATACAATGGAGAACAAGCTGGCAATCCAGAGTGCTTGTAAGGTGCCCCAAGCTCTGCATAGAGATTTACCACATCCTTTGGCAAGGAACAAGTCATTAGTATCCAATTACACTGAAATCATATTTAATTCAAGACAGGTTAAGGCAAAAAGCAAATAAAAACATTTACTCACAGCTGCCAAGGTAGATAAACTTATAAAAGAGGTAGGTGGAGAAATGAGAGAAAATCAGGCTTCAGTTACTGGCTTTGAAGATTAAATCAGCAAGGCCATTCCCTCATATCCAGGCATTTTGCCAAAGGCAACCTTGACACAGGTAGGAGCAGAGAACCTATCTTCCTCCACACCTAACACCTCAGGCTGTGTTGACCAAGAAGTATTTCCTAGTGAGGGAACAAAATGCCTCTCACGTCTAGTTTCCTCCTAAATTACAAATTCTTCCCTTCCAGAGAGGTCCACTGCTTTAGCATGAAGCTCCTCCTAGTTCTTCCCTGCCCAGGAGACGCGTTGGCCCTTTCTCTTGGCCAGTTTTAAATTATTTCATTCATTTAGCGTTACTTGGCCAGCTACAAATACGTTGGCTCAAGTGCTAAGAATGTGCTAACATGGGAAAGGGCATGGCTCAATGCCTTAATGCCATTATTTTCTTTTTCTTTTTTAAAAATATTTTAAACTTTTTGTTCTGCAACAATGTCAACCTTCTTTGCCCTGTCTTATCACCATTAATCTGGTGGGCAGACAGCGAAGTGTGTGTGCCTAGTCATCCTTGATTTGGAGGGGATGTCTTGCTTCAAGGTGGTCCTGGGATCCACTGGAGCAGAGGCTACTCCTTGATTTGCAGGATTTGTCTTTCCCAAGAGAGGGTGAAACAGTCCACTCTCTTCGTGGTAGTGGATAAAAGGAGCTGAAGATTGATATGGGAAGGAGGAAAAGCAGGTTGCTGTGACGCTGTGAAGTAGAAGAGGAGGTGGAGGGGTTGTGCTGGGCTTTAGGGATTCAGTTTAAGGAAGCAGTGCTTATTTAACGCAGACGACATCCTGGGACTGCTGTGCATTGACCTCTTTCTTACTCTAACATCATGTCTTTTTCCCTCCTCATCTTCCACTTCCCTTTGCAAATTTCTCCTTTCAGTTTTGCAAAGTTTTCTCACACAGGGACCACACAGAGATACCTGTTTACCTGCTGGCAGCACAGTTTCCTCCCCATACTGGAAAAAAAGTGGTCCAGCACTTTTCTGCCCCCTGCACAGCTCCGGCCACACATGGGGCCAGGACAGGAGTGCAGACATCATCCTGAAAGCAGAGGCACTGATCCCAACACGTCTCACTCGCTAGATAGGCACGCTTCCCTCAGAAACACTCACCAGCTATAGAGCGAGGGAAAGGATAAAAATGTCTTCACAAAGGTGGAAAAGGTGGAGTTTCCTGACCAACATGTTGGCTCCTTCAGATGCTTTATTTCCTGCCTGGTATGACCTGTGAGGCTTAGCATGAAGAGCATTTCACACAGGAACATGTTAAGAAGTCAGCAGAGGAAGGATAGGAGAGTTGTCACCTTCTTCATGACTGACTGGGTGACACTTGGCTTGATAAAGAGCCCTTTGCTTCACCCTGGAAGTGAACAATGGCTGACTTCAGTTCCTGCAAATGAGGAGGCAGTCTGGACATATTTCAGATTAAAGTCTGCCAGCAGCCCGGGGAATTGGCTTTGAAACCCTACATATCAGGAGCAGCCCAATGAATGTAGCTAGAGCCATGACATGCAGAGGAAGCTTTTAAGGACCTTCTCAGGGCAATCATCTGCACAATGGCTGGTGACAGGTGGGAGGTCTTGCTGGTTTAGGCTGGTAAGTGCAGGAGTCTGTTAGGCTTTTTTAAGTAGTCCATAGATATAATCTATTTTGGATGCATATACATGGTTTTGTCATGGATAAATGGTTTAATTTGAGGTTTTGCCTCATTTCTCTGGGACTGAATGAGATTTCAGTGTTACTGGTTGCCCACTGGCATTGCTTGCTGAAGGTTTCAGTGGACTGTGCTCACCTCACTTATGTCAGGATCTCCGGACACATTCTCTGGAGTGCACATACCTGCACCATTTTGGCTGCAGCAGTGAGGTCTCTGGTCAGGGATGGCAGAGGCATCCTCTGCTGGCAGAGGTAATTTGGGACATCATTTAGTGTAGAGTGAGAAACTGGTCCCAGGCTCAGCTCCTGAGGCTCTTCAATGTGTCTGTCAGGGGTCCAATAATAAGCTCGGTGAAGGGCAGGAACCTCACTGCCCACAAAAAAAAAAACAAAAAAACCAAAAAACCAACACTCTCCTTTGAGCTTGAAATGGAACAAATTACTAAGGATTACTCTGAGGGCACCACAACCCTCCACCCTGGGAGCTGAGCTACCAAAGGATGAGAGATGCAATCCTGAGAGAGACTCCTGGCAGAAACCCGCAGTGGCCCCAGACCCAGCAGTGTGATGGCAAGTGGCAGATGCATCACTCTGGGGTAGAGGGAACAGAGGTCTAATTGCCTTGAATGCAAATTTCTCCACAAAATGATGGTGCTGCGAAGCTGGCACCTTGCTGTGAAGTGCTTTAGAAAAATTACTAGAAGAGATGTGATTTGTAGTTTACATGTACATAAATATGTTATCACCCCTCTCATACTTGCATTACAGTCTTTGAGATTGTCAAAAGCAGTAGAAACATACTGTGTCCTGCTCTAGTTTGTCACATCCCAAGGGCTCCCTGAAGCAAGATTCCCTCCATACATGCCATGGGATAGAGATGAGGGAGACCTGACCCTATAGCACTGGAAAAACAGCAACACAAGTGATATGAGGAGGCAAAAGTTGCAATAGGCAGATCCATCAGAGGACTGACTTCACACCATCTCTTCTTTCTTGCAGGCTACGTGCAGTCAGCCGTGTGCTTCTTTAGCAGTGCAACTCTATATGTTGTGATAAGAGAAGCACATTGCAGCTCTGGCACCCACCCTGCACTCTGTTTGCTACCAAATCCCAGCCCTTCCCTGCACCCTGCAGATACGCATCCTCAACCCTGGCTTCCTTCCCCAAAGAGTGGCTGTGGTAGAGGGATATAGGGTTGGCAGTGCCAGTTTTCCTGGCTTCTTGATTGCAGTGGTAGAACAAGGGTGGTCAGGCATTGCTGGGTTATGGCAGCATTCCTTCCCTTGCACATAATGCCAGAGCAGCTTCCCTCACTGCTTGTGGCTGGGGTCACCAGGAGGATTAGTGACAGACTGTGCTTGGCTAGGTGAGGTGGAGGCAGGGGGAGAATTTGGGGTGGGGAGGAAGAAGGTCCCAAACTTTTGGTCTTCTCCCCAGATCGCGATATGAGATTGCAAAAAGATGGGAACGAGGGAGGTAAAGCCTCTCCCACTGTAGGGGAGGATCAGGTTCATGACCACCTGAGGAACTTGAACACATATAAGTCTACGGGACCTGATGAGATGCATCTCAGAGTCCTGAGGGCATTGGCTGATGTGGTTGCCAAGCCACTCTCCATGATATCTGAAAAGTCATAGCAGTCAAGAGAAGTCCCTGGTGACCAGAAGATGGGTGACATTGTTCCCATTTTTAAAAAGAGTAGAAAAGATGACTGTGGGAACTACCGACCTGTCAGCCTCACCTTGGTGCCTGGGAAGATCATGGAATCTTCCTAGAAGATGTGCTAAAGCACATGAAGGATGGAGAGGTGATTCATAGAAGCCAGTGTGGTTTCACCAGGGGCAAATGCTGTCTGACCAACCTAGTGGCTTTCTGAGATGGGGTAATCACAGCAGTGGACACAGGTAAACCAATGGGTGTGATCTATATGCACTTCTATAAAACTTTTGACACGGTCTCCTTCTCTCTAAATTGGAGACATGGATTTAACCTGGATAAGTTGGAGAAGTGGGACTGTGTGACTCTCATGAGGTTTAACAGGACAAATTACAAAGTCCTACACCTGGATCAGCACAACGTGCAGTTTCAATACAGGATAGCGGATGTGATTGAGAGCAGCCCTGTGGAGAAGGACTTGGGGGTGCTGGTTGATGAGAATCTTGACATGAGCTGCCACTGTGTGCTCATAGCCTAGAAGACCAACTTGTGCTGCATCAAAAGAAATGTGGCCAGCAGGTCGAGGGAGGTGATTCTGCTTCTCTGTTTCTCTATTGTGAGACCACATCTGGAGTACTGTGTCTAGTTCTTGAATCTTCAATATAACAAGGATATGGAGCTATTGGAACAGGTCCAGAGGAGGGCTATAAAGATGATCAGAGGGCTGAAGCACCTCCCATACAAAGACAGGCTGTGAGAGTTTGGGTTGTTCAGCTTGGAGAAGAGAAGGCTCCAAGGAGACCTTATAAAGACCTTCCAGTACCTGACAAGGGATACAAGAAAGCTAGAGAGGGACTTTTTATAAAGGCATGTAGTGATAGGACTAGGGGCAATGGGTATAAGTTGGAAGGGGAAGATTTAGACTAGACATAAGAAGGAAATTCACAATGAGGGCAGTTAGACACTGGAACAGATTGCCCAGGGAAGTTGTGGCTGCCCCATCCCGGGAAGTGTTGAAGACCAGGCTGGATGGGGCCTTGAGCAGCCTGATCTAGTGGGAAGTCTCCCTGGCCATGGCAAGGGTGTTGATAATTAGATGATGTTTAAGGTCCCTTCCAATTCAAATCGTTCTATGATTACTATGATACAGTTTGCTGCCATGAAATACTCATTCATGTTGCCCAACTCTGACTGCAGGGGAGATAGGACTTCACGGTGACAGATGAGCACCCTGAGGCAGCCCAAGCAAAACACAAGTTTTACTGCAAAGCTGCCCCTTCCATGGCAAGGTCAAAGCCTTTGAAGAAACACTCAAAATCTGATTTGTTCTGTGGCAAAAATACTTGCTGTCTGCCCTTTCTTCTCATGCATTCCATAAACTCAGCCAGAACCAGAATGGCTAACTCCTGGGGACCAGCCAGATTGCAGATGGGGATGCAACAGTATGTGTGTGGATGCAGGCTGGCATGCTTGAGATGCTTCCTAAAGTGATAATTCGAAAGGACATTTATGTGATAGACTGTTGCTTGGTATGGTGAACACAATGTCACAGTGGATGGCATTCTTGATCATACCTTAAAATCCATTATTTCAACTCTTGTCCTGCTTGGAGGCACTTTTTCCAGCTGTTGTTGTCCTTGCAAACATCTGCATCTCTCTCTCTCATGTACTGTGCTCCTGTACACTCACATGAATCTCACATGAGGGAGTTGGGGATAAAACTTGGCTGGAAAATGTCCAAAAGGCAAATTCGCTCTTCTAATCTGACTTGAAAGAAAAAAAATATGTTGGCACTCAGAAATAAATAGTCATGCTGGTTTTGCTATACACCTAAAGAGCATTTACAGGACAAAGAAAGACATGACAGGATATCAGAAGTCTGTAAGACAGCAGAAGAAAAAAAGTTAAAGGAGAGAGGTGCCACCACTGCCGCCATTGCTCAACCAAGTCAGATGAAGTCTTGCTGTCTGAAAACTTTCCTGCCCACCACCTCCTCCCTCCCCCATGTTTCTGCTTAACAATAATGCCATAACATTCAATCCTTTATCTTCCAGCATTGACTCTCTACCCTGTCCTAGAGGAGTGATCTTCAAGATGGGGATGGATGGAAATATAACCTTGATCAGTTTAGGAAGCTAGGGTGAAGTCTCAACAATTCTCTAACACGGTATGATGTCACGTGCTGAGTGTAACTCTTAAAACAAGTCTCCCCTGTGAACTACAGACCTAAGCATTGTCCTGGAGAAAAGAATACCTGCACTTCTCTGCTCTGCCAGCTGAGCTATGTAAGGGGTGTACTGAAATAGCATCAAGAATGGCTAATGTTGAACAGACTAAGGCAAGGGAGAAATATGACACTGAGTCAGGGCTGTGCCTCTGCGAGGTGATGAGCTGATGCCAGCTGGGAAGCCTGAGCTGGATCTATGCTGTGAAAAGCAAGTCACTTCTCTACGGAGCATCACTCAGTGCTTTCCTAATGACAGACCTGGAGGCTGAGGTAGTGGGGTTTAAAGGGAGCACTATGGACTGTTAAGGCAAGAGCAGAAATGAAATCTTTTCCCCAGGTAAAATTCCTACTGTTAAACATCTTCAACTGCATTTTCTTTAAACTCTGGTGTGCTCGAAAGGCCCCCTAGCACTGCCATTGTGTGTCACCTGTGTCCAGCCCCAATGTAAAAGCACTGACTCCTCCACTGCCAATCCAGCACTAAATACCTGTACTATTCCATAAAATGCAGGAACTTGGGAAGGAGACACCAGTCCTTCCTCTCTGGTAGCAGAGGAGACATTTAGTGGTGATTTATGAACAGGCTCCTATAGGACACTGTGATAGAAGGGAAAGCATCAAGGCTCATTTTAAAAAACAGGGGACTGTGCACCTAAAGCACTTGGTCGCTTGTTTTCAAGAGAAAGTGGGGTTCTGCCATTTTTCTGACTGATTTTGTTTTATTTATATCCTTTCTTCATTCATGTCCCATTCTCACTGCAGGGCATATCTGGGGATGTGGAAAAGCAAGTCTATGCCTGTTATCTGTGAAACTTGTCCCCTAAGCCCTGGAGAGGACCTATTTTTAGGCAGGCAGTAGTGCAGGGCTATTTCTCCCCAACATGCAGTACTTTCTCCATACAGTACTTAGAAAATACTATCATGCCTTTTGTGTGAAATACAGTCTCTTCCTAGCAGTAATGTGTTGAAAGGATGAAGATTTGGGATCCTCTGGGCTCATAAAGTTGTGTACAGCTCAGGGAGATCATTAATGGCTAATCTCTCATGTTTGTTTTTTTCCACAGCACTGGCAGCCTATCTTTTTGGGCAGTAAAGCCCCCAAAAAAATCTCACAGATTTTGAGACTTTTGAGAAAACAGATAATTGAAGGAAAGGTTATAAATGCCTTGCCTGAATCATCATTTGAGGTCAACCTGCCTACCTGAAGAGTACAGCCCAACCACTATTTCTCATTCTGATCTTGAGGACTGTGTGATAACCAGGACTTTCTGTTGTAAGGGCTTTCAGTTTCCTTGTGGCCCCTCAAGCTGTGTGACACTTGGGTCCATGCTAACCTTCTGGTATTACTTGAAAGCAGTAGGAAGACACAGGATTCTCCTTCTTCCAGGTAGGCATCCAGGAGCAGCAGTCCCATGTCTTGGTGTCCTGCCAATGGCAGAAACATGGTATGTGGGGGTGACTCCTTGATAGAATTTATCCATGGACTCTCCCTGTTTCAAGGTCTTTTAATCCAAATCTTTGAGGCTTGTTTGCTATAATTTGTGTTGGTACCACTGATGAATCTGGATGAGAAATTATAATCTAGTGAATCTGCTCTTTAATCCCACATTTCTGTCTGTTTGCTGCAAACCACAAAAATCTTTAAATGTGGATAAACCCAGAGAAAGCTACTTACAAGCACAGGTGAGTATCCATCTCCTGTTCAAAAGAAAAGGGCATGCATTATCCCCCCTGAGTGTCCTCTGCAGCCCATCCCTGAAATCCTGTGCTCCTGCACATTTGATGCATTCGCAGCAATTTACCCTTAGAAATGCTTTGAGCTTGCTCCTGCTGCTATGATTTTGTATGTGCCAAACAAAATTTTGAAAGTTGTCATTACCCCATTTTCTTGACCTTATTTTCCTGGAAATCATAGAATCATAGAATCACCAGGTTAGAAGAGACCTGCTGGATCTGAAACCGTATCTCAGATTGTTTTGTTCTCCAAATACTGGCCTCATATAGCCAGGAATGAGGCACACTATGACAATTGTATATGTTGAGTGGAAAAATATCAGTCTCAAAAGGCAACTGTTTCTGAAACTGCTTGCCTCTGTAGCAAAGGCCATCTTTGGCTGCGTAAATTGAATCTCATGCAAGAGTAGTTTCTGTGTTTATTGTGGGATATCTAGTGATCACAATAAAACCAGGTAATGCAAAATACCC
This sequence comes from Piaya cayana, assembly GCA_013389865.1. Lineage (NCBI taxonomy): Eukaryota > Metazoa > Chordata > Aves > Cuculiformes > Coccyzidae > Piaya > Piaya cayana. Next base: position 41,656 of record WAAB01008060.1, read on the forward strand.
TTTGTAGTTTGGACTTCTATCAGTTGGAGGGCTTAGTCTTAGAGTTGGCTTACTCATCTAGTAAATTTTTGCAAATCTAAGTGAAATCTGAGTTTGTGCAACATGCCATCTGTAGATGGGAATGCCAGTGCCCAACACGCACTGCTCAGGGACTACAGGGTAAATGGACACAGATGAAAGTTGAGATGGACAGAAGGTCTCACACCTACCAAGGGATGCTTGGCTAAAAATGCAAATACTTTCCCTCCAAACAACAAGCAGAGTTAGCAGGATAGGGAGAGGAGAAGATCACATTGTCATTTGACTTAAGTCTCATATTCATGTGGGCAGAAATGGAGGCAGCCACCTCATTTTTAGTAGGATGTTGTATTGCTTGGGCAGCCAGGACTTCTCACTGTAGGTGAACTAGGCGGGGCAAAGCTGGGAGGAGCACATGGGTCCAGGGTTGCCCCCTTCTCTTGCCCTGCAAGGGATCTCACCATTCCTGTCCTCTTCCAGCAGCTGAGTTCTCATGCAAAGCCCTCAGATGAGCCCTGTCAAACACGGTAGAGCAGCGGGCTGGGGGCATGTGTCTATCCCTGCCCAAGGGAAGATGGGTAGCTGCCCACCTGCTTTAGGCAACTGCCAGTGGAGGGGTCTACCCACCCCTGGGCTGGGTGGCAGGGGTGGCAGGGAATTTGCTTGTCCCCTAGGACGGGGGAAGGTGAGGTACCATCACCCCATGGACCAAGCTGCTCTGCACCACCCACTGTGCCCAGGCGAGGATGCTTGGGCAAGGAGCCTGATGCTTGTAGAGTGGACTTTGTCTCAGCTAATTTTGGAGGGGAGATAAGGCACATTACAGTTATCTTCTGGCAAAAATACACTTTTTCTCTTTGTTTTCCAGTCATGCAAGAGAGCCACAGGGCAGATTTTCTGTGACTGACACATGAGAACTTCATAATGTTCATACTAGATAAGAGTTTTAAGAGGGGAACTCTGTGAATGCAAAACCCAGGGATGTCATTATGGGACTTGAAACCTGAACCTGGACACCACTCAACCTCTCTTTCCTCCTCCAAATCCCTCTCCTAAACCCCCTGCTTTGCAGCCAGCCTTCCAGACTCTCCTGGCTGTCAGTCTGCAGTCCACAAGCTGTTATTCAACTGCAAAAATAGAGGAGTTAGAAGCAATGCCTGTAAAAGCAAGCATATCTCTAGGAACTAATGTTCTGGTTGTGTCAACGAAGTCAGGTAACATTCCCAAGTAAGCAAGCAATACTGACAAAAAGAAATCATTACAGAACTTTATTTTCTTCTTGAGTTTCTGTCTGTCAGTGGGGTTAAAGCAGGTCCTCCCAGTCTTTGTTAGCTTTCAGAGATGGCTGGGCTTGATGACTTTGTGGAGCTGAAGAGCTGTGTGTGCTGAAGGTATTCCCTTGCAGGTGTGGAGGGAGGGGAAGAGGGTAACAGGGCTGCAAGGGAGAGACAGGAGGATGCCAGGCTCTTTTTCTCAGCACAGATCCTTTGAAGTCCAGCCTAAGCAATCTCTGCTGAAGACCAGAGGCAGGACTGTCTTGTGGTTCTTGGGCTTTGCTCCTTTCTTTTTCCATGTTGCAGCACACTCATACAATGTGTGGCTTTACTGGAATTTCTTATTCAGACTTAACAAATGCAGCTGAGGCTTCACATTTCTTTACTTAGCAAGTGGTTCATAACCCTTGGACAGAAAAACCTGTGCTAATTTTTCATATCTGAACTACATATTCCTGCCAGAAACATATCTCAGCTTAGGTCTGTCTGCAGAAGGTGGATTTATCCTTGTTTTGTCAGCTTCTTTTTGTGGTGATGTTGTTTATTATCTGTTACATATTAGAATCATAGAATCATAGAATCACCAGGTTGGAAGAGACCCATCGGATCATCGAGTCCAACCATTCCTATCAAACACTAAACCATGCCCCTCAGCACCTCGTCTACCCATGACTTAAACACCTCCAGTGAAGGTGAATCAACCACCTCCCTGGGCAGACTGTTCCAATGCCCAATGACCCTTTCTGGGAAAATTTTTTTCCTAATGTCCAGCCTGAACCTCCCCTGGCAGAGCTTGAGGCCATTCCCCCACATCCTGTCCCCTGTCACTTGGGAGAANTTCTTGACCACCTGGGCACACTGCTGGCTCATGTTCAGTCGGCTGTCGACCATCACCCCCAGGTCCTTCTCCTCCTGGCAGCTCTCCAGACAGACTTCTCCTAGTCTGTAGCTCTGCATAGGGTTGTTGTGCCCCAAGTGCAGGACCCGGCATTTGGCCTTGTTAAACCTCATGCTATTAGACTCAGCCCAGTGGTCCAGCAGGTGTTTCTGTGCACTGACATTTCTGACTTTTCCTCCCAGAATTTCTCTCTTTCTGCCTGTGCAGTGAGGTGGAAGTGCCTGCCTTGCCAGGCAAGGATGGCTTTCCTCATCTTATTCAAAGACCCTTATTAAAGCAGGTTTTGATGCGCAAGGGGCAGCTGACTCAGAGTTTGAAGGGTAGGAATGAGACATTCAAATTCCTCCAGACGTGAAAGTCACCTCTGACCCAGCCACACAGGGGAGGGGAAGAAGAGAAATACCTTCTCACTGCTGCCAGGAAAGGCTCCCCGCCAGCATTGCCAAAGCCCCAGTTGTCTGCAGTTCAGCTGCTGGAGTAGCTTCTGCTGTTCAGCTCCAGGCTCATGCCTGCACCAGGCAGTTGAGGCAAAGATGCAATTTCAAATGGGTTTAACTAAGCTATCTCAAATTTCTCATGAAAATATGACTTCCAAAAAAAATCTAGTTTTTTCTATGTGACTGCTGATAAAAATGTATATTTACATAGGGGAAATTCCAGTTTGGTGGTCTGCAAATGGGTACAGGATTTCACCCAAACACTTAGAAAGTAAGCAAGACATTGAAAATAAAATAGTCAATAAAACATTTAATTTCATGTGATTTATTGCCATTGCATGTAGAGAATACTACTCATTCTCATGTAGCCATCAATGGAAACCTTTTCTTTTATATTTCTCCCAAGTGTACAGTTTCCCTACTGGTGTTACATGCTGATAAATGACCCTGCTTTTGTGTCAGGTGTCTGCCCCTAAGGCACTCTCATACAGGGCATTCTCTTAGCCATTCTAAAATATATATCAGATGCAAGCCCTATACAGTTACAAGGTAAAATAAATACGAGATCTTTCTACAATACACTTATCAGGGAAAGTATTGTAGTTATTGATTAAAAGAGAAGACAGTATTCTGATTACATTTACAGTACAGCGGCAAAGTGATTTTATACAGTACATGAGCAATTTCGACTTAAATTTTAGGATGAGATATTTATTGCTTGTACAGTTGTGTGATAAATTATTGGCAAGTAAAATCACAGATGGCTTTCCCTTAAGATCAGGCATCACATGCCACAGATTATCTGGGAAATTGTCATTTTAAAAATAACTCTGGAACAAATGCCAAGTTGAGAGGGATATCAGTGTCTAATAAACAGTTATAAACACAGCAGTGCCCAAAACTAAATTATATTTGAATTAAACTATGTGGAGAGAGAGCATATACAATTAGCGCCTATTCTCTAGCAGTACAAATGAAAGCTTTTCATACAGTTTTTCTTATGTTTTTTTCTCATCAAGAAATTCATATAATGCTCTTGGTGCATATTTAACCTGCTGTGGTGCTACAGCTTGAATAGTCATGTTACATTCTTATGTCGCAGCTCCTAAAAAAATTCATATCAGAAGAAACTTAAGTACAGTTAGAGGCAGGCAATTTTTTCCAGCTGATTTTGAAGGGGGTTTAAACCCTGAAGGGTTTGAGTTCCAGCCCAGCTGTCACTCCTACTGTCTTCTCCAGCTTCTGTGCTTCAATCATTGGAAAAGCAAGATCCTGGAGCCTGCTGAAACACACAAGCAAAATTATGTCCTGTATCTCATGGCCACAACTGCTTGCTCAAAACAGAGTATTTATTAGAATGTAGGGTGTAGCTGGGCAGATTGGGGCATCCCTATACTCTCTGCCACTGTGGAGAGATAAGCGGGGGAGGGATTGCGTTTGCTTATCACTCACCCTCCTCCTCAAGGGGTGAAGGCCACCATGTGTGAGTGAGGAGAGCCAGGGCCCCACTGGCCACCCCCCCTTGTCCCCCATCAGCCATCACCTGTCCCAGCCTGTCCTCCTCTCACACGCTTATATGGGCATGGCAGGATGGCATCTTGTGACGCCGCGCTGCTAAAAACAGCCCCAGCTCCCTGCAGCCCCTCGTTTAAACAATGTCCTCCAGCCAGAGAAACCCAGTGAGTCTCTGATCACAGTGTAGCCTTGGACCTATTTCAAAGGAAATTAACCCGGAAACTCCTCCACGAGGCCGTGATCCTGAGCGTATGCCCCTGGAAAAGCTAGGGATGAGCACTTCTCTGAACTATAAGTCCTTCTCCAAAGAGCAGCAAACCATGGATAACCTGGAGAAACAGCTCATTTGCCCCATCTGCCTGGAGATGTTCACCAAGCCCGTGGTCATCCTGCCCTGTCAGCACAACCTCTGCCGGAAATGTGCCAGTGATATTTTCCAGGTAGGTTTCTTCCCACAGAAGGCTCCACTTCCAGAGCAGCACTGACTGAAATGAATGGAAGAGCAGATTTTTGCATGTTTCAGTGAATTGCCCTGACAGCCAGTAAGACTTGGGGAATGGGGGATGTGATTTAAAGGAGAAGTTAAGCATCCCTGGGGGTCAGGATGAACTCACAGTAGGTTCAAGTGTCACCTGTTGGCTGCAGGGATGTGGCCACATGTGTGAGCTGAGCAATCAGCCCTTCACCTTGCACTCACCGTGTGCTTTCCTGGGGGCACCTTGCTGGGCCTGTCCTCTCCTTGGGCATGTTGGCAAATAGAATCACTAGGCTGGAAAAGACCTCTTAGATCATTGAGTCCAACCATTCCTATGGTTTGCTGTAAACATGGGTTTGCCCTAGAGCTTTTGAAAGAGGTTTTGCATGGCCTTACTCACCTCTCCCTGTGCTGCTTGGCAAGAGCAGGCCTCCAACCCCTACCTGCCGACCAGGGGAGGCACAACCGTGGCATCGGGAGGCCGCTTTCGTTGTCCCTCCTGCAGGCATGAAGTGGTCCTTGACCGGCATGGCGTGTATGGGCTGCAGAGGAACCTGCTGGTGGAGAACATCATTGACATCTACAAGCAGGAGTCCACAAGGTAACGAGTGAATGTGTGCCCTTCAGAGGACATTTGCCACAAAAGCAGACATGGCTTAGGGGACTGGTGGCCTTTGGTCTTTCTGTTTGTCACATGTGAGGTTGATTTAGTTGTTTCCCTTCTGGAAATGCAGAAAGGGATCATGCTGCCATGAATGCCTGTCTGCTGTGCAGTGAAGTCAGCTCTCACTGAGCACAGAAAAACTGATGCTGAATTTCCCTGCTTCCACGTACAGCAGAGGATTATGGCATGATAATTCACATGAGCAACACTTAACCATGCAAGTGAAGCCCCTAAGGTCAGTGCAGCTACTCGTATGAATAAGGGAAAAATAGCTAGGTTCACATTCTTTTTTTTTTTATATAAACAGTTCGGATTAATTGTATTTGTCTTTCTTGTGCTAAAGAAGGGAAAGAAACTTCAAATCTTGCTAAAAAATCCTGAGGGACAGACAGTGCAAAAGAGAAAAAACCTGAATTTTACTCAGAAGATAACTTGCATCGTAATGTCAAATCAAAACTGAATAAAAAAGAATCTCCATTCCTGTCAGCTTGTGATGTGAACCCATGAAATAAAGTCTTATTTAGGACCCTGTAAATTATCAGAAATAATGTATATCAGTGCTGTGTGACTGCGCACAAAAATCAGGATGCCAGAAATGGGTTAATCCTAAAAAATAAGATTATTCCTGACTGTTAATTGCCTTCTTTGGCTGTATAACAGATCCAGCAATAGAAACATGTTTCTTTCTCATCTCCCCTGCTTTCATATGGGTCGAGAACATGCTATGACCTCAGAAACTTAAAAGGGGGCCAGCTAAGCCTGATTCCAGGGTGCCAAGTAAGCAACTCTCACACAGGGAAGCCCTTGTCACCAGCATGCATCTGTAGGGCTATTTTTGTATGGCAAGGTGTTTTGAACACCTAAAGGAACATGTTACCCTGGCCACGCTCCCTGACAGTCTTCCCATTCCACCCCAACAAGGAGCTGAGTTTCACAGGGACAATGAGATGGTATCACGGGAGGAGGTGGCCACAACCGTGGGAGCCCAGTGTCTGAGTTGGCTTAGGGAACTTCTACCCTCCTCCAGCAGAGGAGGACAATCACTAGCAGAGAGGACCTGTTGGACCCCAGTATCAATATTCTTGGCTGTTTGAATCCTTTCAGATACTCCTGTAGCTGGATACAGGTTGGAAGGTTGGAGCTCCAAAGTACCAGAGAGCATGAATTTGGTTTAAATTTATCCTTTCTGTTGTCCTTGACAGTTAGTGCCAAGGGAGAATCAGCTACCTCTGTGTGTGTCACTGACACCCAAATATTTAGTCAGGAAAATCTCAGAGGAAATGAATCGGCAATGCTACAGTGGTGGATTTTGTATTTTACCAAATAAGACATGTTTGGCCTCATGTCTTTCTTGCTTTGGGGTTTTTTTCAGCTTAGTTCTATTTAACTTAATAAATAAATAAATACAGCTGCTTTTCCCATGTAGTTCATGGGCGATTGGAACAAAATTCAGTTAAATAGAAATGTAAGAGATTTTGTAGATATTTTTTAATTTAAAAAAAATAAAGTAAAACACAACATGATGAATAAAAGAAAAGAATAGAAAAAAATATACATTTAAACATACATTTGCTTAGATATTTGTCAAAAAGGTTAATTTATTTAGTCTGTTAAGGTGCTTCTTTAACCTTCATGTATGTCCTTAGAATGAAAGTTCTTATCAGTGTTACTTAGCAGCGGGGCAATGCATAGCAGCACTATCTAAACTATTTGGCACCTCATAGGCCTTTGGGGCTTATCTCCCTCTACCTAACATCCCTCAGGCTCTCATGAAAGCCATGGCTTTACCCCATGCTGTTCCACTGAAATAAAAAAATCCAAGGGAAAGCTAGTCTTGTCCACTTCTTCCTTTTATATCAGTCTCTTTCAAACTCAGAGCTGGGGTCTGGCAGAGAAACATAAGAGGAAGGCTGAGAAATTACCTATGCCTCCTTCTTTCTTCCCAAGACAACCCTTCAAACTGGCAGCACCTGTGATTTCCAGATAGGATCCTCTTTGCCTCAAGTACTTTGGTGGGTATCATTGACTATAGCTGTGTGTGCCAGAATGCCAGCTCCCACCTACATTTCACATGAGCTTAGGAGAGTGAGAGCTAGGAAGAAAACTTTGTCTCCTGCTTATGCAAAAATAGTTTATTTCAAAAAGATTTCTTTAAATTTGATTTTCTATTTAAATAAAGGAATTATTCCTTCTTTTTTTTTAATAGACAACCTGGGGTGGGAGCTGGGCTGTATGGTTGTGAAAGTCAGCCCAAGCTCACAAATGCATCCCCTCCTGTTACTAAAAATCACGACATATGGTCTTTTATCCCACTGTTCATCAAATTCCAGCTGATGACAGCGTAGCCTATTGCCCAATTTAGAATCTATGAACAACAAAAGGAAAGAAATCTTCAAGCAGGACGTGGCTCCTACGGAGTCTTAAAGGAGGGCAAAAGACTGAACTCAGTCGAAAGATAGTTAGCTAAAGTATTAAACCAACATTTGAAAGTCTGTATGCCACTGATTACGATAACTATCTGAGGAACATCAGAGTGCTTGCTGCCACTAGGAAACGGTAGCAACAGGAGGCTGTGATTTCTCACAAGCTCTGACAGCCTCTAACAAGCTTGGCTGGCTATTCCTGATCAAAAGGTCCTTTGGGCTTTGTTGCTAGCTGAATCCTGATCAGAGAGGGTTGAGTGCTCTTTCTCCCTTAAACCTAGTAGGAATAGCCCTAGGTACGGGCTGTCCTTTCAGCCCTGAACACAGAGGGAGCACTGTGAGCAGCAGAGACCAGGTGCTGTGCTGGAAGAAACAAGCATGGGCTCTGCAATGGTAATAACATGCTACAGGATGAGGTAGACAGCACCACCAGGAACAGCTATCCCCAGCACCTCAGGATGACATCTCAGCCAGAGATTCTGAGGGAGGACATGGCTCTCCCGGGTGGGCTGCAGAGATGCCTCTGGATCTCAGGTAGGCTGAGCCAGGGAGTTGTGCTCCCTGCCCACAGCTCACCAAGCAAGAAAGCTGCAGAAGGAGCCCCACAAACTCTGCAGCAAAAGAGATGAAGAGAGAGATCTCCTGGATCTTCTCCAACTCGAAGACAAAGCCCCAAGCTCACCTCTGCCATGGTTTTCTTGGACCAGGCATTTATGATAGCACTAGTGTAATGGAGCTGCCAGAACCCCTATGTTCATATGGACTTTTTTTGGCTCACCCTGAGCCAGTTGCTCAGGACCATGTCTAGATATCTTTTGAATATCTTCAGGGAAGGGGATTCTACAACCTCTCTGGGCAATGTGTGCCAGTGCTCAGTCACCTTCATAGTGAAAAAGTGTTTAGTGATATTCAGAGAGAACCTCTGGCATATCAGCTTGTGCCCATTGCTTCTGGTCCTGTCACTGGGTGTCACTGCAGAGAACCTGTCTCCATGCTCATTACACCCTCCTTTCAGGTATTTAGACATCTGAAAGTATTGGTACATTGATAAGGTCCCCCTGAGTCCTCTCTTATTCAGGCTGAAAGACTCATTTCTCTCAGCCTTTCCTCACAGGAGAGATGCATTGAACCCTGAATTTTATCTTCAGGGCCCTTTGTTGAACTCCTTCTGATACGTTCATGTCTCTCATGTACTGGAGAGCCCGAAACTGGACCAAGTGCTCTACATCTGGCCTCACCAGTGCTGAGAATCCTCCTCTCCATAAAAGGCACACAACACTGCACATTAAGGTCCAAATCCAATGTTAATGGAAAAGAATAAACCTGTAGCAGTCAAACACAGACTTAGCATCTCAAAGAGCAGAGTCAGAGAACAAGAGCACAAAGCTATTAGGTCATTTCAGCTACCTGCCACTTCTTTGGTCACAAGCACATTTATGACTAATCTTTTCTTCTACTAAAGCCGGCTCCAGAATTTTCCATTTCAGGAGCATACACTATTTTAAAGTTAGGGGGTCATGTTTTGGCCTTTGTTACACCTACACAGACCAAGAGGATCTACTCTGAAGTCAGGGAATATTCTGCTATAAATCTCTCCTTTTGCAAAGCCTAGGAAAGAGACTATAGATCTGTTTGCTTCTAATTTTCTGTCACCTTCTTCAGGGGCCCACTAGCTGAGCGAGTTTTGCTAGGTTTTTTTCAGGTCTTTGTGACACCTTTGAAGGTTTGCTACTTATGGTTGAACTTCCTTGACACCATCAACTTTTTGCCCTGTGTAACATGTCTTTCATGCTAGCAGCACCATTCCATATTGATAATATGTCAAATAGCACTCTAGTAATAGTTTCTTGTCTTGCAAATATTTACAGGAAGAGCAGACATTTCAGGCTTAATTAGTCACTTTGAAATTCATTGGCTGTTATTGTCCTCACATGTGAGCACTCCCACTGGTACATAGTAGTGTGAATATATTAGAGGCTGTTTGTAGTCATGTGAATCACAGAATCATAGAATCATAGAATCACCAGGTTGGAAGGGACCCACCGGACCATCGAGTCCAACCATTACTATCAAATACTAAACCATGCAACCATACTAAATGTGCAAACAACATAAAGCATTCCTCATAAAGGAAACACATGTCTTTTGACTAGCATTGAAATTATGCTGGATTTGACACACTGAGGACCTTATGTAAATGTATGTTGGAAAGTTAACCCAGATAATAAAACTTTCCTTCAGAAATCTTGTTTTATTCTGGTATATCATGTCATATTGCAGATTACAGGTATTCCTTATGAGCCTTTTAAATTCCTGTGCCTTCCTGAAATTAAAAAAGTATGAATGCAGGAGATATTTTCTTTGGTACTTGATGTTTTTTTAAATGCATCTAATTTATTATATTCCATTCCCTTCAGAAGGGAAAAACTGTACATTGTCATTAAAGAATAAATGCCATTTCAATTCTACCAAATGATATGGAAAAACTGTTGTAAAATAATCTGAATACTGATCTTTCCACAAATTTTTAAACTTATAATAGAACGACTGGTTGCCTTCTGGCTTTTAAAAAACTGCTGCTCTTTAATTCCATCAAATACTATACTTTTGGAAAATATTTTCTATGTAATGATGAAAAGATGTATTTCTATGATACCATTGCTCCACTTGCTGCTAGTCATAGTGATAGTTCTCCTTCCAAATTGTAGCAGAAGGGGATAATGGTTTATATTGGAAAGGCTTAACTTTGCCACCTTTGGAGGCTTTAACCGCCAAGCACACTCCCTCCACTGACCTACTAACTTTGTGCACAAGTATCACATCCTCACACCCTCACGTGCTTGCTGCAGACACACTCAGAGTGCTGAGGCTGTAGCATGGGCTCAGGAAAGCATTAGCCTGTCCACATGGACGGGACCACAGTTTTCACTTACACTGGGAATGTCAGTTAAGTGGCTCATGTAAAGGAAGTTACAACTAAACTAGTTCCTAAAATGGCAGAGATTGACTTGTGTGTATATGGCTAAATCATTCTGAAGAAGAGAAGCTCAGGACTCAGCTACAGTCTGACGACAGCTCCCATCTTAGCACAGGAGATAAAAGCTTCTTGTGTAAGCCTTGCCCTTAGTGGCTGGTACAATTGAGTAGCTCCTGTTAAAAATCTCAATGCTATACAAGTTAGACACGTGTCACACAGCTAAAATTAATTTGTGTGAGGCCCTGTTTTGGTTGTCGGCCTAATGTAAAGGCCATAAGGACCCAATTCTGTTTGATATTAATAATCCTGACCTGGGCCTCATACAGCTCAGCAGCAAAGATTTAGAATTAAGGATATGAAGGTCCACCAATCATAGAATCATAGAATCACTAGGTTGGAAATATCTACAACTCACACTTTAAATCAACCCCTTGAATAAAAGCTTCATTGTATTAAGGTAAAATGTCCAACATTTTGCATGATGAACTCTAAAGGAATCACACATGTTTCATATTTCAGACAGATGTTGGATAACATGCTAATTAAAGTACACAAGTAGTCTGAGATCAGTCTTAGTGAGGTTATTTGCATTTTTAAATATGAGTGAGGGTTCAGTCACACTCCCAGCTGGAATCCCCATTTGAGTCATGTTGCTATATTGTCATCACACCCTGTTGTGTCAGGGTATTAATCTGTACCACGTCTATAAGTATTCAGTAATCCTGTGTGGCAGGTTTAAGATGATACTGTGTTTCCAGGTTGGCCTTGGACACTCTATACAAATGTGCCCCTTTCATGCCGATACCCAAAAAAACTCACCAAAACTTGCAGTCACCAAGTCTGTTTTAAACCTGTTTTCTTTTAGCAGACCTGAAAAGAAGTGTGACCAACCAATGTGTGAAGAGCATGAAGATGAGAGAATTAATATCTATTGCTTGAACTGTGAAATGCCCACCTGCTCTTTGTGCAAGGTCTTTGGTGCCCACAAGGACTGTCAAGTTGCTCCTCTCACAAACGTTTACCAGCAACAGAAGGTAAACACCTTTTTGTATCTCATTATCCTCCCAGGAATTCACAGGACCATCAATGGGAAAGTATTCCCATGGGCTTCCTTGCAAGTTTCCAGAGATGCCTGGGAATGCCTTTGCCATTCCTATGTGTGAATGAAAGGCTCACAGAAATCTGTAGGAACTCTTTAGAAACACAAGAAAATAAAAGTATGGGAAATGACACGGAAAGATATTACAGTGTTGCATTTTTAGTATTGTGAACAAATATTTTCAACAGGGATTTGATGTAAAGCTGAGGATCTCTCTTTCAAGGTTCCTATCCTCTTTTTTTTTCACTGCTTTTACATCAGAAAACCAAGTGGGATTTCCAACACATGAACTGGAAAGCGAACAAACCATTACAAATCAAATAGTAACCTATCAGGCACTTTTGCCTTTAAGCATACCATTTTCAAGAAAAGTTAAGTGAAAAACCTCTTTCTGGAAGTGAATGCAGGAATATTCAATAGTTGTCAGCACAGGATGTACCTAACATCCTCTGCCCTTGCTGTCACCAGGAGAAGATTTGTTTATTTTTAATACAGTATTAATTTAAAACCTGACTCACTGGGTTATCCTCCTGAGATAAACAGCTCATTTTTTTCTGGAGGCCCCCAGTGAGGCGAGCAATCAGTTTGTTATCCCAGTCTCTAACTTTGTGCCACAGATGCTTGTGTGTGGGAACTACAAATGAGAAGTTGCTTTAGGGAAGTAGTTACAAACATCCTTTTCAATCAAAAATAGGAGGGAGAAGGAGGAGAAGTTTCTTGGATCAAATCCATGCCCCTAAGCACTCCCTTTGCATGGAGATTTGCAAGCAGTGGTTTTCTTCCCAACATGCCTGCAGAAAGGAGTCGTGCCCAAGACCGGAGGGGAAACCTGGGGTCTGCAGGATGCGTTCTTCAAAGGATTATTTACAAAGCTTTGGAGGCCACAGACACGGTTGCCTCTGCCATTACAGCAGTGTGCCAACATCTCCTCTCCCTCCCCAGTACCTTCACCAAGTTCTACAGGGATCTGTTTCTCTGTCTCTCCTCTGCCAAGGATACTTCCATCATCTCCTTCCTCACACTCAGGCCGTTTCCTTCTTCCATTCATCTCCCTCATACCAGTGGTTCACTGTCCATCTCCTCCTTTTCTGCCCTCCCCTCTCACCACAGCCACAGCCCCACTGCTTTCAGACACTAAAATAACAACCGCTCAAGAGACAAAGTCTTTTCTCTCAACAAACCCAAAGGGACTATTTTGAGGCTGTTGAAACATAATGTTTCAGGCAAAAGCATTTAGAAGGCCCTCCCAGAACAAAGTGCTTTATCCTTTCCAATGCATGGCTTCTTCTCCATCAGAAGTTTCTAAATGTCGATATTTTCATAGTGTTTTGGGGAAGGAAATGATATCAAAGTACTAGCAGGTAACTTGTGGGCAGGTAAAGGTCCGTTTTTCCTTTATTCTAGTGGAAGAAGATTTAGTACCCTGCTATGGCTCATTTGTCTCTTGCTCCTCACTGTTATATGTGCCACCATGAAGTGGGATGGTGTCTAACCCTCCTGCTTACTCTCCCTTTACTGCCTAGTCTGAGTTGAGTGATGGCATTGCAGTCCTGGTGGGGACCAATGACAGAGTGCAAGGGATAGTCACACAGCTGGAGGAGACCTGCAAGACAGTTGAGGTAAGTAGCCCTGCTTTAAATGCAGCTATTTCACTGTGAAGTCACATATTTTAAATTGCTGGACATTATCATTCTTTAACAGACCTCTCTTTACCCTTATGCATTCCCACATCACTTTACTAAACCATTATCTGTGGCTTTTTACAGTATCAGACACACTGCCTCAAACAAAGGATCTCTTCTGTGTGACACATTGGCCACGTGGTTGAAGACAGAGAATAAGGATAATGTACATCAACACATCTTTCTGAGCATTTTTAGTTGCATAGGATATCACTGAAGTTAATACCAGATCTAACAAACTGCCATCAATTCATTTAACATCTAAGATCAGGTGCTAAAGCTGTAAAAGACCAGTACTAGTCTAAGGCCTGACTGCTCGTGTGAAAAGAGCCTTAGTCTCTAGCCACAGTGTAGCCACAGTACAGCTCCCCAGTATGTCAGTGTGCTCTGTATTTGATTGCTTTGCCTCCTGTGAAGAAGTAGTTATTTAATATACTTATACTTCTCTTTAAGGAGTCTTATTTCATTGCTCATGGGAGAGAAAAATCTGGGATTCTTATTGTGAGTCTGCATTTTCAGGTAACGGTTTTACTCCAACAGAGCTGGAATAACTTCTGTGTCATTCAGTACCAGAAGTGGCATTCATTTCCTCCAAGAGTTTTGCGCCAGCAAAGCAAATACAAATATCAGCTCAGATGAATCTGAGCATCAGGAAGCAATATACTGAAGGAGCTCATATAAACTGATTTTATGATCAGAGTTCTATGAAGCATCTAGTGAAGGAGTTGCATCCCTCTCAGCTCAATTAGAATTATATTGACTCCTCAGTGCTGGAGAAGAAAAGAGAAAGTGCAGGAAAAAAGAAATTAACCCAAGGTGTATAGATTCTAATTGGTAAGAAAAAAATGATTCTATACATATGCTATTGCTGAAGGCTCCTATATCCTCAGAGCAAGGAATAAGAGAAAATGTCCACAATTGGTTCAAAGAACATAAAACCATTAGCCCAAATAAATGAGAGAGCATGTCAGTGGCAGTCAGAACTTTGTAGTCAGGAAGACTTCACGTTGCAAGGATGAGATTGGCTGCTATCAGGACTTTGCAGACAGAAAGAAGCCTTTTAAGTAGGTTAACTGCAGAAATATGAATGATAGAAACGCAAAAGCTTATTCCCATTTAAGTTAAACCAGCTGAACCAGAAAGAAAACTTCAAACATCCAGTCTGAAGTAAGGAGAAAACATTCTGCTAAAAATACATTAATAAATACAACAGTTTCTGAAACCAGCTTCCTCAGAGTCATCCACTCATTTTTAAGCCTAGCCTTTAAACTCAAAGCCCAGGTAAAGTGCAGTATTTTACTTTCATATGTTTTAAAGGGCTTTTCACCTTTAAAGACAAAGATTGCAGAAAATAGATCTTAGAGCTTACGTTGGCACTTCCATGTTACATTTCAAGAAAATCACATTTCCTACCATACAAGAACTTTGTCTGACGTGACATCAGTTTGTCCTTGAAGATGAAAAGCCACAGCTGAAGCTGAGAAATGTGCACACATGGAAGTAATGCTTATAATCCAGGATTGTCTCTTCTTTCTGCTTAACACTTTGCAGAGAACAATGAATATCTAGTTTAGCAGAAAATGCATGATCATTTTCCTTTTAACTGGAGTAAGCAATAGCTTACAGTTCTATATTTGGATATTGCTCCTATCCAAGCCCAAAAGCAAAACAACACTCCCACGAACAATGATTAATACTTGTATAGTTTTTAACTGTTTGAAAAGTAAACCAAATTCCCATATTATACTGAAAATAAAAAAGGGAATATAAAACGCTAAATACTCAAAATAAATAATAAATAATTAAGTACTGTTTAGGCTTGTAAACAAGACGAGTCATATGATTCAGGAAAAATTACAGTATTTCTTTCAAATGTTAATAGTGTAGGCCAGTCAATACAGATACTTCAGAACAAGTAGTGCAACTCATGCTCAGTGGCAAGGTCTCCTTTCTTTTTGCTGTAGCCATGCTTTAAAAAACAAAAAGTCTGAGAAGTTTTTAGGATGTAAAATCATGTATTTAATCATGTATTTGTTAACTTCTTTCATTACTCAGTATCTGACTCGGGTGATTCCATCAGGCAAAGACTTTGTATGGAATGTTTAACACAGAAATATTTCAGTATTTGCAGTTACAAAACTGTTTTGCACTCTCACTCTTGAGTTTCGTAATTTTGTACTGTCTGCTAGCAGAAAATACTATATTCTACAGCTTAGAGATAGGTAAGGATCTCTCAAGGCACCCTGATATCACTCTCTTGTTCTTCTTCCCCTAACTCTTGTCCTGTGTCAAATGACAAAGGCAGCACACACCTGTCTTGAAATTAAGGTTGTTTTACAAGTGATCGGAATGACATTTCATAGGAGGTCATTTCAGATCCAACCAAAGAGGAGGCCAGAGCAAGCCGAAGTGCAGGAAACACTGGGAAAAAGCTAGGAGAGGAGCAAAAGAGTAGAGCAACATTATTTGAGTTCTGAACAGTAGAATGACACCCAGAAACTGTGACTAACTTGCTTCAAAAGCTTCCTTATCCCCACCCCATAATTCACTAATCAGGAACTTCTAGGAAGTGGCAGAGCAACCCTGCCTTCCTGCAAGGAATTCTAAACTAGGTGTGCCTGTTTAGTCTAGTCTTTCTCATCAGGGGATGGAGGTAAATACTTGGGTCAGTGCATCAAGATCTGTATTTGCTCCCCACTCCTCAACACAGAGAGTGATTTTTGGCCACCCATTCATCTTTGGAAGTCTTCCTCCTTTGAATGGTACAGTGCAGACTGTCACCACTCGTAGGAAAGAGCTGAAAGTCAAGAAGAATTGGGGATTTATCTATGAATAATCAGTCTTTACTTCCAAAAGTACTGTGGGACTGTTAATAATCCTGTGCTGCCAGGATCTCAGCATTATGCCTCAGGGGACAAAGATGAGGAATTGATTCATCTTTAGTTCCTAAGACAGAGGTTTAAATAATAACCACCATTCGCAACCACATATAACCGCAATAAGGTTATGCCCATCTGCGTGCCCTGGGGCACACAGATGACTCAAGTACTTCATTTGGTAGACCTCAGACATTATAGATAACCTGTCTCCTATTTCCTCTGCATAAATCCTCCTTTGCAAGTGCAGCATGTTCCTGTTAGAGAGCACTCAATGAAGCAGCCATCAAACTCATGCTTCTTACTCAGTGAAATAAGCTATGTTGTCTGGTTGGAAGGACAATAAAAATGCCTCCAAAAATGGTGTGAAAATTAGTGCCTGAAGGTGGGGTTGGAACCTGATTCCTCCTCCTTATCTTTGTGCTTTTATCACACATAATTTTCTTCATGGTACCTCTGCCTCCTTCAGTGCACAGTAAATGGGATATAATGGCCACCTATTGTCAAAATAGAGTTTAAGAGGGCGTCTGTGAAAATCGAGCCCAGCCAGGACAGTTCCAGGTTCTCTGGTAGAAAAAGAAAATTCTCCAGAGCTGGTTTGAGATGATTGCTCCTTTGAACACCATTCTGTTTGTGCAAATGAACCCAGCTGCTAATATGGATTTTGCTTTTTCTGCAGACTTAGATGTATCACTATAGACGTCATAAATAACTCTCATAATTTTTTAGCAGACTGGGAAGTTATACAATTACCTATCTGGGGGCTATCAGTGGCTTGAAACTCAGAGTTTGAGAAGAGTTTTAAAACTTTTTGTTCCGATAGCTTGGACTTTGAAAATTATAAAAGTCTCTGGGGTCATTCAGAATCCTTTGCACTGTTCAGAAAGAGGAAATTCTTTGATGAAAATGCTTCCAAGTAACTGTAAAAATAGACACTCTTTTAAGAACATAACATGTTTAACATAAACCAAATGATTCACAGGAATGCTGCAGACGACAGAAAGAGCAGCTGTGTGAAAAATTTGATTATCTCTACTCTGTACTGGAAGAAAGAAAAAATGAGATGACACAAATAATCACTAGAACCCAAGAGGAGAAGTTGGAACACGTCCGTTCCCTGATGAAGAAGTATGCGGATCATTTGGAAGCTGTGTCAAAGCTGGTTGAATCAGGAATCCAGTTCATGGAAGAACCAGAAATGGCTGTGTTTTTGCAGGTATAAAGTTTATAAATAGAGGTACAGAAAGAATGAGGGGTTTATCAGAATGCTCTTTGAGCATTTCTCAATTTTAGGCACATTCAGAGTTTGGTCATCATTGAGTGAATATTTATACAAACTTTATTTTAAACACTTGCATCAGCCCAGACAAATGACTATTCACTTTGCAATATGTCTTTATAGTCTCATCACTATAATATATGTGGACATGACATTCTGTGAAGTTTTTTTTCTATAAACTTAGGAGAACTGATTAAGAAACCGTTAGCAGCCTGTCCACTGAATTTATTGGTACAGAATTTCTGTCCTGCAAGTTTACAAATCCTTACAATATTAAAGTCTGTAATTATGTTTCTACTAAAAAAACCCCCACAGATCTTTATTTTCATCAAAGAATTGACTTTGAAGAGTACAATATTCTTTCCAGACAAATAAAATTTTGTGGCTCCAGAAATATGCCCTTATGGATAGTCAAAGATGTAGTTGCTGTGACTAAAGATGGTGATGGAACAATTGCGCCCCACCAAAAACGCTCAGAAAAAGGAGCAAAGATATTTCATTTTAATTTGTTTTAGAAATTGTACATATTTACCATGGTATTTAGATTTTAATTTAAAAGGCTTCAGTGAACTAAAAGGTTTGCTTGGCTGTATACTAATTAGCATTAAAATTTTATCTCATTCATAGATCTCATGGTTGTCATTTGTCAGGTCCATATTAGTGTGTTCAGAAGAGGCCAGTGTAAGAATCATATCTCAATGCATATAACCACTGAAAAAAATTGAACCATTTACAATATCAGTTATTTCCTTTTTGTTTTCACAGAATGCCAAAACATTGCTGCAAAAGTAAGTATTTAAAATTGAGACTCTTGCTTGCTATAATAAATTTCAAATTACAAATTTGTCTGAACTTTCAAATGCCAATAACCAATCTTTCTGGTTTAGAATTACTGATGCATCTAAAGGATTTCAGATGGAAAAAATAGAGGATGGGTATGAAATTATGAATCAATTCACAGTGAATCTCAGTAGAGAAGAAAAGATAATACGAGAAATTGATTTTGACAGAGGTATGCCATTTATTTCATCTAAATTGCTTTCTTAAATATCAGCTGTGTGTAATTTGCATGATGATATTGAGTAGGAAAACTTGAATCATATATTCCTGTCCATCCCAAAGTGCAACTAGACTACTTTGTATCAATTACAATCAAAAGCGAAATCCATCACAGACAAAAAATCACATAATTTGTTGGCATCATTAATCTTCCCTTTCATGTGGCCTCAACATTTTCCTAAGCCCATGATCTTTACTGATGCCTCCTGTGAAGCGACCACAAGATTAAGCTTTTATCTCAGTCTGTAAAGTCATTTTTTTCCCTAAAAAGTGCCATTATTATGTGGTCTGTCAGCTCTGGAAAATAATTTTTAAAAAAAGAATGCTTACTGAAATATTTGTGAAATATTTTTAAGCTCTTTTAATATAATAATTGATAAATGTTATAGATACATCATTGAAATCCAAAATCAGAATGTCATTGAGGGAAGCAAAAGTTGTGCTTTTCCATGCGTTTTAACAACTTGTGTCAAGTCATTTGTCAAGACATCATGACTAAACGTACTTAATATGTCTGTATAGTAATACAAAGTTGTAATTTTCCAAAGTAGCCTGTAATCTAGAGTCATTATGCTCTACCTTACAAAGTAAGGCACAATAAGTTAATCAACATAAATGGTTCCAATAAGCAGATCTCTCCTACTAAAAGGCAGTAATAGTCATCTGGATATCTCAAATTTTCTTGCTGACTGGTTTCTGCTGGTACATTTACATTTTACCCTTACCAGTCCAGCTTTGTCTTGTGTAGATGCTATTCTTGCCACTACTTAGCACTAACTTCACAGAACAGGGCTGCTCCCTGTGAAGGACCCTGCATGCCTGCTGTGCAGATCCTGATCTGTAGTTTGGGATCTGTGGACTAGTTGTGCTTGGCACAGGGGCCCATGTAGGAGGACAGCAGCTGTGGCGCCTGTCAGCAGCAGGGGAACAGGTGCTCTATCGCCGGGCTGTGAACCTCCAGGGATTTTTCCCAGGAGGGACAATCCCTAGTCACAGCCTCGTGGCCAGTTTTTCCCTCTGATCAGCCACAGCTGCTCCATCCCTGGCACACGTGTGCATTTGCCAAGATTGTGACCTTGTGCTCTGGGCAGGCACTCTCATCACGAGACGGGGAATGTGACACCTGTCTCTTGGGGACAGGGCATTAGCAAGGGCTTTGGCAACTGGGAGTTCAGTTCTGCATTTGAAACTCCTGCTACAGTCAATGAGGTCTTCTGCAGCCAGGGGATGTGTAAAGCAAAGATTCAGCACTCTACTTAAAGCAGTATATTTACCTGCAGAAACTTTTCTACATTATGAGGGTTTTATCTACTTTGCAAATCTACATTTCTTCTACATACTCAGGCAGAACCATAACCTGTGCAAAACGCACGGCCTGTTCAGACCTTGGGTTAACACATCTGTCTAAGTTTATTTCTTTGAAGTGCTAGGATAGCTCTGAAAAACATCTGACTTTTGTGAGGATGGGTAGCGTGATTATGCAAAAGAAAATGCATTGTTAGAGGGCTCCCTCTGGAAACGATCCAAGCCAGAAATGCTGACACCAGGATGTGTCAGACGATGCAAAAGCAATGGTTTGACTACATTTGACAACCTGGTTTTAGGGAGGTTGGTATCCAAAGCCTCCAGTCATGTATTGTGAAGCACTGACCTGGTGAAGATTTATTATGATGGCTTCAGTGGTGTTTAAAAAAAATATAAACATAAAATAGCAAGAGAAACTGTTTTCCTGACAGATTGTACCAGACCAGGTACCCTCTTCCCAAGAAGTGCAGGGCTGTGCTGCATTGGCAGGACATTCTGTCCTCCTTCCCATGGAAAGGAACACCTCAAGATTTTAACAAATGTTTGTTTGGTCTCCTCACTGCTGCAAAGCTCTTGCTGGCAACTCCATGGCAGTTCCCAGTTAAAGGCTGGTGAGAGAAGGTTTTTCACCATTGCCCTTTCTCCAGCCTATACCAGGCAGTAGATTATCAGTAGCTTCACCATGCAATTGTAAATGGCCTTTACTGGCAGAGGCTACCCAGGGAGGAGGTTGAGTCACCTTCCCTGGAGGGGTTTAAAGGGACGGGTAGACGAGGTGCTGAGGGACATGGTTTAGTGTTTGATAGGAATGGTTGGACTCGATGATCCGGTGGGTCTCTTCCAACCTGGTTGTTCTATGATTCTATGATTCTATGAAGTCTGTAGACGTCTCCATGTGGTGCTCAGCCTTGTCCTTTTCTGCATGTCTCATCAGAGGAGGAGGGAGAAGAGGAAGAGGAGGAGATGGTAGATGGTGAAGATTTGGATGAAGTCCACACAGAGTCCTCGGAAGAGGAGGAGAAGGAAGAAGGGATGGAGCAGGAAGGGACTGAGAGAACATCGCAGCTACCTCAGCAGGACCCTGAACCACAGACCACAGTGGGAGACCCCCAAACTGAGCCCACTCCAGTGCCACTGCCCGCTGCCCCAGCTGGTCAGGTAAGTGCTCCTGGTGACTCACTGCCCTGCCACCTATGCTGAGTGTGCCCTGATAGGGAAAGAAAAATGCTTCTTTGTGGCCTGTGGACACTGTACAACAGGAGGATGGCTAAGGGAGCCAGTGCACTGGAGAGCAAAATTATTTATTGCCCTGGTACACATACAACTGCACCTTGTCCTCTCAGCATGCATATGTGTTGCTTGATAGACAAAAAATTACACTGCTAGTTAAACTGTTATAAAAGTATGTATATACATGATACATAAGCTATAAATAAAAGAGATTCAGTTTGGGAGTTAAGCGCATTACCATGGATGCTCCAGTCGCTGTGATTTAACTCAGACTAACCATTATAAATGAAATGGTTGTTAAAATATGTATACTAAAAGAATTTGGCATTCCCTCTGGATTTAGTGAGCTTTCCACCACCAGTTTTTAGAATACACTTTGGATCTGTTTTCTGTGCCTGGTGTTTGCCGCCTTCTGCCCAGGGAGGTGGTTGACTCACCTTCCCTGGAGGTGTTTAAGGTGCAGGTGAATTTGGTACTGAGGGGCATGGTTTAGAAATTGGTGGGAATGGTTGGACTCAATGATCCGGTGGGTCTCTTCCAACCTGGTGATTCTATGATTCGCTCTGGTCATCAAAGGGATGTCATCTAGATGGCAGGGATATCACGGTCCTAACAGGAGAGGAAACTGCCTCTTACAACCTAGCAGCAAACAGATTCAGGGTGTGAATAATTTAGGCCAGCACTATTTGTTACGGAACACAATTAGAATAAGACCATGATTCTAAAGGACTTACATTAAAAATATACTTGATATGTTACTTTAGCTGGCCTTACATAGAGTTAACTTATCAAATTCTCTGCTTATGCAATTTACCCAGTTAAGTTGCTGAGCGGGTAAAGGCTGATGTGAAGATATTGGAGGAGGTCAGCATGAAAATAAGAGAGCACATAAAGAATCTTTAATTGCAGCAAACTCCTCATATAAAACAAGGGAAAATAAATACTATAGATCCATCCTTGCTTTGATTTAAAACATATGAGTTTGCACCAGTTGTGTGAAGATACTCTTAAATCAGACTTTATTCGTTTAACTGAAGTTTGTCTTTTGAGGATTTGCACTGACTTAAATAAACTTACATTGCCTAACTGATGTATTTTTTTAATGCAAACAAGCAAACCTGCCCATTAACATGAAGTCACTCATTTCTTAGGATAAAATGGGAAAAGTACAGCATGCTGGTTTAGAAATTGTAAAATGCCATCAGAGATAGTCAGATGTGGAGTCAGACAGGGCATGTGGGTGTTGTGGTGTGTGAGTTACCTGTATTTCAGCTTTTGCCTTCTTGTGTAAGAAAGGCAAAGCAGAAATGCTGTGGTGATAGCAGGTACCATGTGGGTGTGACCCAAAAGCCTAACACAGGTAGAGAGATGCAGCTCAGCTGTCTGCTCCCCTTCCTGGCAGAGCAAATGTGCTTGGCTTATAGCATTGATAGCAAAGCTGGTGGGCAAATGTTTCTCTCTGGTGTCTTTGTATCCCCCTTATTCTGACTGCTCGTATCAAAAGATTCACAGGCAACCATGTTATTTTTAACCCCAAACACAACAAACCATTCAAATGTACCTACACCTATCATTCATGGCTGGTACAAGTTCATGATGCTCTTATGCAGAATTTCTTATGTTCTTAGGATTGAATGAAGTGTTTATCTGAATTAAAGAGCTTGTTGCTCACTCCTTTCTCAGTCAGCATCCCCCTCCCAGTTAATTCTACTCTCCCATTCCATTTCTTAGGCTAGCTTACTTTCTTTCCCATATCTGTGTTATTCAAATAGTAGTTGCTTTTGCTTCACATTTTCATTGCAATTCTTTTGTACCATATATTAGGACAAATCTGTTCCTCTCAATGAGATACAACAAACATGTCATGCAGAGCAACATGGCTACAGCAGGAAGGTAACATGGTGCACTCTGCTTGTTCTTCTCTTTATCTGTCCTGATTAAGGATGAGGTTGTGACACCAAGTGGTTCTCAACAGACCCCAGAGTCTGACACTCAAGTGCCGGCCACAGCAGAAACCACCGATCCCTTGTTTTACCCTAGCTGGTATAAAGCTCAGTCACGGCAATCAAGCAGTCCAAGCACAACCCCCGTGAGTGGGTTGGGGAAAGTAGGGCCTCCTATTTCTCTGGAAACAAGTGCAAAGAAGGCAGAAACGCCAGCAGCAGCAGCAATCGAGGAGAGTGCACCGGGGAGTGGTAAGGAAAGAAATGCCACTGAAGCAACATCCAAGGTCAGTGTTTCCAAAGTCACTCCAGAGGGCTAAGATGTGCAGCAAGGTGGGAAAGGCAGTTGTTAAGGAAAATGTCACTTAATTTCTCTCTGCATGCTAAAGTATAAGAATAATTACAGATAGTTCCAATTTGTGACAGGCTGACTTTTCATCTTCAGAGTAGCATGCTGACAGTTGCTTGTGCTTAACTGCCAGTGCACCTCACTTGTGCAAGCTGTTATCTGAGTTGCTCAAGCACACGCTCAGGAGCTGTTAGAAAGACTGGCTATGCCTCTATGCAATCAGATATTTGCATGTGTTAGTAGCAGACAAACCCTGTGCATGGGATTATCATCACCACCTTTGGAAAGCCTGTGCAAAGTATCTGCCATCCTACCATTGCTGGTAGAGCAGCTACAGTTTGGCTTTGCCTTCTGCAGTGCTGTGGCTATGCCTGGAGTGTAAAGCTTCCCCGTGTGAACATGAAGGTATGGAACTGACTGCAGCCCTCTTGAGAGTTTGATTGTCTCTTGAAAACAGTGTGATTTCCTGGGTTCAAATCTGTAAAAGAGGGTTTTCTTCAAGGTTTACTGGGGTTTGATTAAGGGAAAGTATGAAGACGTTATATTCCAGTTCTGTGTTAGACTACTTGTGTCATGATGGGATAACAAAAACCTAGGTACAGCAGAATGTTTCCCTTAAAATTACAAAGTTAAGGTTGGGATAACCTGAATTTTAATATTCCTGCTTATGAATATGTATACAAACTCCAAATTGGTCAAAGATGCAAGGAACTGAGGTGAGGGAGTCGTGCATGAAGGATTTGCACACTGCACCTGCTCCTGGTCTAATGTCTGACCACCCATCCATGAGCAACACTCTCTAAATCAGACCATCCTGAAGCTCTATGAGCTTAAGCTGTATGTTTTAAAAAAACAGTAACCTGTATGTCTGCAATGACAGGTAATTATGAGTGTGCGTGTGGAAAAGCACAAGTGGGTAGCAAGTAATTCATGCTGTTCACATTAAAGTTGGAGTCAACCATCTGGCAGACATAAGCAGCCCTACCATGATAAACCATCATGCAGTGAGTGAAAACTCAGAAGAGGAGGAGTTTATACAGATATGATAATAGGGGCACCTATCTTTTAGTAGGTAGTTTTAGTCAGTGACACTGGAATTTGGTGGAAGGATCCTTGCCAACTTCAGTCTTAACAAAAGCAACGTCTGACCCCCAAATTTCAGTAGCTATATTTCAAGTCAGGGCTTGATTCAAGAATATTTGAGTGGAATGAAAAAAATTTTAAAAAAAGTATTTTAAAATTACCAGATCTACTATGATCTTGTCTTCTTAAGAATATTCCAAATAGGCTGGCAAAAGCAGGTAAATTCACAGTGAAATGAACTGCTGCTGTTTCACTAACAGCTGGGCAGCCCAACCTCACCATAGAGAGGTAAAATCCTTACTGGATAAATTTATTGGGGTCTTGCCTGATTGTGGTCTGCTTCCCTGGGTCCTAATTTACTAGTAGCAAGTAAAGGAGCAAAACTAAAAGCTTGAAGTGGCAAACTGACTGGAAAACACAGTGGCAGTGGTTTTGGGTCACATTGAAGCAGCATTCTGGTACCCACATCTCCTCATCACTGGGTACCAAGAATAAAAATAGGCATGTGGGAAAGATATCAGTTCCGATTGGCATGTGAATTTGGAGGTATTGGCTTTTGATATTTTTCCCTGATCATGAGTGACACTGACATTTTGGGAGAAGGATATTGAGAAGAGTAGCACATGGTTCTGGGGACAGGTGGAGGAAGGAGCACAGGGTGCAGCTGAGAATGGTGTTGTCCCTGGGCTGGAAAAAGAGCAAGGGATAGAAAGGTGTGTGAAGCAGAAAGGTGCAGAGTGTGCTGAAGAGCAGAAAAAGCAGAGTGACCAAGCTAGGAAGGGCAATGCCATGAGACAATGCTGTGGTCAATTTTGTGGATCTGAGCTGAAGTGTGTCTATGTCACAAGCAAAATGGCCTCTGCCATGTGGCAGTGATAATTTTTAAGTATGCAAACTTTAACTTTGGTTTTTTTCCTGCATGTGATTTTTACACAACCTACTCTTAAATGCCATATTTGTTTATATTTTTTAAACCCTTGCTGACATCCCTCACAACACTGTTTTCACTCCCTTCCTTCAATTAAAGGATATTTAAAAGTGCTGTGGAAACAGAACTTTTTCACTGAACGTAGCGATAATGACTAGTTTGTATCATGACAACATTAGTGAAGCACTCTTCTTATTTTCTCACAGGAATTAGCATTCTGCTTATCACTTTTGGCATTTCTTATTATACTACATCAACTTTGGAAACTGATTCAATACATGATTTGTACTTTCATGGGTAGGAAATATTTCATTTTACCATTAACTAACTGTCCAAATAGTGTCTCTGGTGATGTTCCTACATGGTTTTAAAGGATTTTTTTCCCCTTTCTTCCCATCCAAAACCATCATGCTAATTTACAATACAAGCTGCCTAAAACATTTCTTCCTCACACCTTCAAAACACCACCCTTCAGCTTATTCCTGCATGGTTAAACATTGCATCTGCCTGTTTTAAAATGAAAAGAGATGTTTACTCCCTTGGATATACAGGATTATATTTCAGTTGCTATTCAGATGGCCAGCAGGATGGAGAACCTGTGCGTTAACAGGAGGTATGAAGAGTCCCGAGAAGAAAAGTCCTCTGGATGATCCTGCTGACAGGATTCCCACTGCAAGTAAATGACCAGTCCTCCCTCAGGGGGATGGATCTCTAGGGAGTAGGGTTTCAGCCATACCCCTGAGAGAGAACCATTGTATAGAAAGTCCACACACAGTCCAATCAACTTAGCACACTCTGCATGTGGGGAGCCCTGTTTATGTTCTTTTTCCACCAAAAGGCACCCAAAGCCGCTTCTCCCAAGTTCCTAGTGAGCGTAAGGTACCAAAGTTTTCCCTCAAATACATCCCCATTAGGCTGAGGGAACTTCAGCTCGTTAGAAACCCAAGACTATGTGTATGCTTTTAAATATCTGCACATAAAAAACTATTTTTCAGTAGACAAAGCCTTTTTTTTTCCTTAGGTCGCAATAACTGAGAGCTGAAATGTTTACAAGATCAAGGACTAAGAAATTCACTATCCAGTGAATTTGTCCAAAATGCAAATATTGTAAATGAAATCTTAACTATTCTGTAACATCTCTTCTGGAGATGTAACTTCTCTCCTTTTTGGTAGACACTATCCACGACTCAGTTCTTCCAGCTCTGAATTCACACCCCTCTTGGGTGAGACACATGAGTATATTCAATTTCCAAAGTGATATGGTTGACCTGCAGAGAATTCCATGTTACCATTGGGACATTTAATCTTATTTACCGAAGACCAAAGACCTCTGCCACAAAACAATTATAGTTACGTTTGGTTATTTGTTCTAATGACAGAAGAATTTTATTTCTGTCTGTTCTTCAGCACAAAAAAATACTTAGTTTTCCCTCCTCACTTTCAGTTTCACTGCACTCTAAGCACCATATAACATCACATAGCATTCCTATGAAAAATGATAAATTCCCATTTGGCTTTAATGGGCAAAAGTTCCAGCACAATGACTAAAGTATTTACCTCCACAAAAAAAGGGGGAGAGGGGAGATATCATTGATGGTTTTGTTGCATAAGTTATGCAAAAAGATTCACTGTCTGGTGGTAATTTGAATTTTAAAAATATTGGACACTGTGAATCTCAATTAAAATTATGAATAATAGTTCAGTTTTCATTTATTTCTGTTAGGTTTTGAAAGATTCTTCTCTTATTACAAGAGGACATAGAGTTTGTTTGCATTCCTTGGAAGTCAGGCATGTGAATAGCGTTATGATCTTTTCTCTTTTTATTTCTCTTTTACTTCAAAATACCTTTTGAAATTAAAAATAGACAAATGCAGAAGGCTCTCATTTCTACCATTTGAGATCTCATTCTATGTGGTCTCTCTTGACAGCTTTATTATTTACTTAATCATGAAATAGAAAGGAGGTGAGGGAGAAAAGCATTTTGGTCTCAGACTCTGTTTGCATTAAAAATGTTTTCTTCTCCATGTGTAGTGAGGTGGCTGTTTAGATAGTTTGTGTCTTTATCTTTCATGCGAGATATCAGGTCACTGACCTTTTTTCTTTTTGTGTGATACACCTCTGAAAGGCAAATAACAAATTTACTTGAAATAACTGTAAAATAATAATAATAATCATCATCATCTCCATGACAGTCATCATAAAAGCTGTATATAATTTATTTTCAGACTATTTTTAAAGAAGGCGCTGACAGGGATGTCCTTGTTTTTTCAGGAGCAAAAAGAGGCCTATTCCATCCATGAATCCTCAAAATTTACTTTATTTAAAGGTCACTTCTCTCTAAGAAATTGTATCAATGCATCAAGATTTTTTTTCAGGGTGCAGGAAGGTGTATCAGCAAGGATACAGCAACAGGAGGTGCAACCCACTTGTGTACAGATATCTTGGTCTAAGAAGGGGCAGCAGGAGATGATTCAGCATGAACAAAATAGGAAACTCCACACTAGAGAGCCACATCCCGCTTCAGGGAGTGCCTAAGTCAGAAGTATAGTCACCACAGGCTGCTTCTGTAGTCAACAGAGGACAAGAGGCATCTCCAGTAAGAGAGACAGTTCACCAGCTGCTGCTGGTTCACATTTGGCACCTCTTTACATCTGCCTGCTGAGTGTAAGGTGACATTGCTCTTAACCCAGCTGCCTCTGCTCAGACTGTCTAAAGTTTGGGGGAAGTTGAAGAGAATCTGAGCCTCTGCAGATGACAACCAGGAGTGAATGATTAAAACACAGGAGCAGCAATAGCATCAGTGAGCTGCCTTGCCACCATGGGGTGTAATATAGTAGTGGAGGGTGACATAGACACTAACAAGCAGCCCTTTCCAGTGCATGGGAAAAACAGATCTTGGAGTCCAAACCAAAAACTTAGAGAGCTTATAAACGGTGTGTGTGATGGGTCACAGAAGGAGGTGAAGCAAGCCTCCACTGAGTCTTAAGTTTTCTTCTTGTATTTGGGCTCAGAAGACAGGCTGAGTGTGCTAGGAAGAAGAATATATATTTTGTGCATTAGACTTCAGAAACTCACTCAACTGTTTGGCATTTCTAGATTTCGGCATGTGTTTTTGTGTGCTTTATACCTCAAGGATGCTACCAATAGCGTACAACTGTGGAGAATTAGGCATATTGAAGAACGATGTACGTGTTCTGTAAATGCTTGTGGCATCTAACTGTGGGACTGGCACACCTGAAGGGGCATAAGACCCTTCAGGCTCTTGGAAATCTGACTTTTAAATATGTATTGAGTCTTCTCTAGCAATAAGATTAGTTTGCGGGAGTGCTGAACATCTGTCCCTTCTAACAGTGCAAATGGTCAATATTCCTAGCTCACAGCCCAGATATGTAAGCCCTTCTTGCTGTCCAGCTTTAAGCAACCAGGCATGAAAAGCTGGCCCTAAGTTCTGCCCCTTCAATTCCTGTGTGCAGGTTTCTGGTAGCCAGAGAAAACCACACACATCAAAACCAGTAAAACCACTTTCCAGGAATGTGTAGTCTTTAAAAATATCTTCCCGAGTGGAACTACTCTATTCCTTGGTTTCTCGTGGAAGAATTCCTCAAATCAGCAGTGACAGGTATTTTACAATGAAACTTACTTTTACTGCCACTGGAAGAAGGCAGATCCCAAAATAACTTATATCTGCTCAAATTATTTCAATCTTGTTAAAATACATAGGTCAGTGGATGCATAAGGAAAAGTCTGTTCATTTTTTCCCTAATCAGGTTTTTGCAGGCAACATTTTTGATGCAGTAAAACCACATAGATTTGTGAGAATCTACAAAAGTCCTGTAAAAAGTCAAAAGTCACCTGGATCTCTGATTATTGTTTATTTAACCTAAGATGAAGTACTGGACCTTATATTCTGCTCCTCAAATTCTTAGTCAGAGAATTGGCTGGCTGTGACTCCAAAGGACTGAAGTGCATATATTTAGTTTGAAAGGAAATGCAAGTTAATCATCCACAAACAGTATTTTGATCTAATTTCCCTTTGCTGCCAGTAAGTATAGTGCTTTAATTCCATGAGGATATAAAATATAATCAGGACTGAGCTGTTTGGGAGGAGAAATATTAATGGAATGGCCTATGTTAATCTTGTTTCATTAGTTTTAAAATTTTCTATTACTTGCTTGCAACCTTATGCCATCTGGCAGAATTACCACAGGGACAATCCTCTCTGTATTCAGGTAAAGTAGTTCTCTTTGCCCTGCTGCTGAATACTTCAATTTCAGCTGGTGATCTTTCAGATATTTTTCCATAAGACAGCTTTAAGTTATGTCAGAGAGGTCAGTACTTAGGATTGGTTGTCATGTAAATATGCAGGCAACATTGACAAAATAGGATCATTTAAAACCAAAATAAGCCTGAGAGAGATCACACTGTGCTCATTGCCCATGTAATTCTGCTTTTCCACCACTCTACAAAAGGTACAGTCCCACATTTTAGCACAGCGCTGCTCTGAAAGGATTGCACAAGTGTAGTAGACCTACATAAATAATAATTTCCTTTCTTTTCTCCAAATTGGAAAAAAACATGGTCTTGCCAATCTGCTCAGCTAAGGAAGACAAGTCCCCCCTTCAAGCTAACTGCCTCAAGAGAGAATATTGCTTTCTCAAGAGAAGGCAGTCTTGCAAGGCTGGATCTTGCAGGAAAGATGCTAAGAGAAGTTCTCTCTTGTCTCTGGCCCACCCAACACAGTGTTCCCACAGCTTGCCCCCAGAGTAGGACAAGATGTTTGTTTGTGACAGCAGCAGGTGCATCGCAGGCAGCGCTCTCCCAGGAAACCACCTGCTGCTCTGAAGGCTCTCTTCACCCTGCAACAGCTGTACGTAGTGCTAATGAACGATCTAGGAATGCAGAGAGCAAAAGTCAACTTGATATTTACCATCTATGTCTGGATATACTTGTGCTATATCTTTCCTTAGGCAGAAAACCGGATGGGTTTGTTTATATCGTGATAAAAAATCTGCAAATTTTGACTGCGTGAAAATTGAGTCTTCTTTTCTCTGTGAAGCTGAGCCTTTTGTAGGAGATCCATGAATCAGCTGGTAGACAAGTTCAAATTAAATTTTGCTTGAAGCTCCCTCCTAAACTTCTCTTAAATTTCACTTGGAAAAATACTGTGTTCAGCCTGTAGCTGAAATATGGAGCAAAGGCTAGATGCAAGAGTCTCAGTTAACCATCCTAAGATTCTGTGTTTGCTGTTCTGTAATTGGCTCAGCGAGCAGGGATCCCTTATGGCAGCCAGGTGTGAGACCACTCAGGCTGATGTTTAGTTGGTGGCAAATTCTTCTTGTAAATTTCCATTTTGCAACCTTGAGCTTCATGTGAGATCCTCCCCCTGCCTTGGTTTAGCAAATACATGCAGAAAAAAATCAGGAAAGTCTTGATTGTTCCTCTTTTAACACCTCTCTCCCTTGCTTCTGAGACTTATCTGAGTGATTCAGAGGCAGCAGTGATGAGTTGTGAGGGCAATGCATTAAGACTGGCTTTCAGACAACAGTTTCTCATCATTAATATGAGTGGTGAATACTTCACCTGAAGTTTTACCTCCAATAGTCTGTTCTGTGATTTGTCTGATGAGTCATGGGTACCATCTGATTTATGGATATTTTTTTTTCTGTCCATTAATAGCAGAAGGACCTCCACAATGACAGCACGGACAAAATTATTTCTTGTGTTCAAACTAATACTAAGCCAGACTCACCTAGAAGTTGTCTTTCTGCGATTAGCCCATCTAAACAGTGAAATTTACTTCCACTCAACCTTCTCCTCCAAGCATCACTTGTTCCGCTCATTGTTAAAAGTTTGGGAAGGAAAGTAGAGTGCAAACAAAAAATATCTCTTAATCATGGTCAAACTGTTGCTGTTTTACGTCAGGTTATGGTAGATTTATGTCACAACAACACAAACCATCTGTTTGTAAAACATTTGGTTAATTGCCATCTTACAGCCTTGAGATTGTTCAGTCTTTCAGTGTAGTTGTATGCTCATCCATGGAAAGTAGTGCTTGTAATCCTATAACCATTAGAGACAGATCGTCTGATTGAAAATTCCTCTGGCAGCAGTTAGTAAGTTGGGTGTGAATCCTTGTGTTTGGTTATTGCATCATGCCACTTCTAGGCTTTCCTGACTTGTGAGCAGGCAAGGGGCTGGACCACAACACCCTGCAGGATCCAATGCCCACCTACCTGGTGTTTGAAATGGAATTACAGGTTGGGTGACTGTACAGCCAAAATGAAACAGG
This sequence comes from Piaya cayana, assembly GCA_013389865.1. NCBI lineage: Eukaryota > Metazoa > Chordata > Aves > Cuculiformes > Coccyzidae > Piaya > Piaya cayana. The sequence goes on from WAAB01008060.1 coordinate 73,459, forward strand.
AAAAAAAAAAAAAATAGAGAAGGGCATATCAAGCAGCACTGATTCAGTCTTAGATCCTTTCTCAGGCAATAAATATTCCTGACATCTTTATAATAATTTTCAGATCATTAAGTAAGAGACCAGTGACTAATTCAGAAAACCTGTTATCCCAGGCTACTGACCAATGGAGATAGATAGGTGCTGCAACGTTCGGATCATGCTACAGATTTCTGACATAGATATCACTCTTTTGACTGAGCAGAGAATGAGGATGGTGAAGTCCTGGAGACTAAGTGATCTGAATTTCTCATTGTTCTTTTCAATTTAGAGATCATCCTATAAAATCTGCCAGAGTCTATCTATCTCAGCTATCAAAGATGGTGATCAAAACACAGATCCAGTCTCTTAGAGCACTCCTGGCTCAGCACTTCTGCACACAGAAGCAGCTATTTTTTATGATTAAATACTTGCTATGTAACTAGCTCAGCTCAAAATGCCTCATTTAGGAAAGGTAGTTGTTGTATCCCCCATAAGTGATGGAGAGTGTTTTCAATGTCTGGCACCAGCTTTATTTTTAAAATATATTCATTTTTATATTTGTGCACAATTTCATAATTTAATTGCATAAAATAGATTTATTGGGGAAAAAAAAAAGATGGAACTGGTGCCTGCCCAGACGCAGGTCAGTTCCAAGCTTGTCTCTGGTGACAGTTGCCTGTGATCTGTGCTCTATACTCCATAACAATCCAGTCAATAACTGTGATTGAATCTGTGGTTTTAAGAGCAGAATTTATCACAGCTTCCTTGGACTTCACCTGGGAAGATTGCAAGATGGGTAGAAGGAAGCCTGATTTCATATTCTGCTCCTCAGCTGGCTGAGTGCTGTGCAAGCAAGCCAGTATTGCTGCTGTGTGAGCAGAAATGACAATGTGAGACATGATATGACAGACGTCTGTCCAGGAAGTCGCGGTGTTGCTCACTGACAAATGTATTGTTGGAGAAGAGTTATTTCTTGGCTACCAGCTTCAGTCGCTGTGGTCATAGTGAGGAGAAGATTCAGGCAAATGAAGGCATGGAAAACTGAGCACAGTAAAGAAAAGGGGCAGCAGTACAGAGTGGTGAGGGGAAAAAAGGTTTAACTGTGGCCGTGAGTTTGTTCTGTTATATCGTGGCTTTAAAGAATGGCAACCTGTTGCTTTAGCTGATGCCACAGCTTGTCTTTCTGCATCTCTGTTAGTGTGGTTTCATCTCTCGAAGGTGTGTTGTGTCCACAGTTCACGTATGCCACCCCCTACATATTTACAACAGCCCAACTAAGTCAGATGTTCACAATGTGAGCAGTGCTCCAACCTCTAAAGTATGATATGTGTCTACACACCCCACAGCTATGCTGGCTCTGTTATCTGATCCTGTGAATGGAACTGTGGGGTGAGTCACAGTCTGAACTGGCACTCTGTCTCATTCACTGGATTTACAAAAGTACCATTTGCAAGAGGAAGAAAGAGCTTTAATTTACAGCACTCAGTATCACTCAAAGGAAAGACTACATGACAGAGAGAAACATGATGTTTAACAATTACTAGGTTTACTAGTTCTCTCTAAAAGTTAATAGTGAATTTTCTTAGACATGGACTAGATGGGTTACTGTCACAGAGATGTTCTTGAAAGGTCTTCATGTTTAGCTTGGTGATTTGAAGTCTTCCCTACTTATCTGATAAAGCAGAAATAGAAAGAAGAGGGGAGAACTGGTAGCCATGAGTAGCTTTCTGGCACTTGTATCCATTGTATACCACTTACTCCTACAGCCCCTCAAAATGATCCTTCCTTTGCTGGACGGTTCTCCAGCTGGTCTGGAAGGGAGCAGAAATAACAGATGACTGATTGATCAGGAGGTCCTCAAAAACTTCCCTGTGAGAGTAACAAAGAATTAATGTATGGATAGATCCAGGAAAGGCTTCTGATTATGCAACCTTAATATTCTCGTATTTGTAAGACAGTCCACCAGGGTTTCCTTCATTTTCCTGGGCAGTGGTGGGACTAAGTTTTATGTAGAGCTGTAGTTGATCACCCTCAACAAAAAGTAATGCCAGTGAGGAGCACTGAAATATTAAACAAGTGTTTTATTTCCAGCTTTTTTTGTTCCAGTCATGAAAAAGATAATTGACAGAAAGAAGGGTGTATTTCCTCTGTCCCCAGTAAGAGTCAGAAGAAAACCACTCTCTCACACTGTTCTCTAATACTGTTTCCACCACTGGTTCAACTGCCTGGATTGCCATATTCCACAGCAGATCCTATACCAAAATAAGCTACCTGAGTTGTTTTCCTCTGAACTGTATTTGTCATTCCGTAAGATGTTGCATCAGGCATTAAACACATAATGTTAATTGTAATATAATTGCAATCATTTGGGGAAAAAAGGCATTTCCTCTCAATGGACTTTGAAAATTCATTAAGAGTGATATATCTAGTACTGTCACTGAGGGAGCTTGTCTGTGCGTATTATTTCTAATGCCACCAGACGTATTTCCATGGCAGGTAATAGCAACAATTATTTCAGAAAATATTTTGTCGGTTCCCACTAATAAAAAGAAAAGATTGATACAAAATAAGCAGCCTCTTAGCTTGAAACAATATTGTTGTGATACATGTGACAGCTGACAGGTGTTATGCTGAAGAAGTTGGCATATTTATGCTAAAAATATGAAAACAAAACACTTGAACTAAAGTTTAAACTATTTAAAAATAACCTGTTTTGCCCCTTTTGTTTCCGCTGTTGAGTGCTGAGTGCCAGAAGTGTAACACTTGACATTTGAGGCAGACAAACAGCCTACGGATTCTGTGATGATTTTGCGACCAGCTAGCATTTTTTAACTCTGCCTCATCTTGTCAACACTGGGGGTTGTTTCTAAACAAGCCAGTTAAAATATAGGAATTAACTTTAATTTCTCACTCATTTTCTGAGGCTACAGAAACTGTAGAAGCAAGAAGTTTGTGTTTTCACTGCTTCTCTCTCCAAGACTCACATTTTCTAATAAGATCACACTCTTGCTTTCCTGCTGGATCAAGTGGAGGCAGTAAAAGCACTGGGTAGTTCACATGCCTCTAAGGATGTAGATTGATTTCTTTCTCTGGCAGAAAAGGTGATATAGGGGTTTCTTGCCAAACAGCCCTGCTTCTTATTCCTGCCCAGATGCCACCACTCACATGGCATTTGTGCCAAGGCAGCTGTTTGTTGTGCTGTGCTGGAATCAAATCTGTCAGATAGTCCAGGTTTAAAAATAACTTCCTTTACCTCAAAAAACAACAAAAAAATGATGTCATTTCAGTGACATTCCCATTCTTAGCACAGCTCTGCAAACAGCTGCAGCAAATGGACAGCAAACCATGGAGGCCAACTGGGAAGGGATCAGTGGGAAGCCAAGGGGCAGGACCTGCTTTTGGTTAGCGATGTTGCTCCAGAAAACATTCATATAGCTGCATAAGAGGGCTAGTTGTAACTAACAAGTGCATCCATGTGCATAGTTGTAAGAAATAACCCCCTTTCTTAGTGCATACTGACTTCTAATATGCCATGCACATTCTTTCCTCACTTATCTTAAATCTTGACCTCTCAATTTTTAATGCAGCCAAAACTGAGACCGTGATTCCACAAAGTGGTAAATATATTTCTGGAGAATTCAGCACCAGGTCAGAAATAACATATTCAGGTGACAGAAAATGTTCAGCTACTACCATTTCACCAGGTAGAACCATATTTGTTCAAAAACTATGAGGAGGTCAATTTTGCTTTGCCTATAAGGGCAACCTGACCTCTGAGAGAACCATTATAAAAATGGTTTCCTCAGATCCTCCCTTACAAGAAGTCACCAAAAAAAAGCAAAACATTTGCTAAAACGAAAAACAGACTGAAGAAGACTGAACACCTGTCACTTTTCCTCCTTACTTCCTAAATTTAAGAGTTACTGATCTTGTAAAAAGTAATAGTGCAGTCAAAGTTCTCAGCTCCTATCAGAGTGTTTTCTGGTATCTGGAAATACTTGGCTGGAATCTTTCTTGTGTAATTACTTAAAAGCCAGATCTAGTCTAACCTGGTCACCAAGAGTGCAGAGTCAGCAGAGAGAAACAGGCACCTCCAGGGAGCAAACCACCCTACAGACACTTTTTTTAGGACAAATCACCCTCTGGTGGTGCCTTTCTCACATGATTTCGATTAGATGGGATGAGTGCAGTTTGCTTGAGTGGATATCTCACTTCTCATTTGCTAACATGAATCCCAGTCGTTGTACCTAAGGGCTATGAAGGTTAGTGGTTGTAAAATTGAAAATAGTGTGTGGATTTCATTTTATTTCATATATCTAGAAGGCCCAGGCTGCCTATTTCTCCTCAGCACAGAGTAACTGCTGGACCCTAATAAATGAAAATGTTATGACAAAGCCATCCCAGTCACCACTTTCCTTCCCTCCTCAACCTTTACAAGAAATTCAAACAGATTTAAGTAATGCCTTGCTTAAAGAAGAAAACGCTGAAAGATGCTGAATAATTGCAATTTATACAAATCATCAGGTTAAGCTCTGGGATTTTCATACTGTTTATTCATGCAAATTCTACTGTGACAGATGATGAAGAGTGCTGAATGGTTGATGAGTGGGAGTTGTGGTTGCTCAGCACCTCCAGGGTCTTGGCATGTAAAACCCAGCCTGGACTTCACTTACGTGAAAAATAAATCCAAATGTCAGTCATGCAGAGTGTGCTTCCCTCTTCACTTCATGAGCTGGCCTGGTGAAAATTCCTGGTGCTTATTGAAAGCATCATCTGATGTCACTCGACACCAGAGAGGAAAATATAATTCAAAGCATAAGTATTCAGCACTCTCTCAGCATTGGCCTGATGTGATTAATGTAATCTGAGGTAAACCCTTTGGTTGTTCCATATTACCCTTAGGGACCCAAATCAAGGGCTGGGACTTGTTATTTATTCCAGGTAATATGAAAAACAAGCCCTACCCATGAGATCTCTAAGATAAATCTCGGGTGGTAGCTTAACAACAATTACCTAATAGCAATGGACAGACACAATGAAGTGTTGAATCTGGACCGTCTGAAAGGCATGTACCAATTGCTGTTCCCTGCCCAGCAGAAAGCTGTTCTCTGGCACCGGAGTGGGGCTACAGTAACACCACAGTGAGGTCATCTGGGTTGAGGCTGCAAGGACTTATAGAGTGGTCAGATGCCTACAACCCATTGACACTGAGGAGATGTGCTTCTGCTTTCAGCCTTTCAGAATCACCGCCTGATTCAAAACAGCCATTTTCTGTAAAAATCTATAGCTGAAATCTTTGTCTTAGACAATCCCAGCATATTGTACAACTCTGGAGCTGTGTGGGATGCATTTGGAAGAGGGGAATGGACTTAACAACATGGACAGATTTGCTCCTGGCACCTTTTGATGATCTTTTGCCTCATATGAGGATAGCGTATCTCAGTCACTGTATGACTCAGAGTACAAATACTGAACTGTCACAGATGTGGAAACAAAAGCCGAGGAATGGCCCTATTGTCAGTTTTGTGCTTGCTTCACTCCTGGCTGGGTGTGATGACAAATGATTGCTCTTGGAAAGGCACATTGAGGTTTTGCAGACTGGCAGCCTGCTGAGTCCACTGAGATGTAGGGAGTAAATGCTTCCTCCAGCCAAACTCAGTGGGAATACGTTGGAGCTCTAACATTGTTTTGCTGACACAGGAAGATATCATCACAGCAGAATCTGAAGGACTTAACACATTATGAAATATAGTTTTGCAGACTCAGACAAAGGTTGTGTTGTTTGAAATGCAGTACCAGCAGTGCTGGTTAACAAGGTAGTGCAGTCACCTGGCCAGATACAGTCATTACATTCTGGGTTTTTTTTTCTAACACACTAGGTCCAAACCCTATGAAATAAGCTACTTATCTTTATATGTATAGATATTCCTTTGTTTCAAAGTAAAGTTAATTAAATGTATATGTTTGGATAATGGAAGGTTGAAACAGAAGTGGAAGTGCTAACGGAAGCCTATTTTGCACTGGAAGAGAAATTATGAAGTGCCAGTGTGATTTTAAGTAAAAACAAATAAAAATGCAGGAATTTTTTTAAAAACTTCTTGCCAGTATTGTTCCTTTGCAGGGTGAGAAGAGCTCTCTCATGCCTGCTGAGGGTTCAGTGCATAAAATTGCACAACCAACTTCAAAATGACTTGTAGCTAGTCCAGGCACTCCAGTTGTCCTTCCAAAAATAAAAGGCAAAATTTTCAGATTCACAGAGGACTAATGAAACACCTATGTGCCTGCATCCACTAAGATGAAGGAAGCACAGAATCCCTTACTACTTAGGAAGTCTAGTCACGTGTTTTCTGCTGATACCTGACTTTTGTAATTGGGATTGGGACATTTGAGATGAAAGATTTGCATTCAGCGCTTTCCTGGGCTGAGAGGTAGTTCTGGGACTCAATTAGCTATGCACCTTTTCACCAAAGATCTGGTCCCACGGCTCTGATTCTTTATAATACTTTTGCATAAGCCTGGGTGACAACCCTTCTCACCAACATTGCTGAAAATGGACTTCTGTATTCAAGTAGGCAGCTGTTTCTCACAGATTTTTCACCATGAGGATTAAAGTACATGGTAAAGTTAGCAAGTTAAGCTGTGTTCTTCTGCAAGATCCTTATCCATAAAAATCCTTTCTGAGCTCTTTATTTTGCAGGAAGTAGCACTGAGTGCCTTGCTTTGAACATTAATCTAAGACAAAGATTAGTCTCCATTTCAAACATTAAAGCAGATTCTCCAACAGTATTTCATTAGAACAAGTAGGGCTATCCCAGTCTAGAGCAACTGAGGGTCTAGATCTAAAAAAGGATCTATGAACTCTAATTAGATATAAATTAAGTAAGAAGGAGCTACTCTTTTTGTATGTCCATGCTGTCTTGTCTGTTGATGTCATGACACTCACATAGGTGAGGGGAAATGGAATGAAGCCCAGTAATTATTCTATACTTAATATACCATTAGTCATTACTAATTCCTGTGGTAGCCTTTAACAGTAAGCACTTACAAAAATGCTTAAGAAAATCATCCACCCTATGCTTCAGTTTCTCACAAGCATTCCTGCTTCATTGTTTGTTACTGGATATGTCTGTTAGCATCACTGCTTTAGTAACTTTCCATTTTAGGACAGTATTATAAATGATTGAGACGTTAAAATTCAGGGGACACTGCTCTGTCATTTTCCCTCTATCAAGCAGTATTTTCACAAAAATAGTTCTCCAGAGATCACACTGAACTTCCTAAAGTAAATGAAACCCTACACAGATAAGGCTGGCAGTATTAGCTGTTTTCATTTTAAGAATATACAATACTGCATGTGGATATCAAGGAATGTAGAGGGGAAAAAAAATCCTGTGTATCGCACATTAAATAGTGATTTTAATTATGAAGATACAAGTCATCCCTTAGCTACAAAATCACCTGGGTTTGCATATTTTATCTTTAAAATAGGATTTTTGATACTATAGCAAAGCTGGACTTCATTCCCTGCCAAAGACATCTGAAAACACTGGAACTGGCAAAGATATTTCTATACATCATCCTGACCTGTTAAGTATTGAGCAAATTTAAAAATCAGTAATAATTCCTGTGATTAGCAGCTAACATTGTATCATGTCCAGATTCCTTTTTTTACTACAGGCGTAGGGTATCCATGCAAACAAAATCTGAATTCTACAGAAGCAGAACCTTATATCTTCATATTAATTATTTCTTGTTCTTGGACTGAGTCAAATTAAAGTCAAATAAATATTAAAAGTCTCAAACAATAATAAAAAAACCCCACACACATCCAAGGCAAATTTCATGACAGCAGAACAAGTATAATTTTGAGTGGCAGTGCACTGACAATAACTTTTGGCTTCAGTCCACATCAATCTGGAGGCCCAGCTACACAAGCCAAGCTGGCTCAGGATCACTTTTAAACAGGCAGTTATCACCTTCAGTGCAATAATATTCTGGAGGTCCGAATAGTCAGGACTAAGCACAAGGTGCAACACACTCACCTAGCGCAATCCTTCCTTTGCCATTGTCCATGGCAAAAGTCCCTCTGACTTCTCTGGTGTTAGAAGTCTGGCCAGCCTTCCTAAAATTTCATTTTTCCTGGCTTTTCCCCTGTTTCTCACTTCATTCTGTTGTTATGCATGTTGTGAATTCTTAAGGATTTGAATGCAATTCATCTTTTCCTCCTCCATTTGTCAATCTTTCCTTCTTTTACAGACTGGTTCTGAACTGCGCCCTCAAGAAAAAGTGGAGGAAACTCCCGTGAGCAATGAGAGGGGTGACGAGCCGGCTCGTCATGTCTTCTCCTTCTCCTGGTTGAACTCACTGAATGAATGATGACTCAGTCTGGCTGGCTTCTGGTGTGCTTCTCCTCAGAAGGACTGCAGGCAGCCTGGCTGCAATCAACAAAGAAACTGGCCTGGAAAGGCACATCTGAGCAGGTTTTGTTCCCAGGAACTCAGTTGACCTCCACTTCATACCTGGCCCTTGAGGCTGCAGAGTCCTAAAAGGGATGAGAGCATGTGGACAAATTGCTATAGCGTATCCCAGTCAGAGTATTTTCAATAATTTCTTGTTTCTAAGGAGAAAATAGCTTCACTACCGCTGTAGGCTGAGCACTGCTAATGTTTTGTTTTCCAGTTTTTGGCATGTCCCTGTGTAGGTGTAAATACTTCACCAATGTTGTTAGCTAAAACGCTGGTAAGATATTCACTAGTAGCATCCTTTGCCAACACATTTCTCCCTGGTACCCTCCTGTGTCCCCACTCATCGGTGCCATTGACTTGAGTGACACTATTGCACCCTCGGCACCCCCAAGTCCAGACTGTGTCTATGCACCATCCTGTGGTCACTCACCAACCACACGGAACCAGTGTGTCCCCAGCTGCCAGGACTGAACAGAGGAGGGGAGAGAGAAGCTGCCATTTCTTCCTTTGCACTTGATCGTACTGCTAAACCACAACAGATGAACATAAACAGATTATTTGTAGGAGAGGTGCCTGGCAGTAGGGATGAGGAGGGTGCACATGCTGAAAGCACCGGCCACCCCCCAGCATGGATGTGGGACGCAGCTCTGGGCATGTGGGGCAGACACTAGTGTGCTGCCCAGATTTGCCTGACTGTAATCTCTGTTCTGAGTCATCTGTGTTTGTAAGAGAAGGGGCATGTTCTTGCATGATACCAGGATGTGGTGAGGTGGTCACAGGTATTCATTCAAGGTTTAATTTGAAGGCCCTGTGGTGTGCTGTAGAAAAGGTGAATATGAACGTCCTGTTCTGTACGTGCGGCAGATGTTGAGCCATTTAATGAAATCAAATTTGTCTTAAAAGAAACTCTACAAGTTGTACTGAAGGTGACACTCCACAAGTTTTGTCTCTGAGGATGTCTTTAGTGTTTAAGAGACACTGGCCGGTTGTGGGGAGCGATCAGTGCCATGGGGGACCAGGTGTCAAGCTCTGTGCTAGTTTTAAGTGTGGATCTTCTCAGGAGCCCTGAGTCAGAGCCTAAACACATACCAGCAGGCAGGGGCCTGTGTTGGAGCATCGGGCTGTGTTGTGCCCCAGTAGGACCAGAGAGCTGGCAGTGCCCGGTTAGCAGGCTGTGAGGAGTCAGCCCCCAGTCCTTGCTACAGGGCTGAGCCACAGCAACCCTCAGCTGTATCTGTCTCCCCTGGAAAACGCTCCTCCAAGAGAAGTTCTGGAGGGCTGAACAGGTGAGCTCTACACAAAGCTTTGAGACTGACAGAGCCCTGCTCCACACCACTAGCACCGCTGCATTGCCTTCACCTGCTGGAGCAGCTTTTATTCCCTGGGATCTGGTTTGAGGTGAGGGAGTGCCTATTTTATCCCTGTTGTTCTGGCAGATTTGTCCCAGTTCCTCCAGGGAAGTTTCCCCACAGGCATCACTACCTCCCCAGCATCCCTCAGAGGGACTTGGCTTGGGCACAGTCACCAGGACGCCAAAGTGGAACCCACCCTTTTGGAGCACAGGGAAAACTGCCAGAGCTAGAAAGAAAACAGGCAAGAGATGCGGGAGTGCTGCATCTGTTTCCCATTGCTGCGTGATGTCCTCAGCGGCAGGAGCTGGGGACCCCCCTTGGGCATCTGCTCTGGGAGACCCCTCAGGGATGGGGGCTCCCTGGGATACAAAACAAATATCTAGGGATGGTTTTAGGGCTCCCTGTGGTTCTGGGTATCTGTGGTCATGGGTGACCCCCCTGGCCCAGGTAAGCTTTGAGGGAGGAGGGGCAGCCCTCAGGCATCTAGGCAAGAAAGTCTATCAAACCATCTTACTTTGCAGCTTTTATTAAAAATATAAATATTAAACATTCTCTTACACAACAAATTCGACCGAGCGCTGAAAAGATGTTTTATTGTGAAAATGTTTACAGGAAAAAAAAAGTGGATTTAGAGTAGCTTACAGAGATTGCCCCTCCCACCTCCCTGCCCCAGCAGAAAAGTTACCTGTCTTCTCGGCACCATTTCTTCCAATGCTCACACATCCCTACACAGTGATGGCACTAGAATAACTGGGAAACGGAGAAATAAATAAAGGTAGGGGAGGTTACGAACGACACTCGTGTTTCTGCACTTGGTACACGGCCGTGCATGCTAGTCAAGGGACAGAGGCTGTTCGGAGTACACCCTTCTAGGTTTAAAGCTATATAAAAATAAAGAGATGACATCAGAGCAGCACTATGGTACATCGGACGGTGTAATTATTCTTGTGCTAACTGCGGAATCTCTTTGGCAAGGCGGGAAGGGGCCGTTTCATTTTCCGATTATCTCCATCAATTTCCTGTTGCTGTGGGCTTGCTGCGCCAACTGCTCGGCTCGGGCCATCTCCAGGACTTCTCGCAGGAGGTGGAAAGTCAGATCCAGAGAAATCGGCGGCTCCTCGGACCGCTTCTCCCTCTCCACGGCCTCCCCCTCGCCTTCGCCCTCCTCGGGGGTCCCCGGCGAGCCCTCGGGCAGCTGCTCCAGCTGTCGCACCGCCGCCCCGAAAAAGTTGCTGGCGGAGGCTTCGGGCTGTAGGCGGCCGGCGCCGCTGGAAGAGGCGGAGAAAGAGCCGGCGGGTCTCTTGTCGAGGTTTCCCAGGCGCAGGAAATACTCTTCTCCCACGCGGAGCAGGACGGGCAGAGTTTGCTGCCGCCGCTGCCGCTGCTGGAAGTACTCGGGCTGGCGCGGAGCCTCGCGGGCGGGTGCCGGGCTCTCGCCGAGGGCTCTGCACTCCTGGCAGGGCAGGAGGGAGACCAGCAGAATTCCCGTGGACACCAGCAGCGGGATCTTCATGGTCGGGGCGCGGACCTGCGGGAGCAGAGACGGAGGGAGCGCGGGGTACGGCGCGGGGCGCGCCCGCAGCGGCCGCTGTTCGTGGTGCTGAAGCCGCTGGCGGCGCCGCCCGCCCGGGACCGCGCGGAGCCGGCTCGGACCCCCCGCACCTACCTGCAGCGGCGGCGCCCGCGTCCCTTCCTCTCGCTCTCCCTCGGAGCCGGCTCCCGGCGAACTTGGGATCGGGTTTGGTCCTAATCAGAGCCGGGGTGCGGGATTTTTATAGCTTAGACCCTCTCCTGGAATCACGCAGAACTTGCCTAATAAGCTGACGCTCCCCTGACAGCCCGATTGCGTGCCCCGATCCACTGCTGAATAAATCATGGGGGCCCGTCGGAGAGGCGATGGGCCGAGTTTCGTTATCGCAACCCCGAATCTCACGTCCAATTATATCAACAGATATTTATCGCCTCTGCGGTGACGTCAGCCGGGCCGGGGGCCGGGGAGCGGGGCGCCCCCCCTTCCCCCCTCACCTCCACCCCATTGACAAAAATACTTGAATGAGATTTCCTAGGGGGCGCGTACTATGAGAGGTCGCTCCGGGAAAAACTTTCCGCGGGGAGGGACCCGACCCTCCCGGGACCGGGGCTGCCCCATCCCCGGCCCCTTGCCCCGCGCCGCCCGGTTTTGTCTCCCATCCCGCCTCCGCCCCGTGTACCGGGAGCCCCGCGGTGCCGGTGCTGCTGCCAGGGCTTCACCTTCTCGCTTCCAGTCGCTGACTGTCCCCATCTCTTCGCCCCCGTGTCCATCTGTTTCTCTGCTTGCCCTCCTCAGCCTTAGCCCCACTGCCCTACAGGGTGTCCCAGCCCCGCTCTGAGCTCCCTTTGAAGTGCTTTCCCATCTCCATTATCTCCGCAGGCTTCAGACCGTGTTCCACCAGTGTCTCCAGCTGGGTTGTTCACCCTCAGATCTTCTCTTGCAGGAGGCAGTGCTGCCTATAGAAATATTTTCTGCCCAACATCCATTGTATGTGTAATGTGAGTTCTTCAGTTTTTGCAGCCCATCAGCCTTGCCGTTGCATCTCACTTCTGTTTCTTCACTGCTTCAGTTGCATTAGGCATTAATCATGTCCTTCTCTTTAAATTGTAAAACTGTACTGAAAGCCTACTTGTTTTAGCTTGCCTAAATCATAGCTGTTTGGGTAGTGCACTTATAACTCCCACCACACCGAGGAGTTTAGAGAGACCACAGAAGGTGGAATTCAGCTATTGATGCTAAATCAGTGATGAATCTGAAATTCATTTCCTTAATAAAATAACAAAGTTGAAATAACATAATGTAGGAGGTTGGCCAGTGCTTAGTTCTGAGTATCTCCTTAGGGATGCTTCAGTTTTTTGTTATGGCTACTTCCAGCTTCAGACTGTGTTGGTGAAGTGCCAAAGACCCAGACCTTACCCATCATACAGAAACAAATGGAAAACAAAAGTAGTAATAACCAGAAATTTATCACTATGTTACCTCTGTTAGCTCAGGCATTCATGAACTCAAATGTGTATTACAACGAAAACAGAAAAGAATATATTGTGTAGACAGTCACTGCAGAAGCTATTTGTATGATTTTAAAGCATATCAGCACTTCCTTCCATGAGAACAAGAGGTTCAAAGAAACCGGAGGTAAGTTCATTCAGTTAATGGAAAATGTAAGAGGCACTTTTATTAAACCCAAACCCTCCATATGTGCCCTGGGGTAGATTTCATTACATTGCTTCCATTTTTAGGTTTAACATACCTTTTACAGACCATGAAACCTCTTAAAGGAATGTAATCATAAATGTAAAGAAGGAAGAACTCTGATCCAAATATTTATTTTTAGTGTCATGGGTGAAATCTGAATACATAGAGCTGAATCTCTCCAAAAGACTGATGCCAGTGAGAACTGGTTCGGATTTTTTTTTTCATCATCTACAATACTATCTAGGTCCTTTCAGGTAGAGAGATTTGTCCCTTATAAAAATACAGGAATAGCAAATACAGCGTAGGACTGGACCAGGAAAGCTCTTGCAATTTTCACAACAGCTGAACAACCTGCCAGGTTCTTCTCCCCTTGTTCCTGAGCCCTAGTTGTGAGTAGGGTCTGCACTGTCCCACACATGCTTGTTTATAATCCAACGGAGTCATATTGCCCCACTTTCCTCATAGAACCCAAATGATACATGAGAGGGTTTGCAACAATTCAAATGCAGGGAAGAGCATGAGACATTTGGATGCCTTGACAGTGCGGAATATAAAATATCACAGATACGCAAACCAAAAAGTACTTCTTTCAACACTTCAAATGCCGAAGTGACTGCTGAGGAAGTTAGAAGTCCTTTCTCCAAAGAGTGACCAATGTCTGGGTGAAACCTTAGCTGTTATTCCTGGAGGAGGTTACAACAGAAGAAATCCTGGATACTCACCAGAGGTGTGAAAAGGAAGCACAAGGAAGATCAGAGATTTATGCTTAGTGCTACAGTCTGAGATTAGCATACCTTTCATAAGAGAAGTATTCATATTTGACTCATTCTGCAAACAACAGAAGCAAGCAGAATTTTTGCAGTGAATCACAAAATAACATTGTCTTGAAATAAAAAGTGCTACCAAGGCCCATCTCCTCCTCTCTGCTGACTTGGGTTGGGTCCATCTGCCCTTTAGCCTTAGTGATCTCAAACTCAGACACCTACTAAAAGGCAATTATAGCTCTTCTGCTGTAGCTAATGGAAAGTAAAAGCATGCCCACAGCATGATACATCCCATTACAAAATAGCACCTTCAGGCTTCTGGAGAAACTCACCTCATCCCCTTGTCTACGCAGGGAGTGCAAACAGCTACCTTAGCTGAGTCACTGAATTTTTAGATAGCTAGTGTGAGACAAAAAGAATCCCCTCCTTATAAATTGACCATAGCAGAGAGATCACGTAGTCCTAAAAATACCAGTACAAGAGTGATGATATTAAACTGGAGGGCATGGCTCTTACCCCAGGTATTTTTTAAGACATCCAACTACAAATATGGAACAACAGAATCTAGTTGTAGATCAGCTTTCTACCACAGTGCAATATTTCATTACCCTTCCAGCTTTTGCCAGAAGGTGGAAAGGATTCCTGGTATTGTTGCATTCAGCAAACATTTCCATGTCATCTCGCATGACACTTTATGTGATCACCATTGCCTCTCGGTCCCTGTGATCAGCCTTCTAACATGCAAGTCTTACGTTCTGTGGCTATTTCAAGTGTACTCTCTGCATCTCATCTACTCTGAGGTGCCAGCAATTATAAACTGGCACATCCACACACTACATTTCCAATTCACTCTTTTGTACTCTGGATGCTAAGAAATCTAAATCTGATGGTCATAAATGTTGTGGATTATATGGTGATCTAGAGGAAAAAGAAAAAAAATGTCAAGGTATCTTACTGTGCCTGAAGTTGATAGGTCATTTTAAGAACAAATTCCTCAGCTGATTGAGTTTGCTAGACCAACCATGGAGAACTTCAATTAAAGTGAGTTATTAAAAAAAATCAATTAAATTAAATCAATTAAATACAAAAGTGTCTGTCCTAAGTCAAGACGAAAACCAAAACTGATAAGGAGCTCAGCTATCTGCCTTTTTTTCTGACCCCACTAGTCCTCAAAATCTTTTCATTCAGTTTTAATTTCTCTTTCAATTTTTCAGTCATCTCACTTCACGAGGGGAATCACATACTCCCATCACAGGGACTTTCTGCGGTAGATCTCACCATCATATCAGAGCTCCACCTATAGATCATAACAGGTTTGCCTACAGTGCTGTGAGAGAGGAAAGCACCTTAATTTCCCAGACTCTCAAGTGGGGAAAAAAAGCATGCTACAATGAAGAGATTTATCCAACACCCCTTAAGGATTTGTTTATGAGACGGGAGTAATCTTGCATTTTCTGAGGCCAAGCTCATAAGCTCAACCAGAGGATTATTTTAATTCATGACTTATAAATTCCTTGGTAATATCTTCTTGGTTCCACTGTGTCTGGGGAGAACACAGCCATTCACAGTGGCTCACAAATGGGTGGATTTGCAGGGATGGTTTTCCTCTCAAAGCTTGACCCCTAGATGAGCAGAGGCCAGCACACACCACTCAGGAATCTCAACTATGGACCTTCTGCCCCAGTAGGAGCCTTCTATATGCCCCAAAGACCCACACATCTCTGGGAGGGAGACATATTCCCACTACTACATGTAACATGGAGACAAGCTGTGCATGTAACCTCTTGTACATCACAAAAAAAAAAAACCCCACTTTTGGAGAGCTCAGAGCCTCATTCTCTCCTTCTGAGCAGCAAAGGGAAGTTGCAGAGGCAGGCTGGGAGAAGCATGCAGGCAGCAAGGCTGCTCCTTCTTCCTCCTGACAGCCTTCATCCAGGAAGGCAACAGCTGACCTTTATATTTACCTCACAAGACTTGTCAGTTGCTATTCTTGCTCTTGAATAAGGACTGGAGAAGGCTGTGTGGGTATGTGTGCAAGACCTCTGCATCATTAATGATAATGCTGCAGGAACTCATCTTACAATTATTGGGAACAACAAGGAAATCCATCAAACAAACACTTTACTGAGAGCACTGAGTAATTGGTATTCTTGGTTGTCCTGGTGTCTGGGTACATTTCGCCATGAGAGAAACTTTGCTGGCTAGGTGAGCATCTGGTTTGTCTGTGTTTGGCACAGACCAGGGCAAGAACAAGGTATTGAGTTTGTATCTCAAACACATCTGGAACAACTCACTGAAATTGCCATGTTTATCTTAGTTCTCAGTGGCAGATACAAGGACATACACTACTTTTACGAGTAGCAGGGTACAGGCTCAGCTGAGCAGGAGGGGGAATGCTGAACAAGAGGAGGGCAGACATTGGGTACATGGGCCAAGCTGCCAGCCAAGAGGAGTAAGGAGAGACCAGGATGGTCCTGCAAGGAAGGGCAGGTGGGAATACTCACATTACCTCTCCCCAGGCACATCCCTACCCCTAGAAAGTTGGAGCTCATAACTCTCCCTTTGTCTGGTACTGGAAGACGAGCACAGAAAGGAGACCACCACACACTGATCATGCTGCTGATGGCTATTTGAGGGTTTGTTTGAGAAAGCCTGCCAGAAACCATCCACCAGAGGCCAGAAGCAGATGAAAGCCTGCCTGTATAGCTAGGACACCCCAACAGAAAGGGCCATTGAGAAAGTGGTGGCTTCAACCATCAAGCATACCGCTCATATCAGGGACCTTACCCTGCTCTCATCACATGCAGAACCAGACCTGCCACTAGCCACTAATGCTAGCAGCAGTATTCAGTTCATAGAATTCTAATGCCAAAACATGTCACAAGCATGGGGAAACCGTGCTGCTGGGGTGATGGATATAGGCATTACTATGACAATCAAGAGAAATATTTGAGCACAGCTGGGCTGGTGTGGCATTTTCCAGAATCCAGCAAAAGCAATTTGAGCAAATTGCTGGACTATGTTTTTTGTCAGTGGCCAACCCACTGCTGTCCAGCTGGCAAGGAGATAATGAGAGAAAAGTTGGAACTGGAATTTGCAGAAAGCTAAATACTTACTCAGTGACAAAACATTCACTGTGTGTGTTTGTTGTGCACAAGGATTTCCTTCATAATATAAGACACATGATACACTCACATGTAAGAGCAAATGCAACGTGAGAATGAGACTAAGTGAAACTGAGTAGAGGGGGAAAATGTTCAGTGCAATTTAAAGGAGGTTTGTGATACCAAGGGCAACTTCTTCTCCTAGAATCCTGTTACAACCTCAACGGTTGCCAAAAAAAAGAAAGAAAGAAAGTTTAGCCTTCAAGCTTAAAGACGTCACCCAGCTATAGCATCAGGGCTGAGAACCCCCAAATAAACAACAGAAGAGCTGAGAATGTCATCTTCTTTAAAAATACCATGATTCTGAAAACAATCTCAATATCTGGGGGAGAAGAAGATATCGACAGCACAGTTTTGGAATACTTGAGGATAGAGATGTTGCAACTGCCTTCTCACTCCTTTCAAGTGAGAAAATATAGGAAGAAATACAAACACACTATCTGTCTTGAATGGCTGGGCAACAGGCTATATATAGAATTTGCTCTGTCCTACTTAAGTTATGACTAATGCTAAACAATTAGAAATTCAAATGTCTGCATATTTGAGGGAGAAAACATCTCTAATGCATCATTTGTTGTTCATTAAAAAATGGAAGAATCAAAGTCTCTCTAAGCTCTGACTAGGCTGCACTTATCCACAGGTACGTGCTGCTGGAAGTGGAGCCCCATGAGACTAATTGCAAGGGATAATGAACAAGATGAGCCATTTCTTGGAAAAAAAATATTGTTATCTTTATAATGACCATACTCATGCCAAAGACTGTAAATTCTTTAGGGAAGGGACTTCCTTTTTTGTTCTATGTCTGCCTAGAGTCTAGCACAGAGGCACCCTAGTCTGTGACTAGAAATCCTAAGTGCTACTGCAATTCAAGCAGTACATTATAGTAAACAGTAGTATTAAATTAGCTTGGAACATGGAGGTGGTTTTCATTAGCATCTCTGATGTACAGGATCAACAACCATTTCTCTAAGCCAGAGGCCAAGGGAGTTTTATTTTAAAACACTTCATTTTTGTGAGGAGAAGACAATGCTAATTCAAAACTACAGTTTAGTCTCAGTAATTTGGCAGGACTTCACATCGGGTTCCCCTAATTCAGGGCTGCATTGTCTGGGATCACTGGAGTGGGTTTTGATATAGCCAAGATGAAAGATTGGGTGAAGGAAAGTACAGAATGAAAACATAAATCATGGCAGCCAAGAAATCGAAGAAATGATCAGTCTCCACTGGACAAAATCTTCAGATTTCTCAACTGTTCCCATTGCCACTGTGAGTAACTGTTATTGCAAAGCATATTCTTAATTAATTTACTCACTGGATGGTTTCTTTCATCTCTCTTCTGCTTTGTCATCATTATGGATGTAATGAATGTAATGACAGGGGCTTTTGTAGGCACTGCCACACACCCATCGTCATATATTATTATTTAAGCAAATGAGGAAGATTTTAATCTGAAAGAAAATGCTGGCTTTATTCTTAACTCCTGATGCTGGAAGTGTAGAGGTGAGAAGTAATGGAGGTATTGTAGCTGCTTCTTTACAAGGAGCCTCTAGGAAACTAAGAAGCAGATATATCTTTGGCCTGAGGTCCCTGAATGATGAGATGTCATGAAAATCACTCTTTTCCAGGCTAGTGGTTATGGAAAACAAGATGGACTATGAATATTCCTAGGCACTAAGTTTCTGACATATCCTTTACCAGGAAACTGCAAGTGTCAGTCGCCTAACATCAGTCCACTTGATCAGAAGCAGATCTCAGACTGCCTTGCAAATATTAAACTAGTTTTATTTAGTGATTAGATACATTCTGCACTGAGTGAAATACAGCAGCTTTGTAATGTCCCAATCTACTACCAAGCCTACTTTGTTGCCATAGAAAGCTGAGGTCATTCTGCCCCTGTACTCAGCACTGGTGAGACCACACCTCGGATACTGTGTTCAGTTCTGGGCCCCTCACCACAAGAAGGATGTTGAGGCTCTGCAGCGTGTCCAGAGAAGAGCAATGAAGCTGGTGAAGGGGCTGGAGGACAAGTCTTACAAGGAGCGGCTGAGAGAGCTGGGGTTGTTTAGCCTGGAGAAGAGAAGGCTGAGCTTTATTGCTCTCTATAACTACCTGAAAGGAGGTTGTAGAGAAGATGGAGCTTGCCTCTTCTCCCAGGTGTCAGGGGACAGGACAAGAGGGAATGGCCTCAAGCTCTGCCAGGGGAGGTTCAGACTGGACATCAGAAAAAACATTTTCTTGGGAAGGGTCATTGGGCACTGGAACACGCTGCCCAGGGAGGTGGTTGAGTCACCTTCCCTGGAGGTCTTTAAAAGGTGGGTGGATGAAGTGCTGAGGGGCATGGTTTAGTGATTGATAGGAATGGTTGGACTCAATGATCCTGTGTGTCTTTTCCAACCTAGTGATTCTGTGATTCTGAGATAGTCCAACACCACCCAGAATTAAACCCCACATTCTGGGCTAAAACTAACACCAGGATATGTGTATGGATACTGCATTGAAGTAAAGCTGCAGAACAGGAGTGCTACAGGCAGGTCTACTTCATGTAATGGGTGCAGAGGTGCTTAGACTCCCCATTTTGAATCATACTGCTCCAGCAGTGCAATGCTCAGGTAAGAGTCCTGCTGGGGGCTTGTAGCTCCTCACTTTTCTTTGCAAGCACAAGCACAGAGGCTTGGAGCAGCAGTAGCTCAGTTCATTCTCACTGTGCTCTGCTGTACTTGCCCCTTTTTGTACTTGACAATTAAACCGAAACTATTTTAAAAACATGTGGGTAAATGCCAAGAGCTTTTAAGCACCCACCTCTGACGTAACCTGGCTCATCATTTAGAGGAAGAATGAGATTTTAGGAGTGAATAACTAAGACTAACAGTCATGGGATAACCTCAAAGACATTAGGAGTTGCACGTTCACAGGTCCTCCTAGCTTTCAAATGAGAGCAGACAGCTGCCACCAGAGGGGACAAAGTTTTTTTAACTTAAAAAATACATCAGAACTGTAATCGGTAAATAAATTCTAATCTTAAGCAATACTTGAGTTGATACGGTCTCTGTTGAGGCAGCCACATATATGGGCATACAAAGGTTGGGAATGTCCCTATAAGGCTTTTCAGTTCCCTCAGTGAAGGCTGCGTGAAAAATAATTTTAGAGCAGCCAAATTTAAGGTGTTAACTGTGAGTGCCATTGACCTTTGGGTGTTGTTGTAAGACAGCAGAGTGAATAATAATAAACTCCCTGAGGTTGTCTCTCTTCAGTTTTCTGTGAGTATCTTGTGCTAAGGGAAGATTTTAAAAATCCTTGGCTCAACCAGACAGATGCCACCCCAGGAAGTTTGCTCATAAAGGCCTCTACCATGTGAGAAGGATTCAGAGGAACCTGGAAATACATCTACTAAAAGAGTTCACACAAAAGCACTTGGAGCTTAGTCAGAATTGCTCTTACTCTTGAGTGAGAAAGGTCTCTCCCTCTGCTACTAGAAGAAAGTGGGTCCCAGGGTATAAAGTGGGGAGTAAATCTCAGTGCCTCGCTTGTCCTACTTGTATTAATGATCCTAAGGGGTAAAAGGTCCTGGTTTTGACTCAGAGTGGATGAGACTGTGCATCCTGAAATCTAGGATTTTGACACTGACTGTAATTAAACGTGTTTTGGCCCCAAATTGAGAAACAAACGCTTTTTTCCTATTTGTCTTGGCAGAGCTTTTGGCAGAGCTCTGTGATGGAGGCTGGCTGACTGTTGCAGAACAGGAACGGAAAGGAGATGCCAGTAACAGGCAACTGGTGAACTGGAAAGGAAGGACAGGGGTAAGTGAACTGAATTCTACTTGGCATTATGTGTTTGAACTGCACTGTCATGTCTTTGTCATGTCATCAAGAACAATGACAGTAGGTACATATGTGTGACTCAAGATTCCCTCCAATTTCACTACTACAGTGACTGGGCCTATGAGGTGAAATTTCTCTCTGTGTCCTTTTGTTATTTCTATTAACAAACCTCAGATTAAAGAAATTATCAAAAAGGAATATTGTGCATTTCACAACTGACAAATATTTCCAGCATAACTCTATCTAAACCCAGGAAACACCCAAGCAGGTCCTTCAGGGAAGCAAGGAAAAGAGGTATTAATCCATTCTGAGAGCAAAGTAATTTTGGCATGTGTTATTCTGTTGTGGCTGGGAATTGTGTCTCTTGCCATAGGCAAAGGACTATACTCCCTACTTCAGCTGATTACTGATATGGGAGGACAAACTTCTAATACGCAACGTGCCCTAGATGCCCATCTCAGTTACAAATCTTGGCCCCTCAGAACAGATCTTCATTTCAATAAGTGAGCTACATGATAATCCCTTCAAAAATCCATTACAGTGAACACCAGGTAGGATCAAAATGATCTGATGGAAACCAAGGAATTATTTGGCTCTTCCTTTGTAGCAAACAAAACCCCCTAGTTTGGGATCAAGGCCAGATATTAAATCTTGAGCACCATACTGAAGTGCAGCCTTGTCTCTGCATGATTCTGCTTGAGATGCTACAGGGATATTGAGGCAAAGTCTCCCCACACTCCAAAGAATGAATGCTATAGCTTATAAAACTTTACATAGTATCTGCCATTATAACTGCTGCTACAGGGAATAAGTTTTCCATTTGCTAGTACTTCCATCATAGCATCAGAGAGATCCTACTCAGATTGACTTTTGTCTTCTAAGAATTGGACAACAATGATGCCAGCAGCAGAGGAGTCGCAGACAAGTCTGGTGAACATTTTCATGTTCATTGACACCTACTGATAACCAATCTCTGTTCACAGAATCACAGAATGACTGGGTTGGAAGAGACCCACTGGATCATCGAGTCCAACCATTCCTATCAAACACTAAACCATGTCCCTCAGGACCCCGTCCACCCGTAACTTAAACACCTCCAGGGAAGGCGAATCAACCACCTCCCTNCTACTTACCCTTCAGCCTTCAGTTATGGCTAGATGTAGCTTGAGACAGACTGAGATGTTTTCAAAAATCTAAACTGAAATAATTCTTCCAGCAGCTTGTCTCTTCTGACAGTGAATGAACTAGGTTGTTGTGAACTCCCAGTATATATAACTCCTGGTGGTTTTGGAGATATAAAGCAATATTTTAATAACACTGTTTTATATGGGGTATTGGCCCTCTTCAGTTGGTCAGATACAGCATCAGTATCATGTCACTACTCAGGATGCCAATCTCAGACTGTATTTCCCAACTGCTCTCATCCCAAGTTCATTTTCACTTGGGAACTAACAAATGCCTCACTTAGTAGCCATAAACTAGCTGTGTTTTCAACTATACTATCCTTATGAGTCCTAATAAAGCAATAACTATTATAGCGTTTACCATACTTCTCAAACACAACATGGGTCTGTCATTCATTTGTCTGAGCCTTCAGTCAGACAATGCTCTCTGCCCCGTGCTCCACATGCTAGGGCTCCATCACACAGCTCTGTGTACAGAATCTCTGATGGGAAACAGCCTGTGCCTTAGTGACTTTGAGCTCCAGCAACAGGTTTTACGTTTAATAGAATAGAATTTGAATAGAATAATATAGAATTTTCTTTCATGGATCTGTCTGAATATAGACTGATTGAGAAGTGCCCTGGTTGTGAATGACATTTGCATTAAAAATAAATGAGCCCCATAACAGATCCTAACATGTAATATAACTGTAATAGGAAAAAGAGAATTTTGGTGATACATCCTACCTGTAAAATCAGCTGAGATCCTTCTTTTCCTAGGAAAGATGTCTTTGTGTCTGACACTGCTTCCCTTTCACTGACAAAGGAAGGAATTTACTTTCTAATTGATTGTGGAAGTCCTGATTCTTCCACGACATAAATAGTTCAGATGATCATCTACAGCTCAGTTTTCTAGTGAAAATAACAGAAATTGCAGCAGTGCTTTGTAAGACTGGTAGATTGCTTACTTCTCCTGAGGAAATAACATCTCTCCAAAAAGAAGGCTTTATGCTCTTTATCCAAAAAGGCTAGGCTTCCTGACTCCCCATTATTCATTCATACAGCTCAAATCATCCCTGCAGGTGGGAGCCAAGAGGTGGTGCTAGAACTCAGCTATCTTGTACCCAGCAAACACCTATTCCATCTGGTTTTCAGGTGGGAAGACGTAAAAGATGGCTGTGCTCACTATGCTTCGTAGTATTTCCAATCCATTGTTTAGTGTCTCCCAGCTGCCTGTACTTTTAATAAGAGTATAACCTGTTTTGTAGAACTAGGCGCTAGCTGTTCGGGAAAGCAATCATTCTCAATTCTTCCTGCTTGCTTCCTAGAGTTCTTGAAACTGTTCACTCCTCAGCTACATCCAGAAGCAGTCATTATCAATATAATGAGAAAAACCCTCAGATGCAAATATTCATGAGTTAATCTCATCTCATTGTCCCTAAATTGAGCACTACAGCAACATACTACCAAATACGTATGAGTCAAATCATGCTTAAAATCAACACTAGGTCTTTCATCACTGAGAAATGTCCTATTTTGGGAGTGAATTGCCAGAAACTCTTTCAGTGACAATGAATGGCACTACATTTTGTGTTAAGGGCCTTGAGCAAGACAGTAAGAAGAACACCTGAGATACTTACACCATCACTGGCAGGAACACCTGCCATAGCTGAGGCTTTTATTGCACCACTGGACTGGGAAATAAATCCCCTAGGAATTGTTCCTTCTGTGCACCATCCATGAAGGGAATTTTGGTGCTGCCAGTGGAAATTTGAGCAATGCTAGGAAGAAAAAAGCATGTCTCTGCTGAGAAAACCACACAGCAAGGTTTCAGTGGTAGTTTTGCAGTGCAGACCTTTCCAAATCAAACTAAGCAGAGACCAGGAGAGTAGTGAATAACCGTTTTTATTATCTGCTAATTGTACTTATCACTTGATACCTGCACCACGTTTTGTCAGCTGATGTTAAAAGGCTCCCAAAAGAACACTCCTCTTGAAGCATCTAGTGTGTTTTCTATATTTATATCCATTAAAATCTGGACAACTAAGCCTCCTTCATCAACAGCATTTATTCTGTGGAAACAGCCTACTAAAGACTGTTACTTTAGAATCAACAAAAAGTAGCTAATAAATGGTAGCATCATGATCAACGGTTAGGGAATTTCTTGAAGAGCTCCTAAACAATTAGCTGATAGGGCACTTGAAGTGAAATTTTCATAAGCTGCTCATTAATAAAGTTGGTTTTATTTCATCATAAAAAGAGCATACTGAGATAACAAATTCAAATGCTAGGGTATTACGTAATTTGTCATAATTATTCTCTTATATAATTTGTATAACATTGCATTGTTATGCACTAGACCAATTTTCTTTGGAACAAATGAATGTAACAGCCACCTTCCATTTTGGAATAAATGTAAGTATCAATTATAGTACTCTAGGGAATCAGACAATAAATGGCACTATTCTCTGTCCAAAAATGCACGCACGTCACCAGCAAAGCCATATATCAGCATAAGTAGCAGGAGAAGTTTATTTTATGTTGGTTTTGGAAGGCTACCCATCTGAAAGACCAGAGCAACCTCTGGGCACACAGCTCCGAGTCCTTGATACTGCAAATTTGACCTGGTACCTGCCAGTATTGGATCAAAGTTGCTGCAGCCAGCTGGTACAAAGCCCTGCTGGATCATAATTCTTCAAAAGTAAGTTAATTTTGTACCAGTGGGGTTTGTGTTGGGTATCATCTGTTCCCCCTAAAACTGGCACAGAAGATGGCTGCAGTATAAATATCACAGCACGTGATTCGAGTAATTTGACAGAAGTGGGAGCACATATTCATGCTCCAGCTGGACTGGTGGGTGATATGGTGGTGAGCAGCTCTTACCAGCAATGAATGTGGCACCACTACCAAAAAAAGAGACAGGACTTTCAGGATAGGAACTGACTGAAAAAGGAGTCCAAACTATAAACAATTATCCTTTGTCACTTAATTCTTTCACCAAGGTTTTGACAAAGGAGCACCATTTTGTCAGCGTTTGTGTTTCAGTGGCTATGGGCTCACATCCAAAAGGGGAACAATAGTACATTTAGGCCACAACAGAATATTTTGCTTAAAATAGCCCATTTGGCAACATGTATCCACGTTTCATAATAAAACAGCAACAGCATAGTTACTTGGTATTTTTAATTAACTGAATAGACCCATGCATTTCAAATAAGATACAAACCAGCAGATAGAATGTTTTGAGCTCTCATGGTCTCTCTCTCTGCCAAAGAACATACAAATAAAACCAAGTCACAAGACAGGAGATTATTTCTTTACTATTTTTTTTCTAAATCTATTCTATTACCGAGCTATCTTCTAAAGGTCTTATTTCAATAGATTGCCCTTTGCATTTAGGGTTTGCCCATGACTCAGTGGAGGTAATTGGCAGATGTGTTTATCCCAGAGGAAACACCAGGAGCCAGCACTTCCAGGTGTGTTCTTTCATTAGCAGTTGACAAATGCTTTTAATGCATTATCACAAGAACTTACCCCACCAGAAAGAGCTCCTGGGGTAACCCACAGACAATGTTGTAGTTTCTGGTCTTTCCATAATTGTGTGCTCACCATTGTCTTTTTTGAGAAGTTTAATTTCCCACCTTTATGTGCACAGCCACTTCCACTCTTGCATAAGAAACAAGAACTAGAGTTAGGCTAAGACATGGAAGACCAATACTCGGTTCCTTTGTCTGCTACTGTCATCCTAGGTGACTTGGAACAAGCCATATACTGTTTCCGTGGCTGACTTCCTTACCTCTGAACTAATCTTTCTGAAGATATCCATGGTAAAGAATATTGGGTACATAGGTATTACTGCCCTGGAAGCCCTGTGACCCTTTGTGAGGTGTACACGGCCCAGCAGCTTCCTAGGTCATCTTAACCATGCCAGTCTCTCAGTGCTGTGATCTGTCCTCCCTTCGTACCAGGTTTATTTTGGAGCTTACAGATGGATGTCTCAGTAGAACGCCTCTAATCAGGCACAATATTTTGCATGTAGTTAATCATTCATATGGGACTCTACATTTCAAACAGTTCAGATTTTCCTAATTAATGTTTTGCATCATGATCGTATTTACAGTAATTGGGACTGATATTTGAAGTACAGTAAAAGCTGTCATCTCATTCCCTCCTAAAGAAACCAATTACCTTCATTTGTTAGCAAATTTGTGCTAACATTTGGGTTTATTACACTTGACAACATAAAGCCAGCTCCTTCCATGACACTGTTCAGCAGAGTGTCATCAGCTCAGGCCTAAAAGATGCTGAAGACCTAGTCTTGGAGGCTAGAGTTCCTTCCTGAAATATCCTGACAGAAAAATGAATTAAAAAGTCTCTCCAGGACAAGAATTTCCTTCATGCCTATGCTAAACTTCAGCCCATGGCTACTGAGGAAGATGACAGCTTTTTCAATTAGCCATTTCTCTGATGTTCATGAGCTACAGGAGACAGCTTGTGCCCAGGTTCTCTCAGCCCAACTTCCACCTAATCCCCTATGCCTAGTGTTTTCAATTAGCACCTCTGAAGCCTAGAGCAAGCCAAGAGGAAATACTATGCACAGAAACTGGGACAAAAGTCAGACCACATGAATCAAGGCATTAGTCTTTTTTGATTATGACATCCCCAGATATTAGTCCCAAATGATGGCTGCAGAGGGGCATATGCTACTTGTGCCATTGAAAGGGCTAGCTGCCATTGCATCAAAAAGTTAATTTCATGATCAAGTGTTAAAACCTACCTGTGTACATGGCTAAGTCATGTACACCCCAGAGAGGTGTTTACAAGTGTGCTGTACAGGCACTTCAGAGCCAGTCAGTGATTCCACAGACAGGAAAGAGAATGGAATAGTGCCATACTTGTTCTCATTCTGGGAAGTCCTATTTCAGCTACTGATTATTACCTAATAACCTAATCAGCAGTAGCAGCAATATTTGGCATTTAAAAATACTTTATATTCAATGAGCTACATGAGTAGATTAGGTAGAAAATTAATCCCTAACTAATTATCAAAGGAAGCAAGCAAAGTCAATATTTTAGGATGAGAAAACAGAACTGCAGAAGCAAGGTCAGATAGATAGAGCACAGTTGTTCATTTGTTGTGACTTTCTGTAGGAAAACAGGTGTTTTTCAACACAAAAATAAGGTAAATTATGATTTTAACAGACGTTAGTGAGTCAAGGCCAGGCCTAGTGGGATGCTTTGAGTTGCCTAATTAATAAACATTTAAACACTAAGAAAAAAAATGTGTAGATCACCCTCCTTCCAACTACAGAAGAGGTTCAAATTGGGTTGTTACAGTGTGCTAGTGAACACTACAGATGTCTGCATGCCTGGGGTAAGCAAGATGTGAACGAGAAGCAGGAGGTTCCATCCTTCCCACCTACCTACTGAGAAAACCAAATTTGTCACTGCATGAAATTTCAGCACAAAGTTTTCCAATTGAAATCAGTTCCATGATTCAACAATTCAATAAGCAGAAACCTCACTCTCTTCTTGGCAATTTTCCCAAGAGTTTCCTCCAACTATTTTAGCTCTTATTTTAGCTCTTAATTTATATCTCTCTTTTCTTTCTTTTTTTTTAATGCAACTTCTTCCCCAAGCACCTATCTACAATTGAATGCTACTCTAAATTCATGTCAAGATCAACTTATGTATTCATTGCTGAATGAATTTCAAATATGTGCTCCTTGTGTTCCTTTCCCAACAGGATAGAGAGGCCTCTTGAGTTGCTTTAAATGTCTCATTACAAATGCTTCATTAGAAACTACGTCACAGATTGTGTCAATCTGGTCCACACTTTCATGCCAAAAAGCAGAGACTTTCAAGCTGTTCCTTTCTTACCATTAAGTTTCCAATCTGTTTTTAGAATCTCAATCAGTTCTTTAAGGAATGCTAATGCTACTTCTCCCTTTAGTGCTGAAACTGGCCATTGGGAAATGCGCATGCATAATGCTTTCCTGTTCCTGCATGTATTGAAGCAATAATCAATGCTGGAAGGGCAGACTACTTCCTATAGGTCTTCTGAAGGGCAAGCAGACCTCCTACACTGGTAGGGACAGACCACCTCCTTGACATTGTATGGACAGAAATAATTCAGTTGAAATCAATACTACATGTGACAAGAGTTTAATCAGTGAGAGATGCTCAAGTCAACTGGGGCTGAAGCCGATCTTATGATAATGTGACACAGGTCAAGTCTCTTTGAACTTTTTTTTCCCCTCAGCCAAATCTCGTTTACACCAACACAAACACATCTATTTCAAGGGACTACTCTTAATTGCTACTTTCTGCTTAGTGCAACTTGGATCCCTTATTGTTTTCTACATACTCAGGAACCCTGCCTGTTTTACGGATGCTGTGAACCTCAGGTTTTTTCAGTGTTTCTTATTATACTCTCTTATATCCGAATGGTAGAGACTTTCTTCTTCTGTGGCTTCTGAATCACATGGTGAAATATAAATTATTTTGTTTGTTACTAATTCAGCCTTGGAAGGACATTAAAAGCTCCTACTTTGTGTGAAACCATAAAGAACTAGCACAGGTAAATATTCTCATGAAGATGATCAGCAGTAAAAACAAAGGCAAACAGTGAAAATGTGAGATACAAAACTCAGCACCTCAGATGTGGGAAGCTCAACACAAGTGAAAACAGGAGGTAACACACAAAATACGACACAAATTATTCCTCATGGACTTTGGCAGAATAGAAGGTAGATAGGACACCCATGCTGCTTGCAGCTGTGCATCCAGATAGCCTCAGCTGTCTGATGTCAGGGCCAAGATATACCAGACCATTGTCTAGCCTCAAGATAGTATCACAGAGACTCCACATCTTTTTGTATCAATCTTTCCTTACCATTGTCAAGATTTCCTAACATCTAACTGCAATACCCACATAATCCAAGAGTGTTCATCCTGTCAAAACATTACTTGGAGACTGCAGCTGTGTCTAACTCTTTTTTCTTTGCATTAACCCCTCTCAGTTGCTTTTGTCTATCCATATACACTTTGTTTCCTAGGACTGCATCATCCATACTACTCTTCACTAGATTCTACATGTCTTGCACGATGGTGGACAAAAGGCTGGACACCAGGCCAAGGTGAAGCCTTACCCATACTAAGTAAATAATTCCTCTTCATAGATCCTAGTATGATATCTCCTTTGTATCCAAACTATGTGACATAAAATCACTAGGTTGAAAAAGAACTCTTGGATCATCAAGTCGAACCATTCCTATCTTCCACTAAACCATGTCCCTGAGCACCTCGTCCACCCATGCCTTAAACACCTCCAGGGAAGGTGAATCAACCACCCCCCTGGGCAACCTGTTCCAGTGCACAATGATCCTTTCTGTGAAAATTTTTTTCCTGATATCCAGTCTGCACCTCCCCTGGTGGAACTTGAAGCCATTGTCACTTGTTCTATCACGTGTCCCTTGGGAGAAGAGGCCATCACACTCTTCTCTATAACCTCCTTTCAGGTAGTTATAGAGA
>WAAB01008060.1:103909-127454 GCA_013389865.1 Piaya cayana
CTTGTCCTCATACTTTGTCACAGTTGTTCCCTTTGCATCCAATAAAGACTGAATATTCTCCTCGATGCTTCTCTTACTACTGATGCATTTGTAGAAAGATTTTTTATTATCTTTAACAGAACTGGCCAGTCTGAGTTCTAGGTGGGCTTTAACCCTCCTGATTTTTCTTCTGCATGATCTCACTTCCTCCCTGTATTCCACCCAAGATGCCTGCCCCTTCTTCCAAAGCTCATAGACGCTCCTTTTTGATGTCCACCCAGATCTCTCTGCAAAACAAAGCTCTGGTTTTTTTATCTTGGCAGCTCATTTTCTGGCAGGTGGGGACAGTCTGCTCCTGCACTGCCAGGATTTCCTTCTTGAAGAGCACCCAACCAGTTGATATAAAGTTACTTGTAACCCCTAGACTCTTTTCAGAAAATCTATGTTGACCACATACCAGCATTTTTCATAGAATCATAGAACAGAATCATAGAAAGCTTTGGCTTGGAAGGGACCCTAAAGATCATCCAGTTCCAACCCCTCTGACATGGGCAGGGACATCTTCCACTAGATCAGGTTGCTCACAGCCTCATCCAGCTTGGACTTGAACACCTCCAGGGATGGGGCATCTACAACTTCTCTGGACAACCTGTTCCAGTGCCTCATCACTCCCACAGCATATAAATTCTTCCTAATATCTAACCTATATCTCCCCTCTTTCAGTTTAAAACCATTACCTCTCATCCTATCACTGCACTCCCTCATGAAGAGACCTTCTTCAGATTACCTGTAGGCCCCCTTTAAGTACTGGAAGGCTGCTATAAGGTCTCCCCAGAGCCTTCTTTACTCTGGGCTGAACAAGCCCCACTGTCTCAGCCTTTCCTTATAGGGGAGGTGCTCCAGCCCTCTCATCATCTTTGTGGCCCTTTCTAACAAATCCATGTCTTTCCTCTGCACAGACTCCAGAATTGAATACAGTACTCCAAGTGAAGTCTCATGAGAGTACAGTAGAGGGGAAGAATCACCTCCCTCACCCTGCTGGTCACACTTCTTCTGATGCAGCCCTGAATAGTTGGCTTCCTGGGCTGCAAGCACACATTGCCAGCTCATATTGAGCTTCTCATACACCATCTCCCTAATAATAAACTTTGCCTATTGGGCTGCAGCTTTTTAGCCCAGTAGTGGGGTTTTTTAGATTGTCAGTAAGACTTAAGTCATTTGCCACTAGTGCTGCCCCTCTCAGACAAATGTCCTACGCAGGTTTAAAAGGTATACTCTCTACTCCATCATCCAAACCATTAATAAAATATTGACTATCAAGTCCTGTGGGAACATTTTACAGAAAACAAGGCCTGGATGCTGTGAGACTGAACAATTCTAATGAGGCCTTGAAACAGAGAGCCGAAAGATAAACAAATGCCAGCTGGGAAAAATACAAGAGCTAGTTCAGTGGCAACCAGTACCAGCTGAAAGAAAAACAATTAAAGAGAACTATCAACATAGTTAATTTTAGTATAACTTGGTTTCTTAGCATCTGCAGTAGTTTAGCCAATTATATGTTAGTAAGAGCTTTATGGACAGCTACCTTTAACCAATAATACACTGTAGACATCCTTGTGGACACCTAGTTATGTAACCGAAAAGGGTTTATAAGAAACAGCTAAGCTCAATAAATTGAACACTTGCTGATCATACTGATCTCTGCGTTTGATTCCCTGATCTCCTGTCAACAAAGTCCAGTTTACAACTCCTTAAACACACCTCCTCAGCTGAGAAAGCCATTATAACTACTCTCTGAACAAGGTTTTTACAACCAGGTTTGCACTGGCTGTGTTACATTTTCATCTAGCGAAAATTTGTTCACTTATTCAATGAGAACCACTTAACTCTTTAAAAATAAAATAAAATAAAATAAAATAAAATAAAATAAAATAAAAATCCATGGATCTTATGCAATGACACCACATAAGATTTAGATGCGGTGAAAACTAGATGACTGGTTTTAACTGTTGTTAGTATCCATTTTGCAACTTAATTCTGATACTTTACAAAAGACCAGAGGTCAGTCCACAGACTACCAGAAAGAATCTTGAACTAGACCAGATTTCTCCATACTGATTAAGAAAAATGCCCCTAGGACAGTGTCAAAAGTCTCTTGGAGTCAAGGTTAATCTGCTGCTTCTTGATTAATCCCCTTCCTAGGTTCCAGAGAAAAGGGAGAGTTCATACATTTTGTGTCTTAATGTCACAAATATTTTGGCTAAGTGGCAGTAGGATCCTGGTTACTATATGCTTTCTTAAGTTTTTACTATTTCAAGGACAGTTTGTAAAAACACAATAGCTCAATGAGTAGTGCTAAGGATGCTAAATGCTAGGAATTGTAAAGAGATTGTTACGCCCAAAGATGGACAGGCCATTCTGCACTGTGCTCAAGGTCAATCTGCTACAACATCCAAAGCTGAAGCATGCTTCACATTATTATGGCAATGGCTGCACACGTCCATCTCATCTCCAGAGATTACTTTTATCACCAGTGCTCAGAGTCTCCAACCTTCAACAGACACATAGCCTTCTTTGGTTGGAAGAGTTAACCCCAATCTTGTGAGCATAGATTACGTATTATATTATGCACCACACTGTCACAGATGTTTTAGAACTTTTATATGCCTGATGTGTGTAGGAGGATCCTCAAGGGAAGCTGTAACCACAAATATATTATATTTAATCTTGGAGGAGAGGCTACAAAATGTCTAATTAGATTTTCTTCACTTCTCCCTCACATTTGGCCAGTTGGGATGTTATGAAGTTTCATAACATCTTAACTGAAAGCAAGGCCTGTTTTCCTTTGGTGTTATTTTCTTCCTAACTGACTAAATGTCAATTAAGTAGTGGAATAAATTTAATTGAGTTGTGCTGAGAACTCCAGTGACTAACAAGTCTGCTCCTGCACTCCGGAAGAAAACATTATGCCACCTGTGACATGTGTCATCCCAAGGATGAGGCAGTAGAGCTAAAGAAGCACTGGAACATGCACAGCTGAATTTCTTCTTTTCCAGATGTGGCTCAGACAGTATAGTCTAGGTATACACAGCCTTAAAAAGCACAGGACAGTAAAGACCTCCAAATCAAGACATCTATATCTCATGACAGAAAAGACAGGCTGCTAACATTTACAAGCCCAAAAGCCTGAGCAGAGGGTTTTAGAAATACTGACTCAAATGCTTTGTTGAGGGTACACAGACCCCTGGACAGAGCTCATTCAGGAACTGGTAGCAGGCCGACTGCATCAGCTATGCACGAACACTCACGTTGCTATCCTGACACGCAGGACTCTTTGCTCCTATACTGGACACAAGTCAGTACTGCCTCACAGGACTGCCCACATTGTGGAGGTACTAGTCAGGTTAGGGGACCTGACTCATGAATTTCTGCATTTTGTTCCTTTGCGTAATAGACGTACTGTCCAAAATTTCAGCTTGCATCTCAATATGGTCTCCTTTTGCTACGTTGGCAATAAAAAGATTCTTCTAAGTGAATGTAAAATCATTATTCATTGTAAAGTACCTCTGCATTGCCACAACAGCCCCTAAAAAAAACCCCTTTTGTTACTGAAAAGAGATAATTTGACTGTGCGGTCCAGACCTTGACACATTTTACAATTCCTAGAAAGTTATGGCTGAACTCTGTCCTTAGTCACAGGGCAGTAAGGATGGAGGAGCAGTCTACAGTCCATGGAAGAACATGGGCAGGGTAAGGAGCACATCATTCTCCCCAAGGATGCTTTACTGGATGCTGAAAAGCTGAATCACCTTTGCACATTTTCAGGTTTACAGCAGCAGAGGATAATGCAGCCTCCAAGGAAGAGCAGAGCAGTCATAGTCCATGGCACAACCCTTGGTGCTCCAGCGAAGACCCTCTTCTGAATCATCCATACAACTGGTGTAGTTTAGAGAAGAACTGGACAAGCTCTCCAGTTCTGAAGTATTTTCAAAACAGGACTGAATGCCATTTAAAGAGCTTTTTTTGCCAAACACATCACTGAATTCAACTTAGAGATGACAATGACCTACATGTATGCGATGCATGAAAAATTTCAGGCTAGATGATCTAAAGATATTTCTGACCTTAAATACCATCAATGTTCATACCTATTTTGTCCTTGATGGTGCAGAACCAGCAGCAGGAACCAGCTTTGAGAAATGTATGTACTATCTCTCTTCTCAAAATGTTTTATAATTTTCAAACAACATTCTCTTTACCATAAATGTCTTCTTCTAAAGGTTTATAAGCAAGTATGTGCTCATTCACATAATTTTCAGGTTCATTGCCATTATTAATTTAGATAATTTTGTGTTTAAAAAATAATGTATTGGTGCACTGAATTTTTGAATGACTCATCTAATTCTCTGAGTAGGTGGACTGTATGCCTTCACACAGTAAAAGTATACTTTAATCTCAGCCATCCAATTCATTTAATCTTCAAACGCAGAACAATGCAATCCAGCGGTGCAGTTGAGGACTGTTTGAATTTCTGAGGATGATCTCTGGTCTGCATGTCATAAAACAGACCTTCAATTACCCTAAAGCTTACCAGCATGGCTCCACACTACATCAGTCTGCCTCTGGATCCAAGGAACTGATTTAGACCATGCCATATTACAGATTAGTCTTGAATTCTGCTGGCCTCCGATGTCCCTCTGTGGCCATAGGAATCACAGAATTACAGAATCACNAATGTCCCTCTGTGGCCGCAGGAACTGATGAAGCCTGTGGCTGTAGAGTTATCAACCCACGTTCCTGTTTTCCCTGACTTATTCCAGGCTTCCCAGCATGAACTGGTTTGAGCATGACTCCACTTAATGGTACTAACTCAGAACAAGAGCTTGGGGAGCATGTGCACAGGTAGCTACTACTGCCTTTGGACCACAAAGTTGGAGGCCGACATGCAGATAATGTCTATGAGTAATCAAGTGATCTAGAAGAAACCCAGTGCAATGTTTCCTGCTCCCTAGTTACAGCCAGCAGACAGCAGAGACCTACAGGTAAAGAACTCAGTTAAGTCTTATCTGCCTTTTTAAGGACAAAATATAGAGATGGATGTTCCCTCCACAATCCTCCTTTGTGTACAATGGTAGCCTCTGCTATGCACTAGTTAGAGATTTCTACTACAACTGAATAAAATCCAACTTCTAAAGGGGCACATGGAGCTTATCTCCTGTATTTAAGTTTCATTTGAACTGCCTTGGCCAGCTAACACAGCAACTGCTCAATGTGCCAACTTACATGCCAAAAAAAAAGTCTGCCATTAAAATTCCAGACAAAACAAAGTAGATGGAATAGCTCCCCTTTCCCAACCTATGTATTGTTAACATCACTTTGGCTGACTGTCAGGCTGTCTAAACACATATCTTAAAGCAAGAGTGAAGGTGTTGTCTGCATCAGATTTGCTGGAGAGACTCTTTAATAACTGTCCTTAATCTGGGATAAATTACATACAATCAGCAACCCCAGCTTCAGAAAATAAATCAGGAGTAAGAAAGTGGTATTCAATCAGCTAAATCAGCTCAGCACAGGTAAATACAAGTCCTACATGCAGCTTTTAACTTATTTACAATTGCTGAGTTCCCAGAAATTAAAGGAAAATGAACTGTCTGATTGATCTTGTAATCCAGGGGCTACAAACTGCCCTTGTTAATAGAAGACCTGCTGTTTGGCTAATAGAGAGAATTGCTAATTTACTTGCTATTCAATATGCTTTAATTTTTCCTCTGAACTGAATTGCTAAAAATAAACAATTACTTTTCCTTCCCAAATAAGAAAAAAAAGAGAGAGAGAGAATTTATTACCAAGGATGTTTTGTGGCTTTAGGGGGAAAGTTAAATTTAGACTAGTTGCACAAAATGCTTTATAAATATTTTAAAGAGCTAGCTCCCATATTCTTTTGAATGTAGATAGGAGCAGGGAACAAGCTCGAACAAGAGTTTAGGATGGAGTCTTATTCACAGAGCCTGATGTACTCCTGAAGAGTAGTGAATCTATTTTGCTTGGGATTTGATTTTTTTTGACTCTGTACCTTGTCTGTATAAAATCGCCAAGTCTGTGGTAGCCGGACTGGTCAGACAAGAACCTGTCGGTGACTCAGCCTGTAGCCCAAGAATTACCTGCCTCGTGCTCAGATGTGCCTGCACTGGTCCTTCTCTACCTATAAATGGGGTACTCTGGCTCCTGCTCCCTGGGCGTGGGCCCAGGTGCTTTCTCACTAAGATTGTGGTGTATGAACACGTTTATTAGTTCACTTCTATTTAGGTTTAATTTAGTATGCCACACTTGCTTTGTGATGCCCAGTTAAGTAGAGGATATGGGGCCCCACTGTCAACCCATTCTCATTCTCAGCCTTGCCAGCCAGCTGTGCCACACTCAGCCAGCCCCTGTGTCTCTGCAAGTCCTGGCTTTCCCTTTCTGCACTTTTACTCATTTAGCTGGACCAAACCTGGGTGTAATTTCAGAAAAAATAGAGCCAGAACACCTAATCTCAGCAAGCAGGAGGCAACTGGGAGCTAAGTAAAGCCAGTCACTTCCCATGGGAAACACATGCCTGCCTAGGTTCATCCTGGGATCCAACAGGCAGACTCAGGCTGAGGTGGTTGATGGGCAGAGAGGTTCTCCCATGAGCTAGTCCTTCAAGTGGTTGTATGCATTATGGACTCTGGGACACGTTCTTATACCTCCTTAGCACCAAACCCTCTTTGAACCAATGCACCAGAATAAAAGCAGACACGTGCATGGATCGCATGCAATAAGAAACAAAAACTTGGCCAGACCAGAGGTTTGGATCTGGGCCTAGATCTAGGAGCTGGGCACACTTTGCAGTGTATATACAGTATATGTCAAGAGTGACATTTTAGAAGAGCTTAGGAGAAGAAATGATGACTTGCATCTTTCTTCATAACACCAATGGCAGTACTAGAAAAGAGCAATCAGCCCTTTTTAACCACACTTGTTCTCACAGAAGAGTCAGGAAATTAAAGATTTTTTTTTCAAGCAAAGAGATCAAATGAATTGAAGTGTGAGTGGTCTCACACTTCAAAAAACCTGGCACTTTTACCAACCAACGAAGATTTTCAATAGGAAAGTGCAATTCATTACTCCAAAGAAGTTGCTAAATATTAATAAGCACAGAACTTAGACATAATAATTTTCATCTGACAACTATTCCCATTAACAGTTGTTGTGTTAAGGAATATTTAGAAATTCTGGCTAGAATTTTCAGATATAAATACAGCAATGCAATATAGATCTATTGTTTGATAGATGCATGGACACAGTACTTTTTTTGTTGTTGTTGTCCTAGTGTAGGTAGAGAGGAAAAAAGATATTGCACCAATGCAACACAACTTAGGGAAAAATTAGCTGCAATCACTTATAGATGAGCAATTAGAAACAGATAATTATCACATACAGAAACTGGTCTGTACCATGCATCAAGGCAGGCCTGGGATCAAGCAAAGACAAATGTTGTCCAGAATTTTGAGCAGGTCAGGTCAGATATTTATCAGAATGTGATGTTGTAAAATGGATTCCTCTTTTCTGTAAAAGACTTTGTGATTAAATATTAAGTGTCAACTCTCACTGAGAAGACAACTGTGTTCATTTTCATAAAATACATTATGAAGAACTATGTGCCTATCTTCAAAAGAGTAAAACTCCATCTTTAATTAATTTATTAAATGCATGTATATACATGTGTTCATGGCTTCAGATAGAGAATAATTTCAATATTGCAATTTTCAGTCAGTTTTACCAAAACATCCTTCTTGTCACTGGTGCTGTCAACCTGAAAGCAGACACACACATTCCTCCAAGCACTTGAGAAGCGACAGTAATAGATATTTAACTGACTCAAGCATTGCATAGGGCTGGTGGTCATTAAAGAGAGCCTAAATATGAAAAAAGTGTCTTTAGTCATGGTCTCAGGGTATCCAGATAGCTGTGGGTCAATGTGGTGCTGGTGATTTAACAGAATCACAGTCATGGAACGGTTTGGATGGGAAGGGAGCTCTGGAGGTCACTTCATCCAACTGCAGTGCTCAGGCAGGGTCACTCAGAGCCAGTTGCCCAGGGCCATGTCCAGATGGCTTTCAAACATCTTAAAGGAGGAAGATTCACAGGTGATACCTTTCTTTTCATGTCATTACTGAAGCATATAGACATGACAGTACTACATGAAGTGAAATCAAAGCCATAAACCTAAGGTTCTCAATATCCCACAAGATTTTATTTTTTAGCCTAGGTCACTAAAATAATGAGACTAAATCTCAGTCATTATTTCTTAAGGAAAATATTTTTTAGAAAAAAATTCCTGTTAAACCATACTTAAAATAGATACTTTTGTTGTTGTTCCAGAGATGGTCACATTTCAGGATTAAAGATGCTATAGAAAAGCCTAAGATTTAGTATTATTAACATCATGAGACAGCTTTATCCAGCACTTTACTGTTTGTCCTTAGATTTTAAGTGAATTTGAGAACTGTTTCTGTCGCATTTCAGGCATGACCTCTCATGTGCTCTGACATGACATGTTTTCTTTAAAGAAAGAAGTCTGATGTGACCTATATGACTCCATACCATGAGTCACAGTGTGATACATGAGGCAGAAAATTTTAAAATAATTTTTTCCAAAATCCACCATTAAAAAAGTTAATTTTTCAACCTGGGAAACAAATATGTTATAAAAGTTTTTTAAAAAAACTTCTAAAAATGACAGATTTCTTTTCATACATTGTTTAGGTCTGGATTGGGGGCTGTAATACATCGTTGTCTTCTAAAGGCTTAAATTATTAGATAGATCGATAGATATAAAATTTTCTTTTCAAGTTGTTTCACTTCTTGCTAAAATACATCAACGTATTTTTATTCTTTAGATAAAATAAAGGTGAAGTGAGCAAACTATGCAACATCCAATGAGACAATGCTGCTTCTTATCCTGAAACTGCAAAGAGAACAGCTTTGTGCTGAGTCTTTTTGAGCTGTGTTGTTATAACTTTCATTACAATAGCTGCTTGAATTTCAATCTCACATCACTTATTGATCTGTTACCTCATAGCAGGATTTTTATCTTCTGTCTCCTGAGCTTACAGCGGAACCTTAGCAGCTGTTTCATCTAGTAGTTCAGTGTTGTGGAGCATCTCAGCTTCTTTGAACCACAAGAAGCTGGGGGTTTGTTCCATTTCAGTGTTGCCTGAAGTCAGACACATGAGATGTGTCTTAAAACTAAGGC
This sequence comes from Piaya cayana, assembly GCA_013389865.1. Classification (NCBI taxonomy): domain Eukaryota; kingdom Metazoa; phylum Chordata; class Aves; order Cuculiformes; family Coccyzidae; genus Piaya; species Piaya cayana. The sequence goes on from WAAB01008060.1 coordinate 113,166, forward strand.
CCTGGATGCTTTCAGTCTACCGTGAAATATCTTTACCAAGCTGCAGCCCTTCTCTGACAGGGACCACAGCATGTCTATGCATGGGGGAATGTTGGAGCCATAGACACAAACTTTGCAAGGCCACAGCCATTGATTCAGCTACCCTCTTTCCTTGATCTCCCAACTAACAGATGCGGCTTTTCTATTGCTGTACACTCTCGTGTGAACCAGATCAATCTACACAGACTCATTTAAGCAGTATATTCATATTTATCCTGCTCATTTTCACTGAGGTGGGTGTGGGAGCACTTGTGCATGTAGTTGTGTGAGCAGATCAGAGTAGCAATAGCCCCTAAGAGTGGCTGCACTGAAAAGCTGGGGCAATGCATCTTCTTTTGGAGAGTCGCATCCAGGAGAGATTCTCTGCCTACAACCTGCTCTACCCTGAGGGCTGCAGTGCTGTACTGCCGGGCTCTTCTGGAAGTAGAACTAGCTTGTTTAAAAATTCCTCAGGTGCCTCCAGATTATGTCACACCCTGCAAAAAGCAGATGTCTCCACAAACAAAATCCTTCTCCACAGCCTGAAAGGTCATTGCTGTGTTAGCCCATGGACTGCCTTTGTCCTAGCCTTCTCAGCAGTGTGAGGTAGATTGATGCAAGGAAAGAAAGGTTTGTGCCAGTCTGTGATGCCCTTACATCATGAACAGCCCTCCTCTCTGACGGAGCAAGGCAAAACAGCTGAGGGCCAAAGATGCCAGTTGAAAAACCTTGGTATAAGCTCAGGATATAGCAGACTCTGCCCATTGCCAGTCAGAGTTCAGTCCAATAAAAGTCTTTTGGAGGTAAACTGGCACTGGATAACCTTAGCCACATAAGCTGGACATGTAAAATTAAATACTGGAGATACTTTCACACCATTCTTTGTGTTTCATCCTCCAGATTTTTGATGGGATATTGGAATATTGTCATGTGCATATATTTCTCTAGCTTGCTTCCTCCTCTGCTCTGGACAGTGCTAAATAAGAGCCAAGTTCTCAATTTGCTCCATCTCCCTGAGAGCTCAATGGGGGATAAAGATTATCCTTCAAGTAAAGACTCTCTTCTGACTCTCTGGGGACCAGCTCTGCTAGTTCTCTTCTTCCTTGCTGCTACCTGCAATAGTCCTCTTCGATCAGCCTGCCTCAGATGGAACATGTTCAAATTAACGGAATATCAGCAGCAATTACATTTGTGATGGTCTCCAAGAAAATATCCACACTCAGTAGTTTTGATTTGTTTGTTGATTTTCCTCAGGCAGCATCTACAGTCAACTCTCCATGAAGTTTTTTGACTTAACAGTGAGTCAAATATGTGAAAATAATACATTCCCTTAAGCACATTCAAATTCCAGTTATAAAACTTTAACTGCTGCCAGGTGGGCAGTTGGATTTGATGCATACATGCATGTGAACAAAGAAATACATCTGTGTATCTATAATTCTTCCCCTATCTGCTTTGAACATTATTTTTACACTGGCAATTATTTTCTGAAAAGGAATAAAAGAATTCTGTCGAGTAATTAAACTTCAGAGTAAGGAAGCTCTTACATATATTATTAAAATAAAGTGAATTGATCTGCTCATAGTTTTGTATACTTTGATTCCAGTTCAAAGTATAAAATCAGCTTCCACTGTGCAATTATACATCTGCACATAGGATAGCGTGTCCCTCATTCAACCATCTCCTTATATTAGCTGAATACTTTAGTCATATCTTGTCATAAATTGTATGTCTCCATAGCAAATCCATAAAAAAGGTAGTAATAGCATGGCATTCCCAATCATATTTACTGACTCTAAGTCTGCATTAAGCAAGTATTTCCTTGAATGGTAATTTAACAATCAGTTTATAATTATGTTTGAAAATTTCATAGCATAATATAGCTGACTGGAGTCATTCACTTGTGCATAACATAAATGCAAAATATATTTGGAATCTTCTGCTTGAGAGGAAGGCAAAACAGTTTATTTACAGCAATAATGATGGAAGATATTCTCAAGATGTTCATAGAAATTGTATATAATTAGAAGAAGGGAATTTGTGTTTCTCCAGAAGAAAGCACACTGGAAGAGAAAATTAAACCCAAACCATTTTTTTTCTAATACTACAGCAGACAAAGTAGCCATATGTCTGGTTTAAGGGTTGGAGATGTGCTCTCTGTAATTGCACAGGGGAAAGAAACATCCAGGTAACAGCTCAATGACTTCTATCTGAAGAGAAATGGAGTAACTGTCAGGTATACACAGTTGTAACTTGAAGCAAAATTTGCCTCTTGGTAGCAGAGGAAATAAGGGGCTTATAACTATGGCACAAAAATCTTTTGTAAGGTAGACTTGATGTGATTTTTTTTTTCAACAGGTGTAATGTAAGTACTTAGCAGAGTGTCTTTCTCTGGCCCCTTGACATTTAAACAGGAATCTATTAGTCAACTGATGTCATTAGCTAAAGTACATTCTTTCTAAGGATGACACTGATGATCTAATCGATCATCATTATTAAGCTAACATCAATCAACTGTAGGTAGACTACAACAGCTGCCTGATAGATAAAGTTCCTCTACTAAAGTTGGAGACAACGGACTCCTTTCCAATTACTTGCTGTTTTTAAAAGTCGCAAAATGTTGATGGGCCAAATTCTGCCACTGATTTCAACAATGATGTTACTTTAAATTTATGCTGGTATAAGAAATCAGGAGGAAACTGTGCTTCCTCATTTCGGCTATGGGAAGACCATAAAAGCATCATGGTTATAGCACAGCAGTTCAGAAAAGTAAGATAGACTCATAGAACCATAGAATCATAGAATGGTTTGGACCTTAAAGGGACTTTAAAGATCATCCAGTTCCAACCCTCCTGTCATGGGCAGGGACACCTCCCATTAGATCAAGCTGCCCAAGGCCCCATCCAATCTGGCCTTGGACACTTCCAGGGATGGGGCAGCCACACCTTGCCTGGGTAAACTGTTCTAGTATGTCAACACCCTCATTTTGAAGAATTTCCTCCTTATATCTAGTCTAAATCTTCCCCTCTTTGATTTAAAGGCATTCCCCCTAGTCCTATCACTACCTGCCCTTGTAAAAATCTGCCTGGTAAAAAACAAAAGTAAATTTTACTAATACATCTACGCCTTAGACAGCATCAATATAATACAGCAAAATAAACTGTTAGAAATTCCTAGTCCTTTTCATAGCAAGTTTTAGTAAAAATGAAAGGATACCCTAGAAATAAGATAAATGTTGATCTGGGTATTCTTTCATACACTACTGACTGCATTCACCGTGCTCCCCTGGTTTGTTGAAGCTACTTTATAGACAATTTTATACATATACTGAGCAAAGTTAAGAACTATTATAATCATATTAATCATGTTCAGGAAATAGGCTATCAACAGCTTTTGAGCTGATTCTTTTCTCCGTTTGCTGGTGGGAAGAGAATGAATCACCATAGAGTGGGTGTGGATGGACAATGACCTCTACCAAGGTGATGGCTTCCAGCAGTAAACAAGTGTGAAGAAAGACAGCTTTGCCAGGAAAATGGCATTCCTCTTCAAGGAATGAAAAGGAAGCAGAGGTTAAAACACTCTTTAGTTACTATTTGGTTGTTTGTTGTCTTCTCTGGTAATATAGGATTGATTTCTATTGAACTAACCAGCTCATAGACTGTGAGTTCCTTCTGGCAGAGATCCGGTACCTGACTTGTTCTGGAGGGATCTTCACATTCAAGGCCAGGCTGGATGGGGCTTTGGGCAGCCTGATCTAGTGGGACATGTCCCTGCCCATGGCAGAGGGCGGGGGGTCGGGGAGTTGGAGCTGGATGATCTTTAAGGTCCCTTCCAACACAAACTATTCTATGATTCTTTGATCTTGGACCTGCTAAATACACACAGCTGCAGCAATCCATATTACCAAGCCCCTCTTCTGGAAGGATCCAAGGCCACTGAGTTTTTAAAGGGTACATAGATAAAGAAGTTGTCTCTGATATTGAGGAAACAGAATGTGTGTGTGTCCTGACTGTAAAGGGTTTCTACCCTCTGAGGAGTTACTTGCCCATTTCACAGATCCATGGCCTGATGGCCATCAGGACAGCAGCAAGGTCATGAAGTCATCCTGTAAATGCACATTTCCCTCCAGTGGCAGTGAGACTAGGGCAGGCAGAGCCTATGCCATAAGGAGGAGATATTGTACCAGCCTCTGAAAGATAGGAACAAAAGGGAGAGGAGAAGCAAGCCAAGATAAGGGTGCCTGTCAGGTCTGCCTCATCCCTGTGAGATGTCAGCTGCCTCCAGTACTTCTAACTATAAATGTGATAGATAGGTGCCTCATGCCAATGAGTGCTTATAATCATGCATGATTGAAAAGATCTTAGATTATGGTGCTGTCAGTATATTCAGTGTCAAACTGGAAATTTATATTTAGTATTTACCTCACTTCAAGTCACTTATTACTGCAGTAGTTAGTCAATTCTGGGCCCTGCTCTCTCCGCCCTTACATCTGACTGAGAGGTTACAGAAGTGATATTCAGAAGAGCCCATGGGAGGCAGATGTCCAATTTCTAAAGAAATTCAATAGGATTCATGTATTTCAAAGCTCCTTCTGATCCCATGCATACTCAGCAACAGTAAATGGAAAACACTTTATTGTAACCCAAGCCCTCAGTACAGCTTTAACTGGTTATAGGAAGCACAAGATGCTAAAAATTTGGGCAGATTGAAGAGGTTAGCAGCAAATTGTGGGGCATCCATTAAGGGATGTAAATTAGCATGAACCCATCAGCTTATGTGGAGCCGCATTGATTTGCATCCACTGAAGACAGTCTTTCATTTGACAGACTGAGCTTTGTGCCACAGCTTAATTGGACGAGGATATTCTAGAACACTGCCAGTAATAATGTTCTTTGGGCGTCACTATCATGTAATATGTAAAAGAACTAAGAGGTTGGGTTTCTGATGAGTGTATATTTATGACCAGCCCATCCTTATATATGAATGCAGGTCAAGATACCTGCTCCAAGAATGACCTGCTTCTATTCCAGACTCAGAACAACACCTCTGGGTATCTGCACTTCTCCATCAGCCCAGCTGTACACCAGGATAATCTTGTCACTGCGACTCTACTGGGATGGCTCAAGAGCTACAGTTTTCTACAGAGGACAAGTTCTCACTAGAATGAATTTTGTACCAGAGCAACTGTCTTTGAGTGGACTCTGATAGCACCTCTGGGCATCATTCATTCAAAGAGTGTATTAGCCTGAAAACAAAAAGAATGAAGTGACAAAGAGGAAGTTCAGCTTTAATGAAATCAACTCCACTGAGACAAAAGGCAGATCATCAAACAGCCAAATAGGCCTGCATGGATTTCTGAAGGCAGAGATAAACTTGTTTTGCTCTTCTTCCAGTTAAAAGTCATAACCAGCCTAGTTCTTTATTGGTCTTGGCATACCCTGATCATCAGCAAACCATAGTGTCTCTATTACCAGAAATGGTGTATGTGTACCCAAAGCAAACAGAAAAAAAAGCTGAGTTCTCTGTTTCAACAATCCTGCCAGCAATAACAGCTCACTATTTTATTCCTTAATGGCTGACTGCCGCAGCAGACTATGGGGCCAGCACAAAGGCTCTACGCAAGAGAAACCAAGCAAGAGAAAACCCTGAACATGGTAAAATTGTGGTAATGCACATCAGTGGGACTATGTCCCTACTACTCCAATCTGTTAGCATTTTTTTTTTTTAAATATTCTGCCTAATGTAAATACTTGCACAAGTGAGAGCTGGAAGATTCCACCCTATTCCTGAAATTATTCTTGGATTTGCAACTAGAGTCCACAGTTACCTAGAAATGAAGTTAGATGTTCTCACAGCTACTGAGGCATGGCTATAAATCACGTGCCTGGCAGACTTTAAATCTGGCCTTAAATACTCTATGTATTTAGCATAGTTATCTAGTTAACAGCAACCAGCTCATAACAGTTTTGCATGCTGTGCAGAAAATTTCTTAATCTATACATGAAAAAGCACTTATTAGTTTCCAGATACACCTCTCATGAACTATTTTCCTCCCTCTGTATCATATTTTCATAAATTTTGTATCTGTGTATACTAAACCTTGAGTACATTTCCAATTTATCATTTAAATATAACTCATTATTCTTAACATTACAAAATGGCAGTACTGGAATTATGACTTTACATAATCAGAGAAATTATTGACATACAAAGTACTCCATGTTTCATGAATTGTGCTAATAAATATTTATTTAGTTGACAGCAGAAATAAAAAACCTCTTCCAACTGTATCAAATTGATAGTATCCTGCATTGTTAGTTCTCAATTCACACGTCTCCATCTGAAAAAAAATTTTAACAAGTTTAACATTCATTTAACCATGGAAAAATAAATGTAACCATAGTAAATAACTATATCATGTTCTCAATTTAAAATGGTTTATGGCATTGTTTTGTCATCAGACAGCTCTTGTCTAACAGACTGGCTCAACATATCTTAAAACACCTGAAAGACCTGAGGGTTTTCCTGTAGGGAAAGTTTTCTTTTCATGCCTGAAAATAGTCCACTGAAAGTCTAGGCATAACTTTGCAGAACAAGTCTTAATAGAAACATTTGTGTTTCTTGGGTCTTTTCAATAAGAGAAGAAGCTGCTTGCCCTGACCTTTCTCAGACTGTTGCATCATACCCGTATCTGAAAGGCTGAAGATGAATTTTGCAACACCTACTTCTGGAAGAGAGGGTGCTCACTACTCAACAGAAATAAATCAAATCAATTACCTTTACTTTAAATATATCTGACATCTTCCAATGATCTAATGTTTTCCTTTTTCCCATCTAGGGTTGGAGGCATGAAGAACTGACCTATCTGTAACAGTTCGTACAAGTCTTTACTGTATTTCTCCCAACCCAAACACAAAGTTTCCCAGAAACGTTGGCCACATTCAGCTCTAATCTACCTTTTAAGATATCAGGAGACTTTGCTCTCACTTACACCCACAGAAAATCTGAGTAAATCAAGCAGGTGACCATGTATACCTTGAAGTTAATAAATCTTCTAGGACTCCCTCCCAAGCTGACTCCTTATTTGGACTCAGTTTCACATTTCTCATGATCTGAGCTTCCTGATGTTTCAACAACACATTTTATTTACAAGCTCCCAACACACAGCACTTTATAAAAAAATAACTCTGCAACTTGTTCAGATTGTTAGTTTGCTGCCCACTCAGTGTAGAAATATACAATGGATAGAAAGTCCCACCAGCTCTTTCAAGGTATGTGTGGAAAAAAATCAAGGCTTTCAAAAACTTCTGCCTCATTGAGACCTCTGTGCTCACAGGGTCTTGTTTCTGCTTATGTGTGAAATGTTATTGGGAAGCTGAATTAAAACTACTCCAAATAGAGAGATTTTTATAAAGTTTGCAAAAGAAATTACAATAAATTTGGGGTTGCAGAGAAAGCCAGTACTGTGACAATTCATTTAGAAACTGCAAGTTAGGGTACGGCTTTTAAGACCATATTTCTTGACTTCTCATCAGGAATCCTCACTTATCGTGCTAGCATTTCTGAGTCACACCAAGTTGAAGCTTCCCGCAATCCTGTATGCCTAGATCTTTTAGCACATAAATAAACTCTTGCGTACTGCCCTCCTTAAATTTGTCCTTACAGATTATTACGACAATAACGCCTACAAAACTCAGACCAAATCTCCAGTTGCTCTGAGGGCTGAGCATACAGACTTTTTCTGATGCTCCTACCACTTCCAAGATGTTGAGTCTTCAAATGCCTCCACCTTCCTGGAGTCTCACTCTAAAACCCTGCATTTAGTGACCACCATGGAGAAAAGAGACTGAAACACGGAGGGAAAACAAGGGGAAGGAAAACAAGGACAGCAACCACAAAGTAACACAAAGTAGGTTTAGGCCAGCACCACCAAGAGTGTTTTACAAATATATCACTGCCCTGCCCTTTAAAACAGACTTCTACTTTTGCACTGGGCACGGCACTGAAATATACTGATAAATATTTGTAAGTTTTCTTTTATTTAAGTAAATGTAAGTAAATGTTGTTTTATGCCTTGTCTGTTCTGATACTCCTGAATATAGAAAAGAAATATAAAACAGATAGGTAGCCTGAAAAGAGGTAACAAAAATGTTAGACTGGTATATGAAAAAGGACAAGAAATGGCCCTGTCCTTAAAAGATAATGACAATTTAATTTGTTTTACTTACACTAGCATTACATGAATTAAATGCTAATTTCCAGAAGAATTTACATCATAAAATATTTATGCATCTAATATATATATATAAGCAATAACAGATTTATTCAATATTTTCCTCCTGGACTTCTCTTGAATGTCTGAATGTGAGCGACACATTTATTTAGAGACAAGTGGAACTTCTGTGCTACTGTTAAAATAAAACACATCAGTTTTGTCTTCAGTTAACATGAATAAATCTATAGGCCTCATTCTTCATTCTTTATCATCAATGTGTGTGTATAATACCAGCAACATCTCTAAGCTTATAATCAGTATGAGCTTATGCTAACAGAGAAAAAAATCAGGCACATTAAATTCAGTATATTTTTCATGCTGTATAGCAAGCAGGGTTTGGACATATTTCTTTGAGGCATAGAGTTACTGCTGAAATGTTCATAAATGTGACAAATTAACATCACTTATGATGTAGCTTGATCCAAAATCCATCAAAACAGATGGAAAGACTCTCTTGATCTCAGGGTTTATTGAATTTCTCCCCTTTCATTCTAAGGCATGGTGCTCCCTTCTAGGTCTTTGGAAAGAAGTCTATGAGAACTTTCAGACACCTGGCAACACAATAAGGGCAGGCTTTTCTAGGAAGGGAAAGGTTAATGATCCCAATATTTTTTAAATTAAAATTATTAATAGTGCTTGCACACTAGTCAATTAGACTGAGATCTCTAAAGGAGATTCCTCTTTCTCTGGGTATGTGCAGTTATAGTTATCTCTTTTATCTGACAGCATGTGAATCCAGTGTGTCCTAAATACCAGGCTTCACTTGGAAGAAACAGAGGATCAAGAGGGCAATAAAAGTTCTAATGACTTAATTGCTTACTATTGCACTTTTTTGAGAGTGGGAAAAATGTCCTACAATTTTTACCTTCCTATAAACCTAAACATGAGGCACGTTAGTTAGTCACTTTCTGCATATGTCTACTTAGTGTCCAATACAACTCCCAGCTGGGATTGTACCACCTGAAAGCAATATACTGGAAACAGCTGGGGTGCCCACTGGGAGAGAGGGGAGCTTTGCATGACATCCCTACTCTGAATAAAGTAATCAGTGTATGTGAATGTCTTTCAACTCCGCTCTTCTTGAACATCTTAAAAAGTAGGCAAGGGCTATCCCTGTAGTTTTTCCTTTTCAGGCTGATCTATTTTACAGTAAGTGTTTAGAGAGGCAGAGAATGGGTGGCAGCCTGACTGCCACGCAACTCCCACGGTGCACAATCAAGTGATAGGTTGTCCCAGTAAGGTACCAGGTCATCTGGGTTTGGCTCCTGCTTGAGTGCGTATTTAAGTATTTTCACACAACAAGATAAGAGGAATAGGAGCATCTGAGAATACTTACTCTTCCCAACTTCTCCTGCCTACCCTTCTACCTTACAAAATCCATGGACTAAAACACCTTCGGAGACAGTGAGGGATGTGGGTTTTGCAGGGGTTAAAGCTGACCCAGCATCTCCCACACTGCAGCAGTGAGTGCTCTAGCCTCTGACTTACTGATCAATACAGAAACTACTACCACCAAAATATTTCAGATTTATAGTTCAGTGAAAAGAAAGGCAGGACAATTGAATATGGTTCAGCTTGAACAGGCTTTGTTCCTCATTTTACCAGGTATCAATTATTTGTGCACCCCTAATTTTGAATATTAGCAAATGCCTCTATTTTTAGAGTATCCATATTCAAGAACCCCGAGTCCACAGAAGATAACAAAGATTTTTTAGAACCAAGGAAATAGGAAAAAATATTTACCTGGTGTCACCTTTGATATTGCTTTATACAGTGTGATAGAAGCATTAAACATTACAAAGGTTTGCTTGTTCAAAGCCCTGTGTTAATATTAACTTAATAAAACTACTCCTGATTTATAACTAATGAACAGCAGCAGAATATTGGTATAGAAAAAGGCACATAAACTCACTAGTTGATGGATAAACTTACTGTCTTAGGGCAATGCTAAGAGGCTAAACCCTGCAGTCGGAACAGAAGAAGGTAAATTATTTGCTCTAACCTTTGACACCTCACTGCAGCCAGCTGCTAAACTGTGTAAGAAAAATTTGTCATGATGTCAACATAAGAAGGACCTCCAGTGTAACTGAGGAAAAAAGTATTGTGCAGAATGATGCAAAGGCTGTCCTCTGCCACTGCAGGAAAAACAAAGCAAGGACCTCAGGGAAAGGTCTCCTCTAAAAGCCATGTAATCCCTGCCAGGAGTACACTACAGTCTGTCAAACATCCATCTGGATAGATGGTCTCATTGAAAACTGTTCCTGACCTTTTCCCTCAACCAGTCAGAACTCCTCTTCCAGACCAAACAAATTTATTAGCAGCTATGCTTACCTTGTTTCAACAATTTGCCAAAAATTGCTGTGCCCACAGAGCATCCAGAAACTGCTGTGGCTACTGTTTTGGCTGGGCTCTACTCCCGCACCCAGATCTGCAGGTGAGGAGTGAAGAATTGGTAGGCAGCTAACAGCAGAACTTGGAGCTACTGCTGGTAGTGTCTTTACTGGAGAGAGAAGTTTGCCTTAAATATTTATTTATTTGTGCATTTGACTTGATGTGCAAAAATGCCTCTAAGCACTCTGACAGTACTTAAACTTACAATCCCTATAGGATTATTGTGTGAATGATGCTGATGAAGATATTGACGAGGTGCCTGTAAAACCACACTGTTCTAGCACACAAAATGAACACGTGTGATACTGAAGGAGCAGTACTGATGGTGTGTGCTCACCTCCCACATGAAATGCCAACATACCTGTTAAATGACACTTGAAAATGTGTTAGCACTTAACCAGAAATATTTTCAAAATAACACTTGAACATAAGAACCCTTAACTGCTGGAAACTTTCCCCTAATTTCCACTAACATTTACTTGCTGAAGAAGCTCACTTCCCAAATGGACCGCAAAATTAAAAAAAATTAGGAACCCACTGACTGAGCTAACTGCCTAGAATGCTCTTTAATAAGATCTCGACATTTCTCATTCTGACCCTGCTCAACACAATGCTCTTCAATTCTCCTTCCTGAAAACATGTTTTATTGAAAAGGGAGAGAGAAAAACAAAAAGTGTAAAATATCTTACAAATACCTACTGGTCACCACTCCGTGTTAAAGAGAAACTGTTGAGAACATTAATGTTGAAATGTAAGCACTTAAGAAAAGGCCTGAATTAAACTTCCCTGGGGATAAAGTGGTGTATGACTGCGGAACTGAAGACAGTCATAGGCCAAACAAGAGGAATGTGATAATCCCCTTTATAGGAACTGTGCAGAGAAGCAAATCATATCATTTGGTATCTTTCAGTGCCTGATGCTTTCAACCATGGCATTCTTCTCAATTGTTTCATATGTAATTTCCTAGCTTCAGATTATTTTTTTTTAAAGCAAATGGAAAATTTCTCATGTTGTTTCACAGTGAGATTCACCATCAGCAGGATCACAACCACTACAGAGTCACCAGACAAGATAGGACATGATTTCTAGAAACCTCATCTTCTCCAGACCCACGTTAGCTGTAGCTTCTGGTCAAGCTGTGGTTCAGCCCTGAAGAGGAGACGGGAAGAGCTGAAGCTGAACCAGAATCTCAGTTCAAGTATTTCACAAGCAAACACAGGTATGAAAACATACTGGGTCTGGCTATGCTGGAGTTAGCTTTCTTCATGGTAGTCCATATGGATTTGTGACAGTGACATGCCAACCTTTTAGCTATTGCTGAGCAGCTATTTCACAGCATCAAGGCTTTCTCTGTTCCTCACTCTGCCCCATAGGGAGCAGGCTGGGGGTGGGCAAGCTGTTGGGAGAGAACTGTGCCAGGACAGCTGACTCAAATTATCCAAAGGGATACCGTAAGCCAGATAATATCACACTCTGCACTAAAACCTGGAAAGACCAGTTTTCAAATGGCTACTTTCCAAAGTAGCCATTGCTTAAAGACTGTCTGGGCATCCTGGGAATGATTGCATTTGCACTACTTCTTTTTCTCTTTTTTTTTTTCTTTTCCCCCCCTGTCTTCTCCTCACTTACTAAACTGTATTTATAATTTATCGCAATGCAGTAGTTTTCTCACTTTTGCTCTCCTGACCCTCCACCCACTACTGCTGAGGGGAGGAAATGAGCAAGTGGGGGGATGGGGGCTTAGCTGCTAGCCAAGATCAACCCACCAAAGAAGAGCCTGAGCTTGACTTTTGTTTTGTCAAAAGTGGTTAGTATGCATGTCAGTGCCGGATATGAGGACATCATTCAGCATGTGAACCACAATGACACTGTTGGTGCTGCAAAGACAGAGAGAAGAAGAATCTGCTTTGTTAATTTTTACTCAAACAAGTTCCTGATTCTGTTTGGGACACTTCTCTGGCCAGTACAGAAAAAACACATGACCACGTGCTACCTGAATCCTGGAGTCTGAGTAAGAAGCAACTATGAGGTAGAACAGATGGTAGTCACCAGCTAAAGGAAGTCTTGCTTCTCTCTTCAGACCCGTAACTTTGATTCAAGGTTTAAATGTCAGTGCTTGTCACACCCACTTTTGTCCGCCACAGGCTGGTCCTATGACAGAAATGTCTTCATATTCTTCTGTGCTTAGAAATGAGTTTGAGTGGACTTGACATTTTCCTGACCGCAGACTGTGATGACTAACAACAGTATACATGTCATGTTCTAACTTGCAGTTTGACAACAGTCAAACAATTCAAGAACTGTTGTACTTCAAAATGCAAGAAGTCCTGAGCCATGATACAATTTTTTAGTCACATTGTTACCCTAGGATATAAGTTTCCACCAGAATTAGAAGGTAATTTGATGTTTTTTTCTAATAATGTTACTAAAGCTTCTGATTCAATTGAAATAGGTCATTATTTAGTCTGGTTTTGTTTTGCAATTTACTTTAATTTTTTAAAAAAGTTAATTAGAGGGTTCTGTGAAGAGTTCACAAATCCAAGAGCAGTGTTCTGTGTTTGTGATATCTGCACTGTCACAGGCACATAGCAGGCATCATCTTCAGACTGTCTCCTACCTCTTGACCTGATGATATAGGCATCGATACAAACTATAACCAACACTGCTAATTACTGACATAGCAACAAAAATGAAGTAACTCTAGTTTACTGTAGCTGTGCAGAATTCTGAATGATCTAAAAATATGCTATTATCTCTTCCTTCTTCTTTGTAAGAGTGTCATAATCTGTCATTTTCTGAAGTTGTTAGTATTAATATGCACAAAAAATAGCCCCCTCTTCATATGCAAAGAAAAATACCCCAAAGTAGCCAACTTTTGAAGGGCTGGGGCATTTAAAATATGATTTAATGGCAAGTGTGAAAAACAAATGAGTATCATAAGTAGTCCCCAGAGACTTCCAAATGCCATAAGCAGACAGAGAGTTATTGATTGTTGCTTAACATGCCTGTAGAAAATAATGGAGTAACAGCATCTGTGCTGTAGCAAATAAAGTTATTCCATCTTTTGTGCCAGCACCAATATCTGAACATGTCCAGAGTGAAGCCTCATTATTTGTAATGCCAGCTCCAGTGTAACCAGAAGGGAAATAAAGTGGGCTTCTGAGCCCTTGCATTTTTGCTGTCTCACACCAAAATCATGAAGCAGTTTGAGGAAGAAAAGGAAAATCAATAAGCAATTATTTTACAGCCCTCACCACTCTTCACCCATGTCAACTAATTGAACTAATAAATAATTCATGACTTTCTTGCTACCTCACTGGAGACAGGTGGCAGTTTCCTCAAATGTGTCATCACTATTGATAAAGAGGTGACAGGGATGCTCTTTCCTCATCTCCTTTCAGTCACAAGTTTCCTTGTGAGTTTGACAGTGGTAGTTCAGGGTCTTTTTGCCCAGTGGAGTGCGGCTGATGGCGGAAGGGAGTCCTAGGGGCCCTGGCTCCCTAATGATAGGGTGTCACTCATATTTTATCTCCTCCTAACAACACAAGTGGACCAAGAGGCTCATATTCACCATCTACTTCTCATGTTGGGGCACAACAACCCTA
>WAAB01008066.1:0-13312 GCA_013389865.1 Piaya cayana
TGAGCCACAGCTCAGACTGGGGACTCTGCCAAACACATGATAAAACACGTGTATGCAGCTATAATGGCATTGGGAATACCTCAAAAAATAAAAACAGATAACGGGCCAACTTTATGTTTGTCAAAAATTAAGCACTTTGTAATCAATGGGGAATTTGTCATCACACAGGCTTTCCACGTTTCCATGCAACCGTGAGGTCACGTTTGCAAAAACAAGAAAAGGGGTGGTCGGAAAGGTGTTGCCTCCCAGTGAACGTGTTACCTTTTCTATTGCTAAAATATATATTTTTATTTCTAACTGGAAGCAGGACAAACCCTCCTACTGTAATTCATCACTGATGGCTTGAATCAGGATTGAATAGCCAGGACCAAGAAGGCATCAGAGTACAATACACAGACTGGGATTCAGGAGAATGGAAAGGACCCATTGAACTAAAAATGACAGGTAGAGGTAATGCTTGTGTGTTAACAGATACTGGACCTCGCTGGCTGCCACAAAAGTGGATAAAGCCCTGGAAAGAATTAAAGAAGACAGAGCAAGAGAACAACAAATCAGAAGAACTTGAGATGGTCTATTAATAGAGCATGGGACATTTTTGGAACATTTGAAAAAAAATCTTCTTTCGCCATTTATTTTCTACTCTAGGAGTTTGTCATGGTTTGATTTTGGCCCCTTCAGAATAGCCAGGTTGTGACTGAGGAAAAAACTACAAATCCCAAGTATTCCATGCAACCTTTTCTACATAAATCAGGGTGTATTGTGGGGGTCGGACACTTCCTCTTCCGGTTCCCTCTGCTCTTGCGTCTCTCTCTTCTCTCCAGGGTGTGTGTGGGGAAAGGCTGGAGGAGTCAAGCTCTGTGAAGCATTGGACTCCGAGAGCGGCATGGAGATTTTGCTGTCTGAGGAGCGTAATGATTTATTTTCTCTTGTTAGCTTATATTAATCTGTTTTCTGGATTCTTAATTTTCCTTCGTGGCAGGGGGGGTTTCTTTCTTTTTTGTTTCCCTACGGGGCAGGGAATGTCCTGGGGGGTCTCTTATTCTATGATCATTGTATATGTAGTATTTTAGTTGCATATTAGTGTTAATACATTATATATAATCACTTAGTTTCAGTCTGCTTGTTTTTAGTATTTTCATCCTTTCTTTTCTTCTCCTTATCTCCCCTAGGTTTGTAACAGGGGGGTGAGGGGTGGAAGGAAGGAGGGGCTGCAGACACTGTGAGGGTTTTGGGAAAGTTTTGACTCAAACCATCACAGAGTTGTAGCATATGAGCCTGTGTATTGTTTGTTTTAATTGCCATGTTTTTTAGAAAGGGAACAGGGGAATTGTTTGGATTGTTCTTTAAGTGCCCTGGCAGGGCGGAGTTGGGAGAGTCACAAAGATTTTGGATGACTCTGTTGTGTTATGTTAATGGAGTGGTTTGCAGTGGGGGAAGGAGCTTTTCAGGCTGGCGGCAGGGAGATTTTGGGATGGGTATTTGCCATGAGAGGCTGGTTGCTAGGGCAGTGACCAATGGGAGTTTACCTGATGTTTTTGGCCTGCTTGTCCTATATAAACAACGAGGGAACCTGAATAAAGGAACTTCATCTGAAATCATATTGATTTGTTTGTGAAGTTCATTTGGCCCCCGACACATTACTCACGAAATAGGAGAAAAAAACATACGTTTGACTTTTTGCAAAGTAACAAGTCAGCTTGCTTGTGTTTTGAGATATATAGAGGGCTGTGTCTTCTTGGCCCTTTTTATAAGCAATTGCAGCTATACACATTAAACATAAAGTGGGGGAGGTCCACTAACTTTTTCTATTTGATCTGAAGTACTAACATGTAAGCCATAGTAAATTGTTTATTGGAAGAAACCAGTGACCACAGAGTATATTGATTAGTAACTTCTCCTTGTTTATTAAATGGTAGTTTTCAAATACTGCAAAACTAGAAGTAATTAAACCAGTACCTCACTATTAATGCTGCAGGACTTTTTTTTAAAAAATAATTTATTTTAATAAAAAAAAATAATGTCAATAACATTAAATATTAAGATTTAAGGAGAAAATATATAGCTGATATACATTTTCAAAGAAGCCAAGGTGCTTTATGATGTGACCCTAAAAGATTTCAAGAGGATGCATGAGTCTTCAGGAAAAGCATAAAGTGAAAGCATAAGCTGTGTACGATCACACACAACTTTTCTGAGCCAGCTAGGTCTCTTTCAAACCAAATGGAAATAAAGTCTCTTCTCTAAATTCTCTCAAAGCCTGAAACAAAGAAATTACTTTCAAATTTCATCTTAAAATTTGATACCTGTATCTTCTGCAATAATTTTGAGTGTTGATATTTGCACCTATTTCTTTGAAGATGCAATGGCTCTAACCTGGTCATCGAATTTTTCCACCTTCACTTATTTAATGAAATGTGATAAATTCATATTAATACAGATGAAGTTATATTTCCTTGCTATCTTTTTAATTAAATAAATCAATTACACATCACAATTTTATACGAATTTTCAGTGCTCTTCAAAAAACCTGAAGGCACAGATCCCTCAAGAAATCCCCTTGGATTCCCGGTTCAAACCTAAGTCATTGCAGTTGTTCAGTTCAGTGTACACCTCCCAGGAGATAGGGATCATTTATTAAATTGCTAAAATGAACTTTTGTCAGAAGGACTGCAGATTAAAATATTTTTTTCAAAATTATGTCATGAGATAGAAAATATAAGTCACTAAATAATGAGTAGTAATATTTCTATGTCAGTAAAACTACAGCCTTTACTAAGTGTCCACTTATTACTCCACTTCTACTTCACATTTTATCCTACTGAAGAAGCTATTTCCCACTCAGTATGCAAGTTTAATGAAAAGTCCTTCTTACTATGCATTTGAATTTCAGTTTAAAATGCAGAAGAGCATTAGAAGTCAAAGAAACTAACACAGTTGAAAAAACCCAGCATTCTGAAAAATACAATCTCAAACTTTAATTAACATTAAACCTTGTACTGCTTTTTGAAGTGAGCTACAAGAAAATAAATAAAGTAGAACAAACATTACCATTTTTAAAGGACATGAAGATGAACTGGAGGAGTCAGCCATGCATTTCTCAAAATAACATATTTTTACATTCACAAAACTTTCCCAAAATGTCAGTTCAAGGACTTTGATCTCTAGTCAGCTAAGTGTTGCTTTGCTGTCAAGAGTTTAGTTTAGATACCATTACTAATTCATTCACACTAGTGAAGACTTGTGAAGCCCATGTATAAGACAAGATTCAAGTCAGCGTACTGGAAGGTGCTGTAGTCTACTTTCATGCCAAAGGAGCCAAGGAAGTCATCCTAACATAGATGCAAGATCTGGCAGGGAAAGTGTCTCAGGAAAACTGTTCTAAAGCCCAAGGAACTTGCAAAACTCCTTTTCAGGTAAAAATAAAATAGCCTCAGCCCAAACAGTAACACTGAACATTCTAGTATAAGTATTACCACTGATATTCCTCAGTTCAGAACAGTGTTTATGCTTTGAAATTTATTTTTCTAAGATAAGAAGGGAGATAGGAAGCTTTCTACACTTAATAGTAAAATTAAGCACTTTAGAATAATTCAAGATTTGTTTTTCAAATATTCTCGCCTTGTTCACAAACCCAACTGTATAAAATTCTCTAATATTTCTGCCTGTGCAAAAAGACTGCTGTATTTTTCACTGGGAGTTTCTAAGGCAGAAAAAAAGAATATTTTATCATAAGTTGTGTTTCTTTTCTTTTTTTTTTTTGTAAAAGGCAATAATATATTTGAAGTTATTTAAGAATTATTTTTAATATTCTTTTTAGTTCTTCATTTAATCCTTTCACAATCAAAGATGGAGAAAAAGGTTTTCATCATTAAATATTCTACCAGTCATATTTATTTTAGATGTTTAGTATTTATTGATTCAAATAATGAGGATCAAAATGTTCCCCAAGAAAACTAAGGTGTTCAAGAAGGAATTTCATCTTATCGTTTAGGTTAGAGGGCTTTGATCTCAGTTTTCACTTTATTAGGTGACTAAGTGTCAGGTCTGTGAAACCGAAGAGTTTCTTTATTCTGTCTTCTGAAAGCATAAGATTTGCCATAATGTTAAGGAGGTTTTTAATGTGGTAGCTAATTCTTGGGGTTTTTTACTGCACTATTTTAATTCTCTATTCAATTAAAATTGAAATCTTTCTCTGAAGTTCCTAAGAGAGAATTCAAGATAATTTCAACAAACAATATTCCTTCCTTACCCTGGAAAATAAATAGGAAAGTATGATTAACTTGGTACAGTGGAAGTTCAAGATTTCACTCTGCTAATTTACAGATTATGATTGTACCAGTGGAATTCACATTGTGCTTCATTACTCTCTACAGTTCCTGAAAGCTCACCCTGTTTCAGGCAGCCTAGAGTTGAAACTTAAGAGATGTCTTCAGATGAAACTTAAGACCTGTGTCTAACTATTCAGGAGCTTCTTTCCTCATCACATTCAGCCTATGTTAAGAGCCCCAGGATTCCTGACTGCTGTAAGCACTCATTCACTGCATTTGAATCCTAGAGGAAACCAGAGTATTTTTCTTCACCAAAAGCTTAGATGGGAGGTTGTGGAAAAAGAGACATATTTTGGACACTGCAGTAATAATCAGAGACAAAGATAATGATTGTACCAAAAGTAAATGAGAAAATTAAAGATTTTAGAACATTTCTAAAGCACTATAAATATTGGAAGTTTTTATCTCTTGGTAGTATTGACCATTGCATAGATTGCTAGTAGTGCCTAATGTCATGTGTTTTCAATAATGAATGAGTGGGATTTTTTTCCAAAAGAAGTAGTATTGTTTGTCATAGGCAATTATCTCTTGTCTAACAAAGATACTATTTTTATGAAACTGTGACTAAAAACTGCAAAAAGGAAAAGATAAAAATTAAGATTTCCTGAAGGGACTGATGGATGCTTGTACAAGGTCTTTTAAATGTTACATCTCTTTTTTATTCTCTACTGTGTACATTCCTTCTTCAGCTTCAGTTTCTCCCATGTGAGAAAGTTTAACAACATTATTTTTTCTCTTATTTAAAGAATGTTCTGGAAAAACGTATCTTTCTCCTCAAATATTTGACATGTGTAATATAGTGTATAGAGATTCAACAGTATTTTAACTTTTCACATGTTTTCTTCAATTCCCCCACCAAATCAAGCATACAGCCTGCAAGTGAAAAACGTATATATAAAGATCTTTTCTGACATTCTCCAGACATTACCTGTTAGGGAGTATTACTCTCTTTTATACACAAACAGACCCAGGTATTTCACTACTATAGAAGTAATTTGATCTACAAATTAATCTGTGAACACATAAAGAATGTATTGCCCAAATGGCAAAACATGGCAAATCAGATAAGTGAAAGGAATTATTTTAGGAATGTTCACTTGTAAAGATCTTGAGCTGTGTATACCACACTATTAGTGACTTTGGTTGTAAGAAATAATTTCTTCTATAAAGCAGCTTTGAAATGTAAGTGAATTGTTGTTCAGCTTTTACCCAATCCTACTAATAAATGTGAAGATAACCTGATAAACATCCATGGAAGAAGGAAACATATTCTAGTTTTGTTAAGGAGTAATATCTGGACAAGAGTATGAATTAATCTGTGTAATGAAACCTTTTATTCTAAAGTGGAATGCTTACTGTTCTGCATGTTTCCATTTAACACATTGAATTTTCAGAATGCAAATCAGAATATTTTTATTAATTTCATGAAGCAAGAAGGAAGAAAGTGTCAAATCCAACCTCAATATTTTCAGAAAATGCTCAAAATACAGAGGAGAAAATATCCAAATATTACAGGATTCTCAACATTCTTAGCATGTCTGTGCTCTGAATGAACATTTTATTTTCTTGTCAGTGATTCAGAATATCCACAGCTCCTCTTCAGTGACTATGGAAAAATCACGGCAACTGGGATAAAGCTTTATTTAAAAGCTGAAAGCATGAAATAAGCACTAAGAAGACCACCTGTTTTCAAAAGCAAAAAGGCATCTAAGACCTACTTTGCTTTTGAAAAATTGGCTGAAGATTATATTACAGAGGGTCAACACCTCATAGCACTAATGCCAGTGTTCTATTCTGTATGCTTAATGGGGCTGCATAAGCACGATGCTTCATGATTAATGTACAAATTGCAGCATGCAGCAATGAACAAGTTCATCCGCAGTCTTCTCTCCATCTGTACTGCAAATAACCAGTGTCCAGACTGCAGCCTATTATACCTGTAGATATGGTTACGTATCAAAAATCAAAGTGTATAAACTGCATAATAAAGCCATGCTGAATTATAAAGTTCATGTAGAAATGCTAATAACAATAAAACATTAGCTCTTATAAAGTCATTGGTACTTATATACTCTGTGATTTATGACAGCATTTATTCTCACTTTAAAACCTTCAAGACTTTAACTTTATTCTTGAAATTGAACCAGATTAGATTTCAAGTGAAGATTTTGTTAAATTAATAATCTGATAATTACTTTTTCACTATTACTTCTGGGATTATGTTAACCTATAGTGAATAAGAACTTGCTGTTCAAAAACAGCAACATGATAATAATTCAATAACATGTCTATTCCCTGTCAAATTAAACAGGAAAAGTCCTGAAAATGTTAACGAAGGTCTGCCGCATAAAAGCTAGAGGATACCACAGTAATGTTGCCATCATAATGTAAGTCAAATCTTTGATGATAAAGATTTGTAGACACCTTGACAGCTTACAAGTTAATACATGTTCTTTTTACTGCAATTCCTTGTAATAATGTGACTACTGATCTTATGGCATCTTCTACTCAAGCCTAATTTGTTCTAGTCATAAAGGCAAAAAATTGCACTATTATTATATGCGTTTTTTTCCTACTGCTATAAAGAGCATACACTGACTGTGATTTATTTTCATATACTAACATTACCATTATCTTGACCCAGCAGAGAAGGCTATCAAATGCAGTATTATTGGTTGTATCTCAAGCAGGGTATAGAGTCAATCATATTTTATGTAATTGGAAAAGAGAGAAACAAAATAAATACTGAGGAGTGAGAGATCCATAAGCTAAATCCATTTTCTTTAAAATTCAAAATTGTAACATTTTACAAGGAAAAATCCCCTTTTCATGTGCTATCTGATATCTAGAAACTACCATCTCACTGGTGAGCAGTTATTTGTGTCAATGATTCAGATCAATAGGATTCAGAATAGTTTTGAATATTAAGAATATTTTTAAATTTTCTTATCAGTAAGACATAAAACAGGTGGGTTTTGGGTTAAAATAAAATAGATATTATTTGTATAATACTGATATCTTGAAAATATTTATTTAATTATATTTATTTTCTTCATTTAAGAATATGCCTTGTATAACAGCAACAAAAGAGGCAGCCCACACTCTTTCGGTCTCAATTTTGTGATCAAATTTCTTACAACGAATATGTGACATTAGTGACAAAACTGACAGGGTTGCAACTTCATCCAGATATAAAAAATCAATGTGGGATTATTGGCCTATTGCATTTCAATTTTCATGCATGCACTGACGGTTCTTATCACTCCTTGAAATTAAAATTACACCATTTTAAAGATGACATGAGAGTTTTCATTTTTTTAACAAATTTAATAAAAGCAGTTGGGAAATGCAAATTCCACAGTATGTTCAAAAGCTATAATTTTTCTATAAGATCTTTGAAGGGAAAGTCTAGTAAATATTTTTATGCCAGTTTTAGAGGTTTCTATTTTTTTCTCAAAGTCATTTGTAGAATGCATAGATGCAAATGTATGCTATAGTCACAGTAATTGTTATGTGATATGTATTAGTGAAAAAATTAACGAAAATATTAGATAATTAAAAAAATATCCTGATACCTATAAAACAATGTAAATATTTTCAGCACCTATTTGAAGCTTTAGTACGGAGAATGTAAACATTTGATAAATATTCTAGGTAGTTATCTGTACAAAAAAAATCTGTTAAGTTCACAGTACGCACAAAATTTTTCAGCTGTAGTCTTACAAATTTCATATTACTTAAGAAAAAACACTGCCAATCAACAAAAAAACCCCAAAATTTCTGAGTAGATTTTGAACTATGCATTGTTTATTTACAGATCTATACTCCTAATTTCACTAATATTCTAGCCAGAAATGTTTGGAACTGCTAATATCTTACCAGAATGTTATATACCTGTTAATAAGCTGGGACCCTATCTGTAATTAAAAAAGAACAAAGATACTGAAGTCCTTGTAGTAGATATGTATTCTATGTATTCTAGCATGATTTTGAAATTATTTTCTCCTTAGAAAAAATTGATATTGCATCCTAGAAATCAAGTTATACAAGACTTAATTATGCTGATTTGGAGAACTTACTTAATATGCAGTACTTTGCATCACAATGCTCTGCTGCTGGCATACCTCAGGTTTTCAGTCACTTCTCTTGGTGCCTCACCCTGAAGTTTTCTGCTATTGCTTGGCCGTCTATGCAACCAAGTTCTACAAATCTTTTGTGTGCATCAGTTTAATCTGTTTATTATGGTATTCGGACTTAATCATGCACACATTAGCCACTCTGCTATATGCTCTGTCTGAAATATCCCATGGGCAAATAAAATATTTTCCTGTAGACAAAGGTGGACAAGACTGTTCATAAGTCTGAATCTTGGGAATTAGTCATGCTCATACAGTCACTGAATTTCAGCCAAAGTCTCACAGTTTACCATTAAGAAGTAGTAAACACTAACTTAACCACATTCCTGCTTTAACTATGTGAGAGGGCATTTGAATGTCATTTAGTATTGCTTAGTTAAATATCTGTCAGGGAAGAACTTCAGTTCTAATTGACATGGTTTTTAAAAACCCTCAGACAAC
The DNA here is from genome assembly GCA_013389865.1 of Piaya cayana. Lineage (NCBI taxonomy): Eukaryota > Metazoa > Chordata > Aves > Cuculiformes > Coccyzidae > Piaya > Piaya cayana. The sequence continues at coordinate 8,906 of WAAB01008066.1, forward strand.
AGTGCTTGAAAAGTCACGTTTTTTCCCGAAGCAATCTACTTCAGGGATTGACATCTAGCTAGAGAGTTTCGCCTGATGTTTCCTATACATCTCCCACATGAGCTAATTGGTGCATGCCTATGTATCTGTTCCTCACAGTGCTTAAAAGAAACACATCAAAGAAAGAGTTGATTTTATCTAAAACAAATAGATGCATTGTACAGAACTACCAGCAATGGGCCATTATGAGTTAAAAGTATGCATGGGCAGATTTAGACTTTTGGTCAATCTATTCATCCATTGTTGGAACCCAGATGGCCTTGTTCAAGTTAGGTTTAAGTAGGTGCTATCTTTATGTGTCCTTCTTTTCTTCTTGGTTGGTATGATATCCTCAGTCATCATGTTTTTATTCCTTTGGATATGGTCATAAGCACTTACAGATGTCAAATGACTGCAATATGACTACTCTAATGGTAGAATGTGCCATAAATGACAAGTTTCATTTTATTATTTTTCAAGGGTTTTACTTTTCTAATAGATAACCTAAGGAAAATGAAACTCTTCTGTTTAATTCACTAATATTTCACCTTTGTTCTCTAACATTCCATTAATTGTAGCATCACTGCACTCAGGCACACATGCAAATTTTACGTTTCTGAGATAGAAATGCCAGGCTTTTCCAGAGGGGAAAAAAACCACAAACCACAACTTAATTGGTGGTCTGCATCTCCTTATACAATTGTTTGATACTCTGGAACAAAACACAATTTTTCCTTAGGAGCAGAATTATTCTGGTGATCTTTTGACCTTCTGTCTTCTTTTCCACAACAGTCTGTAAGCCAGTAAGAAACAAAGTGCTTTTCTAGAATATGAAGCAAAGAGAAATATAAATGAAAAACATAGAACGCATAAAATATTTTTAGATGCCTGCTATTTTTATGAAACTGAAATTCTGAGGAACTCTTGGTGATTCCTTTCTTAGTTTCAGCTCCTTGAAGAAACACCCTCCTCCTCCCCCATGAAACCTCAGAAAACCTCAGAACATAATATAAACTGCTTTAAATGCAGGCACATTGGCTGTCTGCAGCTCTTTGCTTTAGTATCTGTTGTATCCAATATGAGAAGAAAGCAAGACATCTTGTTTCTCATTTTCCCACAATCCCTCTGCTTTTCCAGATGCTTCCAAAAGACATTCATAGATATATCTAAGTTATACAATGTGTAGTTCACTTTCCTTTCTGGGAAATATCCTGGTAACAGATATTTAAATCAGTCCAAAATACTATCTTCATGTTATTTCATTACATATTGAATACTCAGCATCAATATTTTCAGCACAAAGGAAGTCATGTTTTCTTAGTGATGTCTGAATTGTCTTCTATATAACTTGCAGATTGATAGGTTCAGAGAAAGCTCTCTTGAATACATGTGGGGTTTGTTCCCAAGGCAGATGATATTTCTTTACAATTTGAATGTACCTGTTGTCACCAGTCAGAATTTCACAAGAAGAGACAATTCTAAAGACAGCTTAAACCATACCAGAGCAAGATCTGAAGGCGCAGTGCTAAATCCTGAAAAATCTCACAATGAGACTTAAAAACAAGAAGAAATTTGATTGCAGACATTGGTTGGTAAGACAGAGACTGATGCTTAGAAAAAAAATTTAGTTTTTCTTTTATGAACATTGACTTCACTCCTACACAGAAACAATTTTAGCAAGCTGCGTAATGACTAATTTATGAGCAATGCAATATCACAACACCTAAACCCAAACTCAGGGAAAAGGGTGAAGCCTTCTCACCTAATAATAGTGGAAAAGATTTCCATGTATGGCTATGCCTCATGGTGTCCAAAACAATAAGGACTGCAAAGCAACCTGATGTGATTTTACGGGGCAAAACACTCAAGGAAAGTTTCCAGTTATGCAGAAGGAATCCTTCAGCATCCTTCACAGAAAAGTCAGTCCTTTAACAGGACCATGCAGGAATGAAAAAAAACAATGAACAGAAATATACTCTTATTTATATAATTTTATACCAGTAAATTCAGATTAATCTATGTGCACCATGGAGTCAGCTGTAATATATGAAGGGGGATAAGTACTGAAAATATAATTTAATATGAAAATTATTATCCTCTGCTTTATACCATGTAATATTAAAGGCCTAAGAATTCTCTACTTATTTCCATTTGACATGTAACTGACAGATTTCTGTAATGGAAGATGGAGACAATCCCTTTATTTTATTTTTGTAAAGACAAGATTTGAGCATTTTTTAAGACAGTAATAAATCTTTTTAAAACCTCTGAGTTCTTGGTCATATCTTACCTTTTAAAGTTGTCTTGGCACTAGAACGTCTTCCTCTTTGCTGCATTCTACTTAAACACATTTGAATGTGAAAGGAATGCAAAAAAAGGTTAAAAACAGTTTTGCAACAAAGTTTTTAATGGATGAAGATAAAATACAATAAAAATATAAAACTTTTCTCAGTTAAAAAATGGTGCTTTTGCAACACTGTTAAAAATCAAACTTAAGTTTTATCCAATTACTGTGAAGGTAGCTGGAGTTTAATAAATTAGAGAAGATGGTACAATGTATGTTACCCTGTAACACTAACATGCATTTACACAACATGAGGAATGAACATGAATTAGAGATCTGTCTGCAGCTGTAGGGCTATGATCCTGTTTGGGTTACAAATACATGGATGCCTGGTTCCCTTTAAAGAGAAGTGTTGCAATGAAGAGATACAGGCTCTTCAGGAAAGTTATGCTGAGCAGACAAGGAAGTGGATTAGCTCTTTATGTAAGAAAATGGCTGGAGAGTACGGAGCTCTGCTTGATGATGCCTGAGGTTTAATGAGTGCCATGTCTTGCATATTGGTCACAAAAACTCCATGCAATGTTACATGCTTTGGAAAGAGTGACTGGAAAGCCACCAGGCAGAACAGGAGACAGCATCCTGGGTTGTATTAGAAATGATGTCACAGGCAGAAGTAGGGAAGTGATTGTCCCTCTGTATTCAGTAGAAACTGGGGTTGTTTAGTCTGGAGAAGAGAAGGTTAATGGGATATTTATCACCCTTTGCAACTACTTGAAAGGAGAATGTGGTGAGGTGAGTATTGATGAACTCTCCCAAGTGGTTAGTGATGAGAGGAATTGGTCTCACATTGCACTGGAGAGTGCAATGTATATTAGGAAAAAAATCTGTACTGAAAGTGTAGTAAAGCATTGGAATAGGCTGCTTAGGGAAGTGGTTGAGTCACTATATGTGGAAGTGTTCAAAAAATGCGTAGACGTTGCACTTTGGGATATGGTTTAGTAGACTCAGTGGTGTTGGGCTGATTGTTAGACTTGATTATCTTAGAGGCCTTTTTTGACACTAATGATTCTATGATATAATGATGAGTTAACTGAGTGTTTATGGGTAAGGAGGACTTCAACCAATCTAATGTCTCTTAGACGGGTAACTTAGCGTGGTCTAACCAATCCAGGAGGTTCTTCAAGTGCAGAAGTTCCTCATCCAGATGATAAAAGAACTGACAAGGAGAGGTTTTCTGCTGGGCCTCAAACTCACCAACAATGAAGAGCCCATTGAAGATGTGAAGATTAAAGGCAACCTTGGTTGCAGTGACCATGACACAGTAGAGTTAAAGATCATGAGGGGAGAGAAGAGATGGAAAGCAAGCAGACAACTCTGGACTTCAGGAGAGTAGGCTTTGACCCTTTCAAAGATCTGGTTGGTAGAATGCCATGGGATAAGGCCCTGGAAGGAAGAAGGGACAAAGAAATTTGTTTAATATTCAAGAATCACTTCCTCCAATCTCAAAACAGTTCCAACTCAATAAATAGAAAGTTGGGCAAAAATGCCAGGCCTGCATGGATGAACAAATGACAAAGTCAAACACATAAAGGAAACACACAGATATTGGAAGCCAGGACAAGTAACTTGGGAGCAATACAGAAGCATTTTTTAAGTATCTAAGCATGAAGTTAGGAAAGCCAAATCCCAACTGGAATTTAATCTGGCCAGGGATGTCAAAGACAACAAGAAGGGCTTCTGTAAGTCCATACGTGACAACAAGAAGGCTAGAAAAAAATGTATGACTGCTGCTGAACAAGTAAGGAGGTTCAGTTATACAGGACATGGAACTTACTTCAGTACTGAGTGCCTTCTTTGCCTCAGTCTTTACCAGAAAGACCAACCTTCAGAAATCCTGGGTCTCAGAGACCAAAGAGACAAACAGGAGCAAGGAAAACATAATGTTGCTGGAAGACATTGGTGGATGTATTGTTCTCAGGTCAGGGAATACTTAAGCACACTGGGCGAACATAAGCCCATGGGTCCTAGTAACATACACCCAAAACTGCTGAAGTTGTTTGCAGATGTACTGAGGTACTTAATGCCTTCTTTGCCTCAGTCTTTAA
>WAAB01008068.1:0-25103 GCA_013389865.1 Piaya cayana
CAAAATATTTATTACGTTTTGGATTATGAAAATGTGTTATAAATCTCAAGTCCTACATAAGTCTACTGTTTTAAGTATGAAAAATTAGAGGAAACTTATAATTAGAGGGACAGTATTCATCATCTAAACACATTCTTGAGTACAGCCACAGGAGGGCACTGCTTCCTTGGTCTGGATGCTAAACCCTAGCTGACAGCACCTGATTGTAATTCAGAAAGTCATTGTGTACCTTTGGTTATTTCTTTCTTGTCAGTAAGGCCTCCACAGAGAGAAATGGCAATGGAGGGCAAATCACAGATTCCATCCACAGTGCTTTCAATTCCACTGTCAACACCTGAGCTCCCGACAGACTGCGGAGACTGGCTGGCAGACCACGGCCCTGTGTCATTCATGTTCTTGCTTTGGCTGTTATCCCCACTGGAAAAGAAAACATCAAGAATTCAGTCTTCATGCACTCATTCCCCAATTCTCTCCCTTCAACAGGCACTGCTGACACCAGTGGAAGTATTTAAAAGACAAACAGACATCGTGCTTGGTGGTGGACTTGACTGTGTTAGGTTTATGGTTAGACTCAGTCTTAAAGGTCTTTTCCAGCCTAAACAATTCTATGTTTCTGTAACAATAAACTGTACAATCTTAGGAGATAAAATAATGCTATTATAAGCAAATTTTATACTAGTAGAACTATTCCCACAAGAAACAAGAACAAATATAATCTATTTATTTTCTTTTTTACTTTATTTTACTATTTATTTTCTTAGTTTACTTTTTAAAATATAAATATGTATTTACTTTATATTAATCATATCATAATTTATATTAATTACATAAACTGATAGCTAAATCCAAACAAAGGTTATATATGTTTGTGTATATATGTCTTGTATATATAATAAAATACTCCACATATAACCTACTGGGATTAAGAATTTAAGAATCAATAAATCATTATACCCAGTTAAAATCTGGGTATAGGTGAGATCATTATTACAAAGTGTAGGATCAAACTCCGATTTCCATTCCAGATTTATACGAATCCATTCAAGAAAGTAATGTTCAATCCAACTTTTTTCTCCATATTACTAATCTTTCCTAGTTTTACTGCAATGCTGAGTTTAAGCAAGCAAGAAAAAAATAAAATATGCCAGCTGCTTTAATTGTTGCTCAATTACTTTAATCAAATGCCTAGAGTATGATGTAGAAAGTTGACTATAAATGGTGTGAGACTACCAAAGATCAGAGCAAGCTGGAAACTGCATGTTCAGAGCCCAACATTTTCATAAATAAATCTGCTATGCATCTTCCAAAACCTATTTTCTAACATTCATATTTATAGAAGATCACCCACAGCAGAAAAACATCAAAGCAATATTTCTGTGCTAATACTGTTAACAGTAAGGTATGTTCTTCACCATAATAAGCGAGGACATGGGGATAAATATATCCCAAGGCCAATTGCTCTCTCAGGGCACGTGAGTAACACTCACAAACAGCAGTGTACGTTACATAACAATCCATGGCCAATACATGATGCTTAATTGACCGAAATAGAAAATCAGCTTCAAGCACCTTTCTCGGGCCTAAACACAGAGCCTTCCAAAAGCTCTAATACTCCTTTACAGAGTGTTATTTTCCTTCTACTTCCACCTCTGCTTGGACTCTGAGAAAGAAGTCTTATCTGGCTGGCAATGAAGAGTTTGATCTAAATCTGGAAGGTGATAAGAGTTCTTCAAATAGTAAAAATATAAGCAAAGGACTTATACTTCTTGGGGAAATAACGTGCAGCAACTTCTGGATCCATGTCAGTGAGGTCATCTAAATAGACACCATCAGCACCAAGATGCCGGCTTCGTTTGTCTGTAAGGGATGGCATAAATAAGCCTATTAATGAGTATTTTCTAAGTAACAAGCCAGAACTGTTATTACTGCTTAGCTATTCATTACCAGGCAAGTTATAACAGTTTGTGAACTCCATTTGTATCAAATGGTACTGCTAAAAACTTCAAAACAGGTTGCTGTGAATGTTTTGGGAGGATTTTTCATATATACTGCCCAGACTTTGAATACACAAAATGGGAGAGCAGAAGACTAGTTAGAGATAAGGAACCCTCTCTATCCCACACAAAACAACCGGGAATTAGAAGTCAGCGGCCGCTGCAGGAAATCAGCAAAAGGTAAACTCTCTTAGTATTTACATAGGCTTATTACAACAGTAAGGCAATCGGAGCATTTAATCTCTAGAACTAATCTTCAAGTCCCCTTGCAAGAGGGGAAACAACACAACAGACTATATATTAGTGACTATATATAGCAACTGGCTTGGTATGGAGACAAATCAGTTTAGCCCGTACAACTGGCATGTTGGGTGTGCACAGGCACCACTGCATGGGACAAAATAACCCTCCTAGGTCTTTCATCAGTACCAACACAGTCATTGCTGTCCTGTTGTTGCTGGTACACCCAAGACAAGTAACTACCATAAGGTCAAAATCTAATTTGGACTTCACTCTGAAACCTTTTCACTGTCCCAATTTCCAACATCAACCATCAAAAAGCAATCAGAAAAATAGTTACACAAAAACTGAACAGTAAGCAGAGTAACACTGTTATTTTTGTCTTCAAAGACAGTGGAATGCGTAAGGAAGTGGCTAAGAAACTTGTACGTTTACTGATTAAAAAGCAGCTGCACAAGATAGGCTTATATGGGGCTTACATAGTTACAGAATAATCAGAGCTCTAAAACATAAGATCTGTAAGCAAATAAACTCCATGTGAAGGCTGTAACACTTGTTATAAAATACCATGAACACAGAGACCAGAAATTAAGAATCAGAAAAGCATACAGAGTTTTATTTCACAAATTTGGGACAGGATGTGTACCACAAAGAACCCAAAATGCTCACGTGAAGCAAAAATACCTTAGTTTATGGCAAATCTGGGTTTTGTGTAAAAGACATACTATAGCTTTGCACTGAAGTAGAAAGGATCCACAATTATCAGAAAGTAGTCAGAGCAGGTAAACCAGCAGAACTATGTCGTGCTTGTACCAAAAAGTGAAAACTCTGAATCCATGAAATATGGATGAATTTGGAGCAAGTTTTGCAGTCTTGTTCATATGCACAGAGATGACAAAATTCCCAGACTAAGAAGAACCTTCTATCTCATTATGTGACTCCTGTGAACAGCCTGCTGCACAGCTCATCTTTTGAAGGTTCTTTCCTGGGCTCATTCCTCTCCAAATCTAAAGGTGTCTTCAGGGCATGGATTAATTTATAGACAATGAGATGCTCTCTCATAATGAAATTTAAGAACAAAATCATACATATAAAAGAGCACAATGGACTGTTTTACCTTTTCTTCTGGAAGGGGAATCTGTCTTGCCAGTTGGTTGGGCTGAGCAAGCTGCAGCTTGTTTGATTTCTTCATTGGCAGGCAATGGTGGCACAGCTGCTCCTGGAGATTCTATCTCTGCATTATTTATCTCAGCTGGTAAAGGCTCACTTTCATCAACAGTTACTGCATCTGCTTGTCCAAGGGCAGGTACAGGAGATGCAGTGTTAAACTCCTCTACAGGAAAACTTTGGATGACCCGAAAATGAGTGCTTTCAGAAGGATTTACATCCACCATGCTGGGTTCCTTTGCTTTGAGCGGAGAACTGGCCTGTGGGGAAGAATAAGGAGATTACTATAAAGAAAAGCTCAACCTGTTCTGCTCACTCCAGTGAGACCAGATTTTCAAGGTAACAGCAGAAAGCCACCACTAACTTTGGTGCAGACTACAGTCAAGCAATTTTGTGCATTTGCTCACATAAAATTCATCTGTACCTTAGGGCCAGGAAAGATCTGTTCTGCAATGTGCTCTATGGTCTTCACTTCTCAATCACCTGCCTGGGAGCACAGTACAGCTCCCATCATGCCCTCTTCCCTTCCTGTGCAAATCAGAGCTTTCCTTCAGAAGGTTACCTCAACAAACATGAGAAGAGAGCACAGACTGGAGTCCTTACACTACCAGGATGCTCTCAGCTACCAGGACAAGGGTACACTGTCATTCATCTATACTCCAGACTGAGATTTTAAACCTCTTTTTTCCTGGTCTGGTCTGGAATAGAATTAATTTTCTTCCAAGCAAGTGGTATAGTATTGTGGTTTGTATTTTATTTGAGAATAATGTTGATAACACACTGGTGTTTTAGTTGCTGCTACACAATACTTACAGTAGTTACAGACTTGGCAGCTTCTCACGCCCTACCAGCGAGAAGCTGGGAAGGGATACAGCTTGCACAGCTCACCTAAACTGGCCAAATGGCCACTTCCCTGGCCTGCAAAGCAGGGATTTTATTTCTTTGTGCTGTTCCTGCCCCCACCCTCCTGTGGTCCTTTCTGCAGAGACACCAGCCTGCAGCAGAAAGGGCAAAACCCTGCACTATCCCTGCCCCATAGCTGCAGTGTCCCACTGGAACCTGACTTCTATTTCTCACAGCCTGAGGCAGGTGTAAGCCCCAAGTTCCCTCTTTCCTGTACAGATGCTCTGACTGCGTAGCCATCATAACGAGTAGGCCAGCACCTGACCTGACCTGCAGGGTACTCGGCTGCTCACAGCTACTGTGCAGGATGGCAGACAATGCTGCTGGCACGCTACACATCCTGCCATCCAACTGGGCCAAATGGCTTCAGGCAGGAGACAGGCACCAAGCCAGTCGGCTCAGACAAGAGAGCAGTACGTCTGGGCATGCAGGGATACAGAATTGCCGGTGTTTCTGGATGCTTGTGTACTCAAACAACCGATTTTAATTTTTGTGGATCTCGCTGCTAACATCAAGCACCTAATTTCCATTTGAGACCATTTATGAATTTGAGTGATTTACCAAAAGCAATTTGGCTTGGTTTGGTTTTATATGTTATTTAAGCTTCTAACTTTTACAAGACTAGGTCTCTTGTCTTCATTTTCTACCATGTATCATCGGTGTTCAGAACAACCATGGCACAAGGTACTTCCCTGTGTCTTCTAAGGAGCAAGACACAATTCTCTTGCATAAAACACTGCTATTTTATGTAAAAACAGGACCTGTTCCCTCTTCAGGAGTCTGCAATAGAATAAGCAAGTGCTCCATTAAAGCACAACAGATGATAACAGGAACAAAACAAATTACACTGGATACCTTTGCAGCCTGGGGTAGCTCTCCCCATGCCCAGTGCATGTGGGGATTATTCTTCAGTCCATTTCTGTCCGTAGGTTTACTGACTAATTCTGAGTCACTCTTAGGAGTAGAAGGACGTGAACCTGATGGGCTGAAGAAAAACAAACAAAAAATATTACAAAACTAGAAGTAACCACAATTCAGGAGAATTTCTGGCTACCTGTCAGTAAAAAAGAATGAGATGGTACCAGCAGCAGTGGATGAACAGAGATTAGTATTGTTACAATGGATGTGAAGAGCAGAAATTATTCACTTGCATCAACAAGACATTTTATCTTGACTAAGTAATAAGTAAGACCAACAAATCCAGTTGATTACTTCTACGAACTTGTTTGCTTCTACCCTTGGATGCATGTTTATAGGGAAACCCACAGGAATGCTATACAAAGAATTTGAGCCTTCTCAGTTCAAAAATCCTTACTTGTTTTGCTGACTACTCAATATATAATATTTCATCATTAATTGGTAAATTATCATCATACAGCATATTTTAATGTGGTGAAGTCAATAATGTCAAGTAGCCATTAATAAATAATGATTCGCTGATTTCAAGGACAAAATGAAAAATTCTGATTATTTACTCTGCCTTTCAGCATAACAAAGTTAAATTTTCATCCAGAATACCCTGAACAAAGACTTTTGTCTGAGCAAGCATGTCTTCGGTTTACTCATGCAGTTCTGGTTTAAAAACTACAAGCAACAGAAGAACCCAGTACACTCCTAAATCAAAGGTTCAAAATAAGCGACCTTCATTTTCTCAAAAAGAAAGGCTTCCTACATTTAATATAAATCCTTCATGTTTGATTTATTCTTTACTTTCTTCTGGATAAACTGCATATCCAAACCAGTTTTGATCATTCAAGGAAAGGTAGTTTAGTAGAGCTAGCTGGTTGGGAACATATTGGTCAGGGGAAAATAATTACTTCACAGTAAAACAAAGCAGCTTTAAAAAATCTATGAATTTCACATCTGAAAAGATAGCAACCTAATTACCTTCATTATTCTTTGTTTTCATCTATGTTGCTGTAAGATATACTTTGAATATAGGCAAACATTATGACTTTTTAGCTACTGACAATTACATTATTTTACTATACTATAAAATTTATAAGTGTTACTACTGTGGAAGATCTTTTTTGGTCCTAAGAACTTCAGATTTTTATTAGTCCTTAGGGTATAAACTACCATGTGACAGATGAAGGAATCAATACAATGTGATTTTTAAAGTACCTGAATTCTAAAGATTCAAGGAATGACTGGTGGGTTTTTCAGCAACTTCTACATCTCCCACTGACAAGTCTGCATAATTTGCAGTATTTTCCATGCATCTAGGACCCACCAAAACCTTGGAAATCAAGAGCCTGGACACTTCTGAGTATTTCAGCAGGCAATAAATAATGCTTCTACTGTGACTTTAGGCACAAAACATATAAATATAAGGAAACACTGTCACTGCATAAGTTAATCCGTGCACTACACACATTTTACCCTTCAAAATACCTACTGTTTCCCTAGAAAAATCTCCACTCTATGTTCAGCCCAGATTCACTGACCCAGCCAAATGACCTGAGAGAATACAGGCATTGCTTCAGTTCAAGCTAGAACCTCTGCATTTTGCAATGACAACGCTGACCTTGGGGCAGGAGGACCTTGCCTTTTCCACAGTTTTCCCTGAAAATAGTTTCCTTGTATGCACAACTGAACAGCAAAGAAGTCCAGGCTGTTACTCAGCATCAAGAATCATGATGTATACTCACAGACACACACATTCGTGTGACAGAAATACAGCAGAGTTCTGCTCTGAGAAGGAACTCTTGCTGCAAAAGGCTGCCCAAAGACCCATGCATGAACCTGGGTAATTAGTTCAGAATAGATACAGCTACAAGTATAAACATGGTGAGTTAGGAACAAGGAGAGCATTTAAGCCCTGAAATATTACTCAAAATGTTACTTTCCCAAAAGAAAATACTCAAAATGCACACTATCTACTGAACTTCTGAAAAAAGCACAATGGAGACCTCTAAATTCATGTTCTATAAGTATTATTTTTCTACACGATAAAATATAAGGATTTAGTAGTAACAAAATGTTAGAACTTCAGAATGCTTTTCAGTTGATTTGCCCTTGTAGATTAGCATACAAATGCTAGTATAACCTCAGAGTACACCAGAAATATCATGGTAATGTCAGTTTAATTTAAAAGGCCCAAGACCAAATCAGACTGCAAACACGCATCCACAAGGCAAACGAGGCAAATTTTGTTTGAATAAAAGGATATTAAAGTATTCTTGTTCCTTATATCACCTGTAACATAAGCTGGAATTTTCTATGCCACCCACAAACATTAAAACAGAGCTAGAGGCCTTCCAGTGAGAGACAGATTTCCATTATAGAGAAATACCTTTATTTTTTTTCTCCATATGCCATATTTTTATTTAACATCCAATTGCCATTTCTCCAACTAATCTCCTTCTGAAACAGCAACAATAATCTCTGTAGTTTATAAATACAGATGGCTATTATGCCTAGTGCAGTTCTATTTGTATGCTTCCTGTTTATATAGCTCTGCTTCCATATGTAATGCCAGATGTCATCTCTTTTACCTGCATTTGGACTATTTTGGCTGCTATTCCCTTCATACTATTGCCACCAGAGCGGCATGAGACTAAACACTAAAAAATCTCACAATTGCATGCTTTGGATTTTTTTTTTTAGCTCATTTAGGTCAAATTCAATCCTGAATTAATGTTATGCTTGCACTAGGGATCAGTAAAAGCTGAAAACCAAGATTATGTAGAATTTGTAACCCAGTGACAGTATCCTACAAATGCATCCATGTATAGGCCTCAGAATGTATTCTTTATTCCTTACACCACCAATATGCTTGTCTTGGGCTGATCTATGCCTAGCAATTCCTGTCTTTACGATAGGTGCAAACCCAGCCCAGCTGAAATTCTCTTGCCTTACAGAGATTTCTGAAATACTGCAGATCAAACTACAGCCACTCATCTTGTCAACACTGTAAAAGAAGGACAGGAAACTTCAGTCATTTAGATCAGCAAATCTGATTCACATCACAGAAATGCTGAATATCTGTGTCACAGTCCTGTGTATTCCTTAACGGCCATGGTTGCACTTAATGCAATCCAATGTAAAAGAACAAGGAACTTGGCCCGCAGCTGGCAGTACTGCAATTGCAAACTGTGCTGATCTTTGCAGTGTTTCCCACTGAAAGCAGCAGTGTGACCTTAGAAGTCCTGTCTTGACTAAGGCCAAATAAACCAGGAAAAGATAGTCAGAAGGGTAGAGTCCTACATGTCACAACAATAGCAGAGAGCTTCTGAACCTCATCTGAGGTTGCCATAACAGTTTCTTATTTCACATTGAGAAGAACAGTTGCGGACACAGACATCGACTTATTCAGACAACCTAGCACAGCACTTTCACTGTATATCTGACTGCAGGACAGGTGAACTCTAGAGCAGAGTTCATGGAGCCACCCAGCACATATCACTGCTCCATCCCATGCGTGCCTGCCCTTCTTTCCCATGGAAAACACTGAGAACAGCCTTGACTGTCCCAGGATCTCCCCTTGCCTTAGTGATGCAACATGGTCAGGTTAAAGACAGCAGATCTAGAATCTGGGAAAGCCTCAAGATTATCAGTTTCCATACAGCCTTAGGCACCTAGTATAGCATCTATGTTGAGATAAACAATGAGCAATTCAGACGGATATGATACTCAAATCTTCCCCAGCATCAATGGGATAGCTGTAGAGTTTATATTCAGGCACCTAATTTAATTTTTTTTAACTGAGTTGTTGGGACTTCTCTCCATTGACCATTATAATGGAGGGAAAAGGCCTGGCTGCAGAATCTTGAGGCACCTCAAACTTCAGATATCATAAAAAGCATCTGTATCCAGTTTTAGCTCAGCACAAAAGAGTAACACTCAGATGACTCTGTCACTACAGCAAAGGTTTCGGTCTGGGTCTCCTAATTATTAGACAAGATGCCTTATCTATTGTGTCATCTTTACTCCTTTAGATGTTCCCCCACTGCAACCCAACATACGGAAAGTCTTCCCCTCCTCCAAGCCAGTGAACAAAGAGAATTTAAGTTCTCTTTTGGTACTGGGCTCCTCCCGTTACATGTTTTGCACTCATTGCTCATTTTATCCCTGAGGCTTTTGATCTGCTTTTACTTTTGCAACCAATGCACAAGCAAACAACTCAGGAAAACCACAGGATAAAAATGTCATCAAAATACACACTGACTATAAAAAGCCACATGGAAATGTCAGTCTTCAGAGGAACTTAAGTTTTCACTAGCTAAGCTCTTCCCTTTTTTTTTATGTTCTTAATCAACTTAAGTTTTAACCCAAATTTTCATTGTCCTCATTTTACGTTAGGCATCTTCATTCAATAGATGATTCACCAAGGTGACTTACCTTCAGGCAAGGCCCGCAAAGAAGCAAGCAGAGTAAGTGGTTTTCACTGTCACTTTCTTTCAGAGTGTCTGGGTTAGCAATAAGTGCAGCTTTAAGTTCAACAAAGCTCACATATTATTAATGTGTTACAAGTGCATTAATGTGTTAAAAGAAGTAAAGAGCAGCCCAGAAAAGAGGAAGGACAACTATTCTACCTGTCTGGAGGAGAAAAGTGAGAAGATTGTTGAGGACAAGAGTTAGATAGGCCTTCATCTGCTGGAACAGTGAGAAGAGAGGATTGCCCTGTGCAATCTATAGGCTTACTGGACAGCACAGCATGTTGGCAGAAAGAAAAACAGGGTGTCATTATTCACAAGTGCTGATTAACATAAGCTCTTTGTGCATCAGCTGTATGAATGCTGACTTTACATCTAGAGTTTTCAAAATTCAGAATGCTGCAATCAAGAAACAAAACAGAACAGACAGTTCAAAAAGCACCACTGAAGGGGCAGGGTACTGACACATGCTGTCACCAGAATTGTGAACCATTAGCTTTACAGTCAGTGGAGAAAGTTTCATCCAGAACACAATTCAAAATATTTAAATTAAGCCCATGCTCTGAAATAATTTAATAGTTCTTACTTCCCCTGCCTCTCAACTACAGAGACCATATACTGAGATTAGTAGTAGGAAAAGGGGTAACGGGTTTATGATGAAAGAGAGTAGATATAGATTAGATATTAGGAAGAAATGTTTTGCTGTGATGATGGGTAGACCCTGGCCCAGGTTGCTCAGAGCAGTGGTGGCTGCCCCAACCCTGGAGGTGTTCAAGGTCAGGATTGGATGAGGTTTTGAGCAGCCTGATCCAGTGGGAGGTGTCCCAGCCCATGGCAGGAGGGAGGGAATTGGATGTTTAAGGACCCTTCCAACTCAAACCATTCTGTGATTCTGTGATTTTTAGGATAAAGTCTTATAAATACTGATCCACTCCAACAGTTTGCATGGAGGATGTGGGGCACATACGCCCAGGGAAATACACACACACACACNCGTGGGGCACATATGCCCAGGGACACAAAGTCTTCATTGGAATTATAAAGTAATGCATATTAAGCAAAAAAAATTATCCCTTTTGGATAGTGTTCCACAGATACTAGAAAGGAAGTCCAAACTGATGTGTTTTGACATCAAAGGTATACACATGCACACAAATACACATACAGGAAAAAGTAAACAAATTACTGCATGTGTTCTTTCCACACCATAAATATTTCATCTCTAACTGTACAATTCAATAGATTAGTTTTGAAAGGGACACGAAAAGCTCATATGCATTAAAAAAAAAATAATCTTATTTTCCTACATCAACTCCCATCTTGCAAGTTCTTAAAAGGATATCAGCCAAAGTACTAAATATTTATATATGTTTACATATAAAAGTTTATGTATATAGAGTATCATATATATATATAAATTATGTATTTACATATATACTTTTATGTATATATATATGTATATATTTATACATATACTGAAGATTTAAATATACCTGCATTCACTGAAATCCTTACAAGCTGTATGCATCAGGCAAATATTCAGATTTCACAAAACATTCATTAACTCTACAGTATTTATATGCAAACAGTGATATTAACAGGTACAAAGATTCTTCATAATTTGTGGACCTGCATTTGTACACATGCATTTGGCAAATCAAGGACAAAGCTAAGCTGAAGTTTTTGTATGCTATCCGATTTCAAATACAGAAAGCACTCATCTAGTAGCTGAAAGTGACCATGAAAATTTTTAGGAAGACTTTATATAGCACTAGCATGTAAGACATTAGTGGAAAGAGGAAGATTATTTAAATTGTACTATCAGAAAAAAGTACCTTTGAAGAGGAGACCATTCTCCATCTGAATAAGGGTAAGATGCAGACTGAGAAAACGTAGAAACTGCAGGAGCCTTTGTATCAGATACATCATCAACAAACACTTCTGGAACAGGGATCCTAGGTATAGAGAAAGATGTGACATTTACAAAACATACTTGATTACTGAACTGTCATATACTTCAGGTAACAAAAAACCCTACTGCAGAGAATTACTATAACTTGAACCAAAAGGAGTTAGAGAAATGTTATCTGATTCACACTTTCTAGTTCACAGCATAATGGAGAATTTCTTATGTTTTCAAAGTTATTTTCATTATTTTTGTTACTAGCACTCCAAATAGCTACCTAGCCTAATGATTTTTCTTAAAAAAATATGTTCTTCAGCCATGCATACTGATGTAGATAGAAATTACTGTTTGAAGGCAAGGAATGGAACGTTAACCCAGCAGTGGGTTTCTATTATGTATCTCAATTCCACTGTGATACCTTGAGTTGTCCAATGATTGTTCTTTTTCTTCATCTGAGCTCATCTCTATAGGAAACATGTCTTCATCTTCAGATGTGTCTCCATTGTCTTCTCTTTTCAAGCTGTCCATTTTATGGGCAGACTTTCTCCTCTTCTTCCTCCTTTTTTTCACAGAGCTACAGACTAGTGATGCTTCAGTAGAAGGCTGAGACCCATGGGCTTGCGGTGGTACTTGTGAGGACACACTGGTGTCCAGGTTTCTTATCCTGTCTATGGAGTTCCTCTTCAGCTGAGCTTCCATTAAAGCAGATCCCTCAGACAGAATGGGAGACGTGCAGAGATGATAAGGAATAACCTCCTGAGAAAGAAAAAATTCAAACCATTCAAAATATTAGCCTCCACTGATTGTAAATCTGGTTCTAAAATCTATGCACAGCTGCCAAAACCTAAATTATTTATTCCTCAAAAAAGTAACATAGACATTAGGATGCTCAGTATTATCCTACAGCATACAGAAATTGTTCTACAATTTAAAATACTCCTTTAAAATAAACAAATTAAAAACTCCTTTAACAAGCCAGGAACAATACTCTGAGCATCTAATATTGGCCAGGTTATGGTATGCATCTCTGTCTACCTCACGGATAAAGCAGCAACAAATTCCTAGTTTATAACCTCAACATTTTGTAAAATTCAGTTCTCCACAACTCAGACGACAGTACAGCAATTTACAGCTAAGTCACATAAATATCCTTTTAATTCAGTCATATATATATGTACATAGGCATATATATACACAGAGAGAAAGAGAGAGACTGACTCATGGAAGTATTTCTAGCAATCTTCAGTCACCAAATAGCTGTTACCATACAGAATATTTAAATATAAAGATCAGAAGATTTAAACATAAAGATATAGAGATGAATACTGCCTATGAATGCAGCTCTCACCAGAAACCAATAATATCATACTCAATATAAAAATTTGAAAACTTATCCCACTCTGGACAGTGACAAAAGTTATTGGGAATATCTGAAAAGAAATGCCTATAATGTAACACAAGAAAAGCTTTTTACGTGTGGAATACTCAAAACTATATAGACTGGTATTAACCACACAGCTCAAAGGCAGACATTCTCATTTAAATATAACTCCACACAAATAATAGTTGCAAGATTGCATCTTTGTTGACTACTGGAATTATAGGACAGGTGCACTTTTTCTAGCAGTCTGCTGAGTGTGTATGTTCAAAGTAAAGATTTCTGCAAAAGTAGGTCCATGGCCATATTAATTTTGTACACATCTTCAGAGCACATGAACTCTGTACATGTTATTTAAGTTCACATATTGGCATGCACATAAACGATGATTTCTTTTTCAGTTATGTGATTAAACTCAATTTTTCCAAATCCCAGCAATTCAAGAAACAAAATAGCTGCATAGTATTGAATTTCCACAGCAGAAAATTGTCCAGAAACTTTCAGAACTATAAAATGGGTAAAGGGATATTTATCAACCAAATTCCTAAGCTCAAAACTGACTCTGAAAAGCAGGAACTTAATTTTTAACAAATCAAAATCAGTTTTGACTCTTACCTGATCATTATCCATCTCCTGCACAAAAAATGCCTCTCCATTGTCTCCTAGTTTCATGTGCAAATCTACAGCCTCTCCATTAATTTCTATGTCAACCTGGAAAAAAATTAATAAT
Source organism: Piaya cayana (assembly GCA_013389865.1). Classification (NCBI taxonomy): domain Eukaryota; kingdom Metazoa; phylum Chordata; class Aves; order Cuculiformes; family Coccyzidae; genus Piaya; species Piaya cayana. The sequence continues at coordinate 13,697 of WAAB01008068.1, forward strand.
TGTTAAACAAACGGATCTTAATACATAGTCACTAATGAAACCTAGTACAGGCCCAAATTAGCACATTCAAAATTCTGCTTTATTGAAAATAAACACTATACCTGTTACAGTGTGGTGTGTTTTTACTATAGCTAATGTCTTACAAATTATGTTTTGAAATGCAAGAATCATTTTAACTGAACCTTGCCTTGACCTGGGCACCTTTTTATAAAGAGAGTTTACAGAAAACCTAGATTAGCATACCACAGAACATTCAGTAAACTTCACACTATTAGAGCTGAATCACAAACAGAACATATCAAAACTGTCAATATTCTTACCACTTTCTCCCTGGAACGTAGAACTCCCATCTTCCCAAAGCGTACATGGAAAGGGGAACACTGAAGATTTCCATCAGGCTGGCGTACAACAATTATATCGATGCATCCCGACAACGTGGCTGGGTTTAGTCCCTTATAGAGCTCCTTCACAGTTACAAACACCTGCCCTGCTAGCTGTCCAACGTAATTCATGGTTTGGACCTGAAAGGCAAATAACAGAATAAATAAGATTTTGATCCTTTCTTTATATTGAAGAAACATTTGGGAGATGGAGATTCCAGCAGCGGGGTATCTTCCTGTTTCACAACTTAACAACTTCATATAGAACAAGGATTCCCCACCTAATTCATTTACTGCTGACATGCATTTGTAGACAGCTATTAAAAGACAAAAGCAAATGAGAACTTGTACATCGGAGAATCATTAACAACTTTCAAAAGTTCATAAAATCAGTGGCATTCAAATCCACTGTCAGACTTTTAGATTCTGCAGCTTATAAATGTCTCCAATTATCTCTGGAGAGAAAAGCATTACTTCCAAAATAATATCTCCTCCTAGCATTCATTGCGCACTCATTACCAAATACACTTTTATGATGGATTTCTACAGGCTTTTAAGGGCAGAGCAAGCAAATGGTTTTAAGGACATCTAATTTTCCATTACACTGAAGTCAAAGACTATTTTCCCACTTTACAGGAATTTCTCCTGGAAAAAGGCTGCTATAAAGATACACCCAATAGATATGCATTATGGTTTGATAAGCAACCACCAATCCAGAGCATCTGAACATTAGAATGCTTCCTAATGCAACTTTACGGTTCCTGTTTTAAAACAGCCTTTTAGTATCAACAGGTTTATTAAAAATCAGGCATGTGCTGTTGACAGCTGAAGTGACTGGCTTTATTTCCCCAGCTCCTGGATATATTTAGTATTTAGCATTAAGTTTCCTGCTTCTACTCTGTTAATGCATATCACGTTTATGACACATTAATCTACTTACTTCCCTTGACAGGACAGCATACATACTTAGACATACTCAGAAGTTTGAAAAGTCTTTTAAGGGTTCTCAAAATATGATTTAAGCAGACTTCCCTTGTCTATTGTTTTCATTATTTTTCCAACACTTTTTGCTAAGATACTGATTTCAGCAAAGCCCTTGTGTACTCACTATGAAGTATACACCTCACATAGAAGTCTTTGCTAAGAATACCAACAAAATAGACGCTAGCAGGGTAAGCAACGCTAAAATTCTCATTGATGGTGATAAGAACAGAACTGAGCTCAGAGTATGGGAGGCAGTCACTGCACTGAGCTGGGCAGCACGTGCTAACAAATATAATTTGCTACAATAGACTTTAGCTGTGTTCTTTCATAAAGAACAAAATGATGTGAAATGCTGTAAAAAAAATAGCTCCAATTTTTAACTGTGATTTATACTTAGAAACAAAACACTATTAAAAGAACACAGTGAAAGCATTATATCGGAAAGTTACAAAGTGTTCTAATTAAAGCTGGTCTCTTCATGCACTCTAATTAATGATCAATTGTGTATTTTCCTAAAGTTCTTCCACATAGGATGGACTGAAGCTTTGATTTCTTCTCTGTTTCAATTTCAGCACATGGCTATCAGGACAGAGAGCAAGCTCTGAAGGAAGAATTATTTATGTTCTTCTGGGCTTTATAATAGCCATTACTACATTGCCCCTGAGAAATGAGGTTCAACAAGGCCAAGTGCAGAGTTCAGCACTTGGGACACAAAATCCCTGTGCAGTGTTACAGGCTTGAGGAAGAATGACTTGAAAGCTGCCTGGCAGAGAAGGACCTGGGAGTGTTGGCCCACAGCCAATTGAACATGAGTCAACAGTGTGCTCAGGTAGCCAAGAAGGCCAACAGCATTTTGGCATCTATCATAAACAGTGGCCAGCAGGACCAGGGAAGTGATTTTCTCCCCCCGTATCCTGCATTGACAAGGCCACACCTCAAATCCTGAGTTCAGTTTTGGCCCCCTCACTATAAGAAAGACATTGAGGTCCTGGAGCGAGTCCAGAGAAGAGTGAAAAAGCTGGTGAAGGGGTTGGAAAACAAGTCTTATGAGGAGCAATTGAGGGACCTGGGGTTGTTTAGAGAAGAGGAAGCTGAGGGGAGACCTTATTGTTCACTACAACTACCTAAAAGGAGATTGCAGAGAGGTGGTTGTTGGTCTCTTCTCCCAAGTGACAGGGGACAGGACAAGTGGGAATGGCCTCAAGCTCTGCCAGGGGACACTTAGATCGGATATTATGAAAAAAAAATCTTCACAGAAAGGATTATCAAGCACTGGCAGAGGCTGCTCAGGGAGGTGGTTGAGTCACCATCCCTGGAGGCATTTAAAAAGTGGGCAGATGAAGTGCTTGGGGACATGATTTAGTAGTAGACAGGTAGGGTTGGAGCTGATGATCCCAAATGTCTTTTCCAACCTAATGATTCTATGATTTTATCATTCTAAGTGATTACAGTCTCCCCATTCAATAGCTGGGAAGCTGAATCACAAAATGATTCAAGATTAAAACTAGGTACTAATTTTGGAAATCAAACAAAATTTTTTGAAGTATTTCATTTACAAGATGTTAATTAATGAAGGAACAATCCTTAAATACTGTTTGGAGAAGCATTTCTGCAGAGTTTTCAATCCAGTCATCTAGAAAGCATCACCTACTGGAAAGACAACACATGAAACCTTCATGGCAGAAAGAGCAATTATATTCAGTTCTCCAGCATTCAATGGGTACCAGCAGTTTTGTGCTCCTATTACACGAGAAACTTGCCTTCCTGAATACAAATCTAGTGGCAGGCTGTTTCATGGAGAATTGCACATGAAACTCATGCCGTAGCCTGTGCTGTGTCACAGAACATCAGGTTGGAAGAGACCTCTAGAGGTCACCTGGTCTCAAGGTCTGCCCAAAGGTTTGGGCCAGGTTGCCCACAACCATGATCCTGTTGAATCCTCAATGTCTTCAAGGATGGAGATTTTTCAGCCTCCCTGAGTTCCTGTTCTTACATTCACCTCTCTTCACAGTGGAAATTGTCTTCCCAGTATCTAATCTCAACTTCCCGTGTTGCAACTTGTGCCTATTGCCTCTTGTCCTGCCACTGTGCACAGCTACAGTTTCAGCTCTGTTTCCTCCATACTTCCCATCAGATTACTGAATACCTTGAAAACTGAACAAAACTAGCTACCCTAGCCTGTCCTTTGGAGTCAAAAGCTCTTCACCCTAATTATCCTGATGTCCGGGATACTTATAAAGTGCTGACACCACACAGGTACAGACTGAAATTCAAAAGTAAGACTCCAAGGTGACAGATGGAAGCTAGCTTTTAAAATTATCCCACTGCTTTAGAAAAACATATTTCAGTTCCTGTTGGAGATTTTTCTAACCTAAGGCACAGTAAGAAAGACATTTCTTGTTGAGCTAAGATTAAATTAACGGTGGCTATAATTAGGCTCAGAATTATACAGTATAGTGTACCCCAGTTAACGCCTGGTCTGCTGAAGCAACAAAATTTCTACGTGCAAAACAGCCACAATTTCCTTGGTGAAGAAGGTGTTGCTGGAACAGTGCACGCACTTCACTGTTTAGGAGAGTTACAGGCAAACAACGCAAATGCAAGGACTCACTTATCCTCTTAACAAGTTATACCTGCACATCCCTAATAGAGGATTTTGCAACTACTCTTGTTCACAACAAATTTTAGCTGTATCATCTGTGTCTTAGGACACAGAGATTATTTTTATACTCAGGAATTAAAAAACTTAGACACCATCCTCAAGCTCTGTGGCCAACTGGCACAGCACAGCTTGCTTCCATACAGTGAAGACCTCTTATCCCCTAAAAAGAAACTGATGGACACTCCTCTCAAGCTGGGCTGAGCTTGGCCTGTGCAACAAAATCACCGTGGAGTTAAAAAACAGACTGAGGGAATAATCACATAAACCCCACTTCCTCAGACAAAAGGCAAAAATGGTTTTATATTTCAAATGAAGGGAACAAAAGATGCTGTATTCAAAATGGGGAAGTTCAGAAATTGGACTCTTATGGATGTAGGTCCTTTATCCTAAATTAAAGCTGAGATTGTTTGGAGTCTGAGGTTTGTATGTTTATACTCAGAATCTAAAGTCAGTCCACACTATGTCAGTATTCCAGGAAACCAACATTCCTAAAACCCCAGAGAGATTGCATGTGGTTTTGGAGCAAAAAAATACTCTGGCCACTCCAAGAAGTCTTTCACTTACTAAGCAGGCAGCAGCAACTTCAGCAGTAAACATCAGTTTACGTCATGAGTTAAAGTGCCTACCAGTTAATTACACTGAATTTAGTAAAAACCATACTAGCAGTCATAGCATAGAACTTTTTAGCTGCTGCGATAATTCAGAATCCTTTTGATCCAAGCTTGCAACAAGTGAGAATAGTTTGTATGTCTTCTATCAGAATTTTCAAATGGCTTGGAAGTTACTCTTTGCCAGAAGAGTAACGTTATGCATCTACTATGAAATTACAAGTATTTTCTGGTATATTTTTAAATACCCATTTAACTAGCATCACGTGCCAGAAAGCTCATAACATTTCCAACTTTTTTACTTATTAAAGACATCAGTCATTTTTCAGACTTGACTGCCTCATGGAAAAATAAGTGAAAAATAAGTAGCTAGGTGTTCCCTTACTGACTGATTTGTTAACTTAGCAAAGATTGACCTAACAAATTTAATTCTTTAAAGTCTCACTCTACTGGATGCCACAGTAAGATCAAATGCCCTGTCATCCAGATAATCCTCTTCTTTCATACAGGTGCATCAGACTATGTCCTAATTCCACTGAAAAAGTCAGTAATTGTACCCTTCATAGACTTTTTTTTCTTACAACCCAGCTCTTCCCATACCATTTCATCTTTCTTTTCCATATTGTGTAAAATAATATAATGACAGTCATAGGAACTAAAGGCCTTTTTTCCCTTTTGCAAGACACACTGTCTCCTCAGGTGCCACAAGAGAATGAATAACAGGTTAGATATCCATACACATCCAAATTACAACATCCTCTAAAGACAGACAGCATTTGAAAAAATAAACAAACCTAAACCCACCCACCACGATTTAGGTATCATGCTGTAAGGGTAATTAAAACCTGGAATACACTTCCTGTGAAAGACATGAAATCTCCAGTACTCAGAATTTTGAAGAGCCCAACAAACAACTGCCATGACTGGTTTAGGAACAGACAGTTGTAATCTTTGGGACAGAGATCATCACTGTGTCCAAAGTAGTAAACCAAATCATACCACATCACAGCCCCAAGCATTGCAATTTGCTCCTCCACAACAAATCTACTTAAAACTACAAAATCTGCTTCTGGTACCTTTTAGGCACAGGCCAACAAGCAGACTCCAAACAATCCAAGGCACACTTAATGAGATAAGATGGACTGGGAACTACTCCCATGACCAGTTTAGAAGCAGTCATCTTATTTTACAGGTTAAGAGAACTTTATAGAGTAGATGTGAACAGATGGTGCTAGCTGGTCTGGCCACTAAGAATGGACTTTGGCACCATTTTGTTCACTAGCAGGGAAGTAACATTCAGGTCCCTTTCAGCCCCTTTTCTCAGGTTCTATAGATATGACTGAGCATTGGTTTTGTAGGCCATGAGACAATCACAGATTCATTAAAGTTGGAAAAAACCTCTAAGATCACTAAGCCCAACGACCAACACAACACTCCCATGCCTACCAAACTATGTCCCAAACTTCCAAGTCTAAATGTTTTTTGAAAACTTCCAGGGATGTAACTCCACCACTTCCCTGGGCAGCCTGTTCCAACGCTTCACCACTCTTTTGGTAAAGATTTTTTTTCTAATATCCAATCTAAACCTGCCTTGAGGAGCAACTTCAGGCTATTTCTTCTCATCCTCAAGATTGTAACTTGGGAGAAGAGACTAACATCCACCTTGCTACAACCTCCTTTCAGGTAGTCATAGAGAGTGATAAGGTCTCCCCTCAGCTTCCACTTCTTAAGGCTAAGCAACAGCAGTTCCCTCAGCAACTCCTCATAAAGCTTGTGCTCTGGACACTTCACCAGTTTCACTGCTCTTCTCTGGACACACTCCAGCATCTCAACGTCCTTCTTGTAGTGAGAGGCACAGAACTGAACACAGAACTGAACACTCAAGATGTAGCCTTACATAGGCCGAGAACAGTAGAATATTTGCAGCAATGGTAAACGTGACATGAACCAAATGCTTAGAACAAAGAGAAACAACTTGTACAGACACATCTTTCAGTTACGCTTGTAATGCCTGATATTATGATGAGATCCTGGTCCACAACTGAAGGGATGGGCATCAGCACAAACAAAACAATGTTCCTGAGAACTGCTCCATATAACTTGTAAAACGATGAAAGGGAGACGAAAACAGATGGGCCAGTGTTCAGTTAAAATGAATCGCTGCTCTGCTGCTGACAACTGAAACTGACAATTTTACAGGCATGGTCCACCAGACTCCCTGATCAGCTTCTGTTTGGATAATGTAAAGCCTGAGAGAGACCAGACTATATTTGAGAATCAGACTGTGGCCCCTGCAAGAGAATACTCCTCATTTAAAAGAGGGTAAATGACAGTATTCCAAAGACTCCTAGGTAAGTGCTTACCACTGCTCTTTTATTATGTATCAAACATTTATCTTCTTTACTGTGAAGCAATTCAGCTCTGTTTGCATTATTGAGCACCAACTCCCTCTAGAGCAATTAGCAGAATCTTAGTATTGAGATATTCTTTACCATGAAAAATAGTAGCAGAGGTTGTTTTAAAAAAGATTTATGATAAAAATGTACAGGAGAGAAGGAAATATTTCAGATGAAGACTCCCTCAACAGATTTTTTTCTAAACTAAGCTTAGCCCTTCATGTCGATACCGCAATCATAATAATGACAGCTTCTTAACTACCAAGGCTCATAATATATATCATTTTGTTATTTTTAAAAGAGGTTCTTTTATTTATTGGTAAAGAGTCCACATATTGTGAAGTCACTAATGCTGTGTGACCATCACAATCAAGTTTCTTAATTCAGGTTGGAAACTCAAAACCACTATGAACTTTCAAAAGTTTTTGGAAAAAAAATTCTTAACTGTTCGTGAGCTCCTACATCAATCCAACCCAAGGTCACTGTCATGAATTCCAATCCCACTTTTTTGAGTAAATTTCCAGACAGAACCCTGAAGTTGTGCATATCTCAGAGCAAAATCAGAGCCTTCATTTACTATCCCTAGAGAAGCAGTGAAGGTAACGCGTGGGACCCTAGGAGACCTAAATTTAGGTCCCTACTTTCCTACAAGATTCCCATACAGTTTTGGACAAGTTACTAAAGCTTAGTTAGATCTCAGAGGCCGTTCAACTTCCATTTGTTCCAAGCTGGGTCTATTGCTGGGGTTATGATTCAACTGTAGCAGGCCAACCTCATCAGAGTGAGACACAGGCAAGCACTACCCCTGCATATTCTTTTTTTCCTTGTAAAGGAAACCTGGACACATAACCTGGGAGGGATTCATAAGCAGCCATGACCATGACTTGGACAAGCTGTTGAAGGAGAACCCCAGAGAATTCGGCTGAGTGGTGTCATTCTGGTTGTTCTGTACACAGGAGGGCAAACTCTGTCCTAACCTGATTATGCATGCAGTTTTTCTAGACTACCCCATAGTCACAGCAGTATGGGACAGACCACATTCTGGCAGGTGATTCAACAACATCTGCTCCATCAGGAGACAGCTGCAATTCACTTGTATGACCCAAATCAGAAAGCAACATGCAGCACGTGGCTGGCTATGCATCAGGGTAAGAGCATTTTGCTTCCTGCCTGCCAAATCTCCAGAAATATTTCAGCATCAGGATTATTTTGGGTCTAATTCTGTTAAGAACTATTTGACTCCTACTCCAAGTTAGCCAAGGCCAGTGCCAGAAACCATGACTTCTTCTAGTTGCCAGAGAGTCAAATGGATCAAATGTCAAATTTGTCTTCCAAGCTGCCAGTCCTTCCCAATTCACTCACTCACTCACAGGTATGAACTTCGACTACAAGATGACTACTCAGTTGGTTCTGGAATTGCACTATCTTTCAAACAGACGAAAAAATTACTTGGTCCGGTACTCCACAGAGCCCCTGTAAAGGACAGAATATTTTCTTGAGAGCAGTTGATATCGAAAATATAAATTGGAGACTCAAAACTTGCCTGAAATGAATCCTCATTTTCAAATGAAGGGCAGACTGGCCTACAGTTCCACAGTCAGGGTATTGGACTGGCACTCAAGAGTCCAAGGGAATTATTTCACAACCATGGTCCACACACTAACCTCCCAACCGCACACTGCCAACTTCCCCAGATCTTGTCCTTGTGTCAACACTGAAAACTAACACCACTAAAGCCATACAAAAATAATCTCCAGCTAGATTAATAGGATGATCTGACTCACCACATACCCGTACAATTGCTAGTATCAACTAAAGAGAGAAGCTGAGACGGAGTCAGTGATAGAGAGTACCAGAGACATCTCTTTTGGCATTCCAATCCTAGAATCACATATCATTGTCTCCTCCTTTACCAGAGATCTCCTGATAGACCTTCAACATTTCCCTTGATGTCTGTATCTTTCAACTTCCCAACTGTACAGTGCCTTCCTCCTCACGGAGATGTTTTGAGGCAACATACACAAGGGCTGACATCCCGTTAGATTGGTGCTGCATAAATAGGATCAAACCTCACAACCAACAGAAAAGTACATAGTGATGGCTGAAACTGAGAACTTTTGAAGTAGCTAGACAATATATGGTAGATTACATACTGTGCTGCCCCGTGCTACTGTTCTGATGTCAGAGGAGGAACATAAATCAGAGCAGAAGCATAGCAGTAGCTCTACTCTATGCTGATACCTCAAGTGATTTAGCATCTTTTCTTTCAGTGGGACTGGAAAACAAATCTGTTTGCTAGGCTATAACTTCACATTCTCTGCATTTTCAGATTTTAAAGTAAGGCCTTACTGTATTTCAATGGGTTTTGATGATTTCTGAGCATATGTGTGTTCACAGATAAACAAATGTGTGCACCTGCACATCCACAGGTATGGAAAAGAGCCAAAGACTAAAACTTGTCCAACTCCCTTACAAACAGACCATGCTGAGTCATGTAAACAGATAATATCAGGTGGTCTATATTACTGCACCAGAGCAATCAGAAGAGCAGAAGGTTCCTAAAACCATTATAAGCCATTTTCATGGCTTAATGCCTAAAATCATAACATAATTACACTAAGTCTTATCTCCTTTACTGTCTCCCCCTTTTTCACCAGTTCTGTTCGTGGAATCAGGTCCATTTTGCTGTAATAGGAGTACATCCATCTGCCTTCTACCTGGGTACTCTGATGACAACAAAAACTTACCTATGTTCACTAAACATTTGTCAGTATTTGTTTCCTAAGACCAGATAAAGCCACACAGAAAACAAAATAAACAAATGACTCCAGAACACACTCCAGACTGTGAACCAATTTACAGAACAGATCTACCGAGGTGGACGGCCTTACATGTGAAAGCAAAAATGATCTGCTAGTCTGAGACATTAATGCTGAGATCCTCCTACCAGTGCAGGCCTCTCCATAATTCCTCTTTTTGACAGACATAACAAAAATATTGCAGTCTTCCCCCTTCCCTGCAAGGTATCTCTTTTACTTTCTCGAGAGATACATTAATTGACAGAAAAACTAACAGCTGTTCTAGACAACAAAATTTTAAAAAGCATGTGGGAGAAAGCCCCAAAAATCCCAAAGTTTAGCTCCATATGTGGCACCTGCACTACTGCCAGCCAGGTTCTGCTGTGGTATTAATCCCTCTGGCCTGTTACAGCTTTCATTATCCCATCTCAGGGAAAGCATCAGGGAAGCAGTGGTACTAATGCAGCAATGTGCATCAAAGCCAAAGAGAGGTAAAACATCATCTCACAGGCAAAATGGGAAGCAACGTACCCAGGGGCACTGCACTTCCCAGGCTCATAAAACTCTATAGGTGATAAACCAGGCATGCAGCAGATTCCCTTTTTCCCTCTAACCCCCCACACAGAGCACTGTCAGCCACAGCTGAACCCAGCAGCTACCCTGCCTGCAGTCACCCCCAAAAATCAGAGTCCTCGGCAAGGAAAATGCAGGTGCTCAGGGATCCTCACCAGGATGCCCAGTGGTCCTCGCTAAAATGCCCAAGGGTCCCAGCTTGGGATGCCACGGAAGCCTCACTGTGATGCTTAGGGGTCCACACAGGGATCACAAAATCATAGTCACTAGATTGGAAACGACCTTTGAGATCAGCAAGCCCAACAGTACCTGTCCAACACTAAACCGTATCCCTAAGTAGTGCTATCTACCCATCTTTCAAGTACCTCCAGGGACAGTGGCTCAGCCACTTCCTGGGGAAGCTTGTTCCAGCGGTTGAAAACCCTTTTGGTGAAGAAATTTTTTCATAATGACCTATCTGAATCTCCCCTGGTGCAGCTCGAGGCTATTCCCTCCTGCCCTATGGCCCGCCACTTGGGAGAGAGACCAATACCCACCTCGCTACNAACGTGCCGTCCAGCTGCGGGTGGCGGTTATTGATCGCGCGATCACTGCATCGTTGGGTCATGGCATCCTNGCCTCTTCTCCAGGCTAAACCACCCCCAGCTCCCTTGGCCGCTCCTCGTAAGACTTGCGCTCCAGCCCCTTCATAAGCTCCGCTGCTCTTCTCTGGGCAGGGATGCCCGGGGGTCGAAGCTGCGATGCCCAGGGATCCAAGCAAGGATCCAAGCTGCGTAGCCCAGGCCCGAGACACCCGTTTCCCCCCGCAGCTCCAACGCTCCGCGGCACAACCCGAACTCCCTGCCCCGCGCCGCGCAGCCCTGCCCTCCCCAACCTCTCCCGATCCCCTCCGGCCCCTCACACACCTCGCCGGCCGCCGCCGCCCGCAGGCTCCACTCCGGGCCGGCCCCGCGTCCCCGCCCGGAGGAGGTGGCGCGGCGGGGAGAGCGCGTGATGGGCGGGCGGG
>WAAB01008068.1:25790-47004 GCA_013389865.1 Piaya cayana
TCATTGGGCACTGGAACAGGCTACCCAGGGAGGTGGTTGAGTCACCTTCCCTGGAGGTGTTTAAGGGACTAGTGGATGAGGTGCTGAGGGACATGGTTTAGTGATTGATGGGAATGGTTGGACTCGATGATCCAGTAGGTCTTTTCCAACCTAGTGATTCTATGATTCTATGTCTGATCTAAATCTTCTCCCCTCCAATTCAAAGCCATTCCCCCTCATCCAGTAACCATGTGCCTTTGTAAAAAGTCCCTCCCCAGCTTCACTGTAGCCCCCCTTGGGTTCTGAAAGGCTGCTATAAGATCTTCCCTGAGCCTTCTCTTCTCTACACTTAACAACCCAAACTCTCTCAGCCTATTCTCATAGAAGAGGTGCTTCAGCCTTTTTCATTTAAACCATAAAGTAACATCCTTTTGTTTTTTACTGGGAGGGTTTTGAGGTATTGGCGTAGGTTGCCCAGAGAAGTTGTGGATGCTTTGTCCCTCGAACTGTGAAAAGCCAGGCTGTGTGAGGCTTTGAGCAACCTGATCTAGTGGAAGGAGTCCCATGGCAGGGAGGTGAAATTGGATGATCTTTAAGGTCCTTTTCAACACAAACCATTCTATGATTCTATTATTCTTTTATGCTGGGTGCCTTATGCAACTAAATAGGGAAGTAAAGTCTGTGATAAAAGCTAACTGATCCAGGCTCTTTCAAGTCTGTTTACAGAAGGCAGAAGGCGGCAGTGCCAAGTGTAAAACAAGCAAGCAGGAAAGAGTAACACAGACCAAAGAGAACACAGAATGTGCACAAAAAAAAAAGGATTCAAACTCATTAGCTGAAGAAAAGCCTGCTAATTTTAAGCTTGGAAACAAGTTTTTCAGATTTGGATTTTGTGCATCTATGTTTTCTATTCCCGAAAATGTATACGCAGTTGAAGCCTGGGAAGAGCTTCTTGTCAAGTAATTAACACTTAAGCTTTCCATGTTCTGTTAACTTCCCAGTTATACTGTAAAACAATCTCAGTGCAATCTCCTCTATGTCATTGCCTAAGTGCAATACTCCAAACTGGTTTTTGCCAGCTTCATGTTGGCTAGTCTTTGTGCAGTGCACAAGACAACAACTGCATGATGGGGGCTGATGCATGCTCACAGACCTGAATCCCTGTTGTTCTCCATTCCATTACTCAGCTCAGTTCAAGTTTAGATCAAAAAAGTCAGTGAAGATGGTTTCCACCTAGCACAACAAAGAAGGGTTGATCCCAAAGAGAAAACGAAATGGAACTAAGCCCAGAAATACCTACAGTGCTATTTCCCAAGCATATAATATCTAATTCCTTGGTAGTGGGCAGTCTGTCATTACGGGCAATGAGATGTGCTGGTAAGTAATCCCATCTCTGATGTAAACAGAAGAAGCTGTGTCTGTGCTGGCTTTGGATCCTGACCAGTGCTCTGCCCACCACATTTGTGTGGAATGGGATCCCATATTTTGTTGCCTCTGAGGGGGTGGTATCCTTCAGCCATCACCATCCAGGACTGCTCTAACACATGGTTCCACTACGTTCTGTCACTATTTTGCTAAAATAAAAACATGACTGCAACATATTGAATCAAAACATCGACCCTTCTCTGCTTCTTTCAGAAATAGAGAAGCTAGGTCCTCCGCTTTTAGAAGTACTGTATTGTCTGTAGTTATTTATCATGTCCAACCATCTGCTGTTTGATGCAAAACAACCCACAGCATAATGCTCTACATTTTTAATGGTTCCATGTGCAAGGTCATGTTTTCTCTTCCGATGGTGCAGTGTAAATATAGCCATGACACATACAAGATGCTGTGCAAAGTGCCAAATGCTTGCATAGCGAGAGTAGGCTTCCATTAACGACAAGATGGTATCATCATCCTGTGCATTTATGCTCTGTTCTTACTGATGAAGTGACCACAGGGCAGGATGAGTTCCTTAGATTACTGCTCTGGAATAACCCTGGCCAACTGATACTGAAATTCTTGCTTGTCTTGTGCTACACTTGAGCTCATACTGTTTTTGCCAGTTATATGTATCTAGAGGACTAAGTACTAGTACACAGTCTTCCATATCATCCAAGCTTTAGCATGGTCATGGCTCTGATTTTGGCTCAGCCCAATCCAGAGTTTGAAGGACATTTTATTTGGGTGGTTCCTCAGAAGTAATCTGGAATTACCCACAAAACTGAGTAGCTGAGGAGATTTCACTGAACGGCCTGGAGACACACTCTGTCCTTGCAAGAGAATAATCTCTGATGGTGTCATATCCAAAACACACTCAGGAGTGATGACGTTCTAAACTAGTAGTTTTTCTTCCTATAAAATTTCCCCCCTGACAGATTACATTCTGGAGGCGTTGTGTTGGGGAACACAAACCTTTCTCAAGGTTTGAATTAAAATGTCCACAAGCTTTCAAAGGACTTGCTCATGGAAGTTTTTTCTTTCCAGTCCTTCACTAGTGGGTTTGTATCCACCTATTGTTACCTAACTCTTGACTCCTGTCCCAGACTTTATAGTTTACATATTCCCTCTGGGTTTGTAGGTGGAGTTCTAGTCTATGATCTGGGCATACAGTTACTGTGAAAATACAAGTAAGAAAATTGAGCTGTGTGGTGTTCTGTAAATTAATAAAACGGGGTTAAAACAAAGGTCTACAAGTGCAGAGAGTTTAATTAAATGCAAGAACAGATTCCTAGAGAGTAGTACATAAGTTCATGCTGGGGAAAAAAAAACCCAAACTCTTCAATTCTAGCCTGGAAAACTAGATTTTCCTGATAAGTATATTTAGTAAGCAAAACAACCACTCAAACCAAAAAGGTAATTACTTAATGCATTATCAGTAATATGTGGCATTTCCCTCCACTAAAACTGGAGTTCATGTTCAGGCACGTAGTACCTAGGTTATGAATGACTACGATTGTTAATGTGTTCACACTGTACGTTTTACATGTGCATTTTACACATGCATGTAAAAATGATCCGGTAAATAGAAAAGTTGAGCTTCTCATTTATAATGAACTAATAAGCAAACATGGCTCTAGAGTCTGGTGCTGACATTCTGTGCATTAGTATCAAATTTGGAATAATGGCAGTATGAAGAGTTGATCTAGTTTTATTCCTGTGTAAACATTAGCAAATAGTTAGACTCTTATTCTGTAATTACCCGACTAAATGTCCCACCATCTTAAAAGAGTAGCTCTCCCAGGATAAGCAGATATTTTTATACAGTACCCACAGTGCCTGTGATAATCTACTGAATTCTCTGTCTGATTCACATAAATTTTAACTTTTCTTTTTCTTTTTTTCTTGAAGTCCAGTTACCTAGTACTCCTTTTTTTATCCTTTATATGAAGGCACAGTAGTGCTAGTTATTGCAGCTTATAAATACTGGGATTTAATCTGCCTCTTAGTGCTTGATTTGTTTGAGAACTTCTTTTTAAAAAGTGTAAGTAGACATCATTTAGTTGGAGCAATTTCTAAAGTGTTTGGCTGCCTTAACTTTAACTTGTTGCCAGTTTTGTCTGTCCTGCTGGTTTTGTTTTGTCTTTATTCCTGGGATCAACTGTTCCTGCTGTTTCAGTATTAGGTGCTTTAAAATCTGAGTGGTAAACTGCTTACTTTGAAAAAACAAATAATGCCATCCTTGTCCAACAAAAAGCCATACAGGACAGACTTTATACTTCATTCCATATGAAACCATCTTGCTTTAGACAGTGTGTTAGATCTGTCATATTTAGGCAGATGCTTTTAGCCTGCACGAGCCATCAAGTCTGCTCTGCCTGAGCATTTTGCATGGTGCCAACTTTAGCTTCTGGATTTTCTTTCCCATGTGGTCATAGTTCCCCAGTATGGTAACTGTCAGTTGACTATCATGCATGCTCACCCATACACTTCGACATAATTTATTATCTTCTTTCTTTGACCCCACTGTTAAGAGATGAGATGATGTCACCATCCTCAGGAGGATTGTGGTGTCATCAGAAGTGTTATAAAGTTTAATCAGGGTGAGAGGTGAAAAGGGAAAATGAGAGGAATTTTTTGTCAAACGATCCATTGTGGGACTGTAGTTTTCCAAGAGCTATTGCTGCTGAAATTAGAGGGAGGGCAGGAGGCACTGATCATGTACCAAAATGTTCATCTGTAACATTGCTTATCAGCTCTCAAGCCATTAGGGCTTGCATTGCATAACCAAACTTGAATTTGAATCAAGTAATTTCAGATTTAGTTTTGTGACAGAGATGCTGTACCTCTGCCCACGCCCCAAAAATATAGTCCCAAAAGTAGGATCTGTAGCCAACAAACTAGCAGACAAGACTTTTTTTTCCTTCTCAGAATATAACAAGCCTTGATGATGAAAACTCTCAAAAGATCCTTTTTCCTCTAGATTCACATCCACCCTTCCAAAACCATGGAGACCTCAATGCTTTCTTTATATCCTCAGTCCTCTTTCCACAGTCAAAACTTAGTTCTCTGCAACCAAATATTTGACTGCTGAGAAACAGAAGCATCTATTGACTCCTATGATCCACACATTGTAAAAGCAAAAGTGTGTAGGAATATTTAAATTAAGAACAAGAGATTCTAAATGTATGAACCCTGTTGGAAGTCCACTTGTACCAGCCCAGTCTCATCAGAAAGTAATATAGCTCCAAATCTGTAAAAAAAACCAAGCTCGAACTCTCTAAATGTAATCTTAGAAAGCTTAGAAAATCTTGAGACCCGATAGAGCAAAGCAATCACAACATATGAGATGAAGGATGTAACAGTGAAATCACCAACATGTGTTTTCTTCAGCCAGAGCCCAGAATTCCTGCACAGACATGTTCAAACAGACACCTGTACTCTGCCCAGGCGAAATACATACTGGTGTTTAAATGCACACACACACAGAACAAATGAGAGCTCATACACAACTCCATGGAAAACCCCACTGTCCTGTTTTGGACTGAAATGCTTCCCAGCCCAAAAACTAACTTTTCATCTGTCCAGTAAATCAATGCATGACTAGCAAAGCTTTTGCCCAGAATACTATTTTAAAAGCACAACAAATGAAAAGGAAAATTTTCAGTGTTGTTTATTTAGTACAAAACATGTTTTGAGAGGGCTTCAAGCAAAGCTGCTTTAATTCCCAGGGTATAACCTTTTATTTGCTATTACTGCATCTCTTGCAAACCAAAACAGCAATCTCAATACCGAAAAGGAAAAGATATTTGGAAACAAACTCCTCCTCTTAAGGTGATTGTTGTTTTCTTCTCAGCCATTTATCTGCAATTTCTACATCAGATTGCCTACCAATATTGAATTATCCTCACCAACAGGTTATGGAAGTTATTGCTTGAGGGTTGCATAGTAGCACACCTTGATTGGTTTACTGTATTGTTACCTTGGTACTATGCAAACTAGTCCCTCTTCCCTGTAGCTAGCAAGATCTATCAGCCAACTTAGATAATAAGAAGATAGAGAGATTTTTGATAAAGCTTTTTCTTATGGTAGGCTAAGCTTAAAGTGCTAATGGAGCTTGGCTTGAAGTTCATTCTCTAACTCCACTGAGAGAGTTAAGTGTCTAAAATCAGTTTTATAATAAAAGTAGCAATATTTGGTGCTTCTCACTGTGACAGAAAAATTCTTCACTTCTATAAAAGTCACTGTTATGTGAATGAAGGAGCATCAGAAGCAGGTTTCCTTGGCTTTGAAGTCATAAAATTCTGCACCGTCTCAAGTACTGTAATTAGTTGAGGTTGTCACATAAACTGCATGAAAAGGGCTTTAATCTCACCTCAAGAAGGAGACAGGTGGAGGATGGTGAGCATGCAGTTAGGAGGAGAGGGAGACCATGACTGCTTTCTCCCACATCAGTAAATTCATAGGGGTGGGATTTCTAAGCTTTGCCCAGTTCTCCTCTTCAGCCCTTTCTTACAGATTTTTCTTTAAAAAAGTAAGATAATCCAGCCCCTTGAGATTTTTTTTTTCTTTCAGTAAGACTTTACTTTCTTGAATGTTTAAAGTGGTAGATAGTAGCCAGATTAGGGCATTTTTAGGGGATTTTCATAATTACCATATATACCAAGAACTGTGCTTGTCCTGGATTTAAAGTGCAGTCATCCTTTGAATGCTTGCATTTCTTGAGGCAAAATTTGAGTTGCGTGGGACAACAATAATGTTTAAATCTATTTTTTTCTTAAACAAACAATTTTTTTAGTCTCGCTTGCTGTCAGAGCTAGCTCAATCTTCCTACTACCAGGATGATTGATTCTTATAAATATAGTGTTACTGGTAAAGATAATGATCAAGATTGTACTGAAGCTCTAGAAACAAGTTGAGATATATAATTAAGTCCTGCATATATTGTCTCAGGACAATAAATCATTTTCAACTACTTCATCAGGTCTGGGCAAGTAATCAGTAACTAAGGTTACTGACTGCAGTCTTGCTTTTATCTAAACAATTCACTCTCCTGATTTAGGCTGAAGATGTGTACAAAACTCTTACTGGTGTCTCTAAGCCAGATATTTTAAAGCAGGAACACTGTCATTTATTTCAGTTTTGCCACTGCTATCTTTCATTACAACTTTGTATCAGGAGAGGCGTATCTATGTGACCTTATCTTATCTATATGACCTTATCTTTTTATGATTTCTCTATCTGGAATTCCTGTATAGTTAATAGATGTGACTGACTTTGCAAAATCATGAAAAGAATATTTTATTTCAGTTTCATGTTTGATTTTCCGAGTGGGAGAAGTGTCCCTGGTTAATACAGTACTAAATACTTCCCTCAAAATATTCTTGGTGTTGAAGTGAGTGTGGTCTCTACAAAAGTATTAGAGAATCATAGAATGGTTTGGGTTGGAAGGGACCTTGAAGATCAACCAGTTCCAACTCCTCTGCGATGGGCAGGGACACCTCCCACTGGATCAGGCTGCCCAAAGCCCCATCCAACTTGGCCTTGAACACCTCCAGGGATGAGGCAGCCATTACTTCCCTGGGCAACCTGGGCCAGTGCCTCACCACCCTCATCGTGAAGAAGTTCCTCCTTATGTCTTGTCTAAATCTACTCCTCCAGTTTATAGCCATTGTCCCTAGTCCTATAATTATAACACTGCAGTCCCTGAGCATAGTAATGAATGTTGTTCTCTTACTACAATTAAATAGCATTTCACTTCTATTAGTCTAAAAATAATTATTTGTAAAATGAAACTTAAGTTTGCTGTGACAGAGAATGTGTCAGCCAATTTGTATTTGGAAAACATAGTATTTGATAGAGGAACAACTGCCTGTGGATTTAAAAAAAAGTATTTTGTTTTTTCTGATTCTTGCTGTTGTGTTGAAAACTGAGCAAAAATCTGAATTTTACCGTGATGGAAAGGATATTTTAATACCCTTTCAGTATTATAATATTAATATTTGAAAGAAGATTCCGAAGTGTAAATGAGTCTTCATGTGTAAGATGCACAAAAGATTTTGCAAGTGAAACACTTGTCTTAAAGAGGGGTTATTATGTGTATGTAATCTGGTCAAAAATTATGACACATATGAATGACTCTCAGGCAGCAATGATCCATTATAAGGAAATCTAATTCAATGTTGAACTGAGAAATTTGAAACAATGTTAGTTGTTCAAGTAGTGAAATACTGTAAATAAATGTGTAATCAACACTGATTGCTCTTAGATTCTCTAGACCCTACCCTTACATAAAAGCCAATGAGGCTGTGTCCACATATTTTTGGTCACAATTTGAAAAAAAGCTTACCAGTAGTTGCACATATATGCAAGAACTTCTTTTAAAACTGTGTTTCAGGGTTATTTGGAGAAAATGGCTGAATTCAAGAATTAGCACTCCTTGAAAACCATTTATCCCTGTTTCATAAATTTGGCAGCATTTTGCATAAGTCCATGGAAATAATCTACTTCAGTGAAATTAGTGGAATCCGTTTCATTAGGTCCAGCATGTTCTGGGGTAGAAAGCCTTTGTGCCAGCGGACTGTATGCTTTGCATATTCTGCTATGCAAATCTGAGAATTCATCTGAAGTTTGCCCCATTCCTACTACCCTAGTTACAGTTTTCCATACGGTTTATCTACTGCAACCAAATCTGCATATCATGAACAGTCTCTCAAACCCAGCAGCTTCTGCCCATAAAAGCAACATAAGCGTGTTTTGCTATTATTCACGTATCAGCAACATTGTGTTCAGTGTATCATGCGCAAAGAGTTTCCATCCCAGTGAGTTTAGAGTCTGATGCTCAGTTCACACAAAGTGCCATAATTACATTCAAACCAATGAACTCTGTGTTACGCAAGCAAAGGGTCTCACTCATTTTTTTCAGAGATTGGAAACATATTTTTAAAAAGCAAGACTAGAAACAGGCAGGGTTGTAGTGCTTTCCATCCTGCCACAGTACCAGAAGACAAAGACCTGGACAGAGAATATGGAAAATAATTCTATTTAATAGAATAAAAAGCAAAGTCATACCCACAGGTAGCTCAGTGTCATGTCAAGGTATATGTCTGCTTCTGGTCTGGACTCTTTAGACACCCTGTTTTTCCCCATGCCCACCCCCACACTGCAATTTAGGCACAAACAAAAAAGCCTCCTTGTGTAGTCATCCCAGTGGTATCAGATGCCCCTCCCCTGCAGCCCTACGTGACAGCCCAGCTCATACACCCTGCACGTTTGCACAGGGCTGGCATCATGTTTATTGCTCATCTACCTTGTACAGGTCAGATGTCATTTATCCTGTGTGTCCTGTGGCACATTCAGTTTGATAAGTTTTTCTCACTTTCTGTTTCATACTGTGTCTGTACAGACGTAGGCCCAGCTTAGTGCTAAATCATAGGGATCTTTTTTATTGTTAGTGGTTTGCTCATTTCCCGTAATATCCCTTCTGTCTAGCACATTTTAAATCCAGCACATCCACATTACAATATTGTTCCTCATCTTTTTCTTGTACTTCTGTACTGTGTTATGAGCAACCGAGGTGAAACAGCATAAAAATATAAATAAAAATGGATTTTAAATTCTGTACAAGTAAAACATAAACTAAAAATTCATAACGTATAATCTTATTGCAAGAATGCATTATCCTCATTTCTTTCAAATTTACAGCACAAGTTCACGTGACATGTTTTGGTTACTCAGGAGACGTTCTTGTAAAGTTCAGAATTGCACGTGAATGCAAATCTGAATGTTCCTAAAGTTTGGAAAGCAAAGATTAGATCTGTTGTTTTGCTTTACACACATTCAGATTTCAGATTTTATGCTGTCCTTTGCTAATTGGAGTTATTCTCCTGTTTATTTTACTGCTGTATTTTACTGCCCAGGTACCTTTTCATCTTCATAGCTCAGCTACTGAAATGGATATCCAAACACAATCCCTGCCAACAGCAACCAGCCTCACCCTCATTTCAGGCTACCTGACTTCTCCACCTGTCCGGTTTATAAGACATTGCTGATATAAAAGTCGTCATAAAGGCCAGATCCTCAGTTTGTAAAAGCTGATAGACCTTCAGGGAAATCTTGACATGTACCTGCTAGATCCAAACTTAAAATTTACCAGGCTCAACAAACCAGCTAACACACCAAAAAACTGCATGTACTACGTGTGAATCGCCATAGAATCCTGGATCAGGAAGGTTCCTCCGTGAACCACAGAGTACATCCTACACTGCACTGTGTAGGTTGTGTGAAAACGCCTATATGGGATCTACATAAGACAGCAGTACAGCTATGCAAATATTGTACTCCACCCAGGCTAAAACCTCTCCTGTGAAAACTATGCAGAGCTTTACGGTGACTCCAACAGTTGAGCTAAGCAGATGCACGTATGTGGCACTGCTTGGTAGGGGGTAGAAATGTTGTGGTCCTACCTGTGGTTTCAAGCATGTCAACTTCTCAATATTCTGCCCCGCCATCACCACAAAAGTAGGTCACTGCTGAGGAACACAGTCCAGAGACACTCAGGAAATCAAGTTGTGTCCTGCATCTGTGTCTTTTCCCTCCTTCACCAATCATTCAGCAGTGGCAGCTTTGTAACTAGGGTGGAAACTGCCATTCTCCTTCTCTCATTACTTCTCCAGAGGGGTTCTGCTGTCCAGTTTGTGATTGTGGCCCAAGACCACCACATCACAGATGGGTCTATGCCTTCCCAGAGAACAGCAGCAGGGGCAGTTGGACATGTTCTCCCTGGCTTGGGACATGTCTCACATCCCATATTTGCCACAGTGTTGCTGATTCCAGTATTATTGCCCAAGTCAGTGCCTAATTTTCAAATTTTTGTGCTGTTTCTATCCTTAACCCACTAGTATCAGCCACATGTGAGGACCACCAGTTTCACAGAGCCACCCTTTCACAGCAATAATTATACCACAGTGGACATGCAATAACACAGTGTCCAAAGGGTTACACTTGGAAATGTGTGCTGGGTACCAGAAGATGGACAAGAGTTAACCTAACTGGAGTTAAAAAGCAAACGGACAATTAAAGTCCTACATTTAGATTGCGAGTCCAGACGTTTCGAATCCAACCAGGATCTTTCATCAATGGAATCTGAAAGAAACAAATTAAAATTAGGAATAATATAGTCATTATGTACACACAGAAGTTAGTGTATCCGGGATTCAATTATGGTCTAATGAATACCTCTCCTGTGATTCCTTTGTGAAAGCTACATTGCCATTGTGTCATCCTCACTTTTTATCTGTGCCAAGAGATGTTCTCAATTTCCTTTTCCCATCACCTCAGTTTTCAGGGGTTTTGCAGAAGGATTTACTCCTCTCCCAGCAAGATCTGTATCATCAGATACAGATTTAGGCACTGGAATATGCTGCCCAGGGAGGTGGTTGATTCGCCTTCCCTGGAGGTGTTTAAGTTACGGGTGGACGGGGTCCTGAGGGACATGGTTTAGTGTTTGATAGGAATGGTTGGACTTGATGATCCGGTGGGTCTCTTCCAACCCGGTCGTTCTGTGATTCTGTGATTCTGTGATCAGCCAGAGAGAGCTTGGAAGGAGGGCATCCCTGTGAGCTCTGAAGCAACATACACCGCAACAAGCTCTGTGTAGACTTTTGCAGGACAGGGATGCCCAATGCAAAGGGCAGAGGCAGAGCTGTACGTCCAACCTGCTGCCTAGAGAAAAAAAAATCTTTTCATGTAGCAACATATCTGGATCTGTTTGTAGTACAGGAAGACCCTTAATACACAGTGGAACAGGAGAAGCAATTCTGTAGGATTCCTTTCTCTCTCTTTCTCTCTCTTTCTCTCTCTTTCTCTCTTTCTCGCTCTTTCTCTCTTTTTCTTTCTTTAAATAACCAAAGTTCCTTATAAATCACATCCATGATTAAATAAATGTCAGAAATACAATAATAGGAATTACCACAGGGAAACAGTATATTTCATTAGCAGACAAGTCAACAGTGTGTTGCAACAGAGCGGGTAATTGTACAATGTCTGTGCATTCAGATCCTCTGAAAAACATTGATCAGAGGCAGTCCAGTAAAACATTCTTTGTGTACTGGTGCAACAGCCACGTGACTCTCCAGGATCTCTGCCAACAGTTTAAAAGGACAGTTAATGTTGCAGTTAAGTATTTGATCTTAAGAGCTGTCTAATCTCTGTTCGTGCTTGCATTTGGAAAACAACCCCAAGGAGCTTTCATTCAATTCTTCAATTAATGGAAAAATTTAATATTTATTGATTGATATTTTGTCCATTTTGTTCAGGCTGTTGTAAATCAACTGTCTTTCCCATCCAGTAGACTTGGAAATGCAAACTGACATGAGTAAAAATTATTTTAAAGCAGACACAAGGCCTTAAATATTTTCTTCAGCTGTTGCAGTGCCTGTGGTCACCCTGCTGACCTTAGAGAACAAAGCTAACATAGGGAAAAGATCACCTTGTGCTTAATCTAGTGAAATAGGACACGAGGGCTATTCCTGTCCAAGAAAATTAAACAGAGTCAAGGCAGAGGCGGAGGCACTGGGACACTCTGGTCTGTGCCCCGATGCTGGAAGAACAGCGCTTGGCATGTCTGCAGCCCCAGCTGGCTAGCAGCTCTAATTTGGGAGTGATCTCAGAGCATTTTCAAGAGGCATCTGAATGGAGGCAAGCAGTTTTGAGGGTTAAGAGCATGGAGTTGTTTAGATCATGCCAGGTAGCATCAAAGCTAGACAACGGGCACTGTCACTGTTTAGTTCACTAATATCAGGGTAATCAAGAGATCTAGGTAGCTCTTCTAGAGCTACCTGAGGTTTCTTTCAAGAATGTGGACAAGTCATGAGCCCTGATGCTGCTCAGTTCTGCTGCTGCCTGAGAGAAGTAATATCTTTCTCAGCTGCCAGGAACAATTCGGTAATATTTGTAAGAAAGCTTTAACTTCTGCAAAGCAGAATTTGCCTTTTGACCCCTAAAGAGAGGCCTTATGACCCTATCTCGGCCAGTCTGGGAGCATTAAGCCAAGCTGTACTTTTCCAAGCTAAGTATGTGTTCCCAATTAAATAAATGTTTAAGAATTAAGAGATTTCTTACAGATGATAGGATATTATGGCATTCAGTGTTAATATTATAGCATGACTTCTGCACAAGAACAGGTTAGTCTATACCTCATAACCTCACTAGAGTGAAAAGTATCTTGTATAAAAATATTGCAAGGAAAATGAAAAGGTGATAACTGTAATCCAAATCTCCTTGAGAGAGATACAGAGATGTAATGAGCATGAAATGCAACAGGAACCATTTAGGCATTAGGAAAATTTTATGACATCTGGAGTAGGAACGCTCTGGTATGGCTTGCCGGAAGAGGCTGAGATCTCTCAGAGCAGGCTGAGCTGAGCACACATTTGTCAAAAATGTTTTAATTATAATTGAATTTGCCTGTAGGCATAGAAATGAACCAGATGATCTCCATGTCTATTCCAGCTTTGTTTTCTATTGTTCTGTAATAAAGTGACACGGTTGGATGAGACCACACTTTTAGTTCTTTCCTAGCAATGAAATCTCACAGTGGAGAGAAAACAGAAAGCAGTGGCGAAAACCCAGTCACATGAGATGTTTTGAATATGACTAAGAAAACAGTGCAGAAACAAGATGTAGAGAATTGTGCAGAGTAAGCAAGGGACAAGCTAGGTGATGTAAGAGGCTCTTCTGTGTCAAACTTCCGACTCAGTTGCACGACATCACCTGACTGGTGTTTAGCTTATTACATTGATGCAACAGATCTTGTAAATAAAGCTACTCATTTGTGAGGTACTCGGGTAATTCAAATCTGGTTCCTACTGTAATTATGCCTCTTAATGCACTTAAGTATACACTGTATGTGTCCTTTATTGCTGCTGATATTAAATAGGAACATCCTATTTCTTCCCTTGAGGAATATCTGATTTTAAAAAGCAATTTTAAGACCCACCTCTGATGTCCAGAGGTGACTTGCATTTTCTCTGTAGTGTGGGTGCTTAGTGCAGAGTAGCTGATCTCTTTTTCACAGAGATCCAAAACTAGAACCTTTCATGAGGGGATTCTATCTCCACTAGAGTATCTTTTAAGCAACAGAGAGGAAGGAGGGCTGACTTCAATTAAGACGACAATCCTAAATTCAGCACATGAGCAAATTACCTTTCTAAATGACCTAAAGAAAGAAAACAATTTCCTAGTGTCTGGAGTAGTCAGGTTTGTCTGACAACATGAAGTTTTCCTGGAGAGGTGTAGCTAGAGTCAGATAAAGCTTGAGATATCAGCAAATAATATTAAAGAAATGTGACTACAGAGAGCTCTGTCAGAAACTGCAGTAGTGAGTTCCTTGTCAAATTCTCTAACATTGTAAGTCACCAAGTCATAGAACTGATGTCTGCATTTGCTTTGTACCAGAAAGCTACCAAAATATAGCCACTGCTCTGTGGGAGGTGACATGGGGGTCTACAGCACATGGAGATCAGCACAGCAGTTTAAGTATTTTGCAAACACAAAAACCACAGCCAAGCTTTATCATATGAAATGGAGGAGGCACAACAAAAAAACAGTTCTGCTTTATCACTTCACCTAGAATGCATCATTGCTTTCATGTAAAAGAAGCCATTATACTGAACCATTTTGATAGCTCCAGAGCCCCAAGGTGTCACATGAAGAGAAAAGCACAGATATGGGGTGGGAATCAGAGAATAGGAGAGATTGAAAGGGACCTCTGGAGATCACCTAGTCTAACCCCCTGTGCTAAAGCAGGTTCACTTAGAGCAGGTTGTGCAGGAGCACATCCAGGTAGGTTTTGAATATCTCCAGAGAAGGAGACTCCACAACCTGTGCTCTGTCACTCTCAAATAAAGAAGTTTTTCCTCAGGTTCACATGGAACTTCCTGTGCTCAACTTTCTGCCCATTGCCCCTTGTCCTATTTCTGGAGACCACAGAAAAGAGTCAGGCCTCATCCTCTTGACACCCACCTTTAAGATATGGGAAAAACTCAAAGCAGCTTGGACCCTCCTTACTTGCCCAGCACTCTCAGCCTGCATTGCTCCAGGGTCAACATGGTCACCAAGGCAGCTCATGCATCATGAGCATGATGTTCTCCTTGCCCTGTCACTGCTGAAAATGTAAATAGCATCATTTTGCACTACCTCAAGATCATATATTATTTTAAAATTTAGATATAGTGATTTATTAAAAATCCAGTATCCATGGCATTTCTGTCCTGGAGTTCATTTCGAAGTGTCAGTGGGAGAAGAGGAAATGTTGGACTGCTGCAGTCTACAGCAGAACCCAGGCACGGTAGTTTGCTAACCACATTTGAAAGTGAGTTTAAGCGAAGGTAGGAGGAACACTACATGGCAGTTAAATTATTTAGCCAGGTGCCTTGTTGAGTACATCTCAGCACTGGGTTACTGCATGAGACTCCGGTGCAGCTCTTTGAAATACACCCATGCGGATGCCGTAGGCATCTTTCTGCTGAGCTCCTCCCATTTCTTAGCCGCGCATTAGTCACAGAAAAAATTAACAGCTGTTTATCTAAAATCTTATGACACATCTATTGACGGATGATAAAGGCTCTTTCCTCATCTCCACCAAACCACTCAGCTCAAGTTGCGTGTTTGACAGCTGCCTCCATTGGCTGGCGCGGTGGCCCCACCACCTCGCCTGCTGCTTCCCTTTGAAGGATATTCTAATGACTGCACTTGGGAATGTTCCTCTTAGCAACTACCCCAGGCTACCAAAAGGTATTTCATGAGGTGATCTTTCCACATCACTCGATCATCACACCCTCCCTTGTGGCATCGTCCTATCAAGACCTGGAGGCCTCCCAGCCCTCTTCTTTACAGGGCAGTCTCTCCATGAGGCCAGGAAAAGGAGGGTGGCAGTTGCAGCTCACCACTGGACCACTCAGGAAGGTCATACATGCCTAATTCCAGGGGAGGATTAAAATGACTCCTCCTCCTCACAATTCAGGGCAGAAAGCTGCTGGGCATGACAGTAGTATCTGCACCAGAGGTGCCCTTGTATGCTGGGCTGAGCCTTGTGGCAAGCTTTGCATCATCCAGACCCTCGCTGTTAAGTAGAAGGCAGAGGAGTTCAGTTAGATCTGGCAGAATAAGGGATTTGAAGCCATGGAGAGTCTGGAAACTTTAGTTTTTTCATGATAAATAAAGAACAAATCAAGCTGATGCCTGCCCCAGTGACATTAATCCGGAGACATCAGATGTGTTCTTAGTCATGTACACAGAAGACCCTCAGGAAGAAAAAAAGCAGGAGCTATTAAGAAGCTCTTGGCTTAGATCAGACGTATTCTGGTCAAACAGGTACAGCAGCAGAACTAAACCTGGAGCAATCCTGTTTATAATCTTGAGAAACTAGGTTTGGGGCAAGCACTGGATCCCCAGGCTTTGCAGCACCCAGAAATGAACAGGACTAAAAAATGCTATAACTGCTGTGCTCTTTAGGTAACAGATTGTGCACCTTTTCACTTGGTAGTAAATTTTGCCATAGGTCATGTACAAATGCCTTACAGAAGTTTTCGGGGAGCTTCTTGAAAAGGAGCACTTCCCCAATCGCATGTGTTTTCTGTGTAAATCTGGGCATGAATTTCAGGAGTGGGATGGGCTTAGGAAGATGACAGGCACAAAATTGTGTGTTGCACACTGAAAAAGCTGTAGGAGCCTTTCATGTTGTGAATTGAACTCTTTGTCCATTTGCCTAATGCAGATGCCTCTGTAATATGGCATAAAAGTCACTGTAGCAAGTGGGACGTAATGGGTCTGACCTTTAAAAATCAGCTGGGCTTTTTATTGTCTCTGTTTAGTCTCTTTGTTTGCTTGTGGACTTTTACTCAGAGGTCTTGCCTGTGGGTATCACAGCTATTTGAGACTGCAGGTGATGCTTCCCATCCCCCTGCCCACTGATTTGTGGTAAGCCTCCCATTGGAATGCAATTTATTCAGAGCGGATTAAATTTTGCCACAGACTGAAGTTTTTTCAAGTCAGTACTGATATCTAAGTACTTGTGTATATCTTACAACCCAGAGTCAGCAAGTGTACCAACAGTGTAATGTGCACACTATGTTTTAAGATATGGCATCATGACAAGTTTGAAAGGTGATAACAAGCCTGCCTTAAAGTGCAAGTGAATTAAAACATACATGAGGGGTTTTCCACTTTTCTCCATCCATCTAGGGAAAAAAATACAGATTGGTTTTCTTTAATTTTGATTCTTTCAAACCTTTCATGCAGTCAAATCTTTAAGCCTCACATGCACATTACTAACTACAGAACAAAATGTATCATTTTCTTTTGCATAGTCTTCATAATTTTTGGAAGAGGTTTGCTAGGCATAACCTTTTGGGATGTAAGCTTAAGTAATTTTTGGAACTTGGGAATGTTTGTAACATGGAGAGGACAGACTTTGTGTCCCAAGATCAGATTTATGTAGTAGAAATAACAGGAGAAGTAAAACAATCCTACATCTGAGGGGTGGATCAGGAAGCTTGGAAACTTCTGTTGTGGCTGGCACTGTCTCAGGTTTTCTGTACTCTGCTGCACAACCCAGCTAAGCTCACCGTGCTTCTGGGTTTTTTTAAATATGAAGTAAAGAAAACAGTACCAATCTCAGACTACTCTTACGAAACTGAATTTCTCAATGTTCACAAAGGTTCTGAGTTGCCTGGGTCAGTACCCAGGGCTCACACGTAGTAAAGACTACGTATACATAAATGTAAACACAAGTTCATAAACACACTTTGGAAGCAGTTCCCTACTGGATTTTATCCAGGAGATCAGAAAATAAGGAGGAGGGGAAACAAAGTGAGCCTTTTGTTGGACATGATTTGTTGTTCTTACTAATGCTACATGATGTTCTGTATTATTTCTAGGAAGAAGGAGGTGGTCACAAAACCCAATCAAAATATGCTGCAACTTTGCTGACTGGTAGATAAACAGCATGTGCAGAACAAGAGGAAGTTTATTACTCAAATTCTTGGGCAGAGGCATTACAAAATGCAGCAGGGCAGGAACATAGTACTTTGGCAGAGCAAGTTTAGTATTTGTTCATGTAAAAAGCTTTAAAAGTCTTCAGAAATATTTTGAAACATGCTAATAATCTCCTGGTCTTATCTGGGCTTTAATTAAAACTGAAAAAAAATTGGATTGGCTTTGAAATTGTTTCACCATGTAAGAAAATCATGGTTTTAGATGCTCCTTGCCTCTCCTCCAAATTTCCCTCTGTATTTTACCTAAACCAGACCCAGTGGTCTGGCATTCATCACTCTCTCTTATTAAATGTCATATAGTTTTTCTCCAGGCAGCATGATGCCATGGGTGAAGCTTTACTGCTCCTAGTTGTGGAGCATGCAGTTTATGTCACCAGCAGGCACTTCACATGGGGCTGGCTGACCCCAGAATAGAGTAACAAGTCCTAACATTAATTACAAGTGTCTGTTTTACACTTTTGAAGATGCCTTTACTGCTAGTCTGGTAGTGAAGCAGCACTGGACTGAAAAAAAGCAGCAACCATCTGCCCTGGACTTCTCTGACTTTTGATTTAGTAGCTTACAGACTGTATGGAGAGATGGGTCTCAAACCTGCTCCAGAAATATCTTTCAGTCTGAGGACATCAGGGATCTGCCTCTGTCAGTGGAGCGTTTTGACTGGTGTTTCTGTTGCCTACACGGGGCTGGTTTTGCCCAGAAGTGAAATCAAGGAATTCTAAGCTCTATTTTGTGAATCATTTTTATTGAGTGCGTTGGACTTGAAAAATACTTCTGCATTCAGAGGGATGAAAACCTATTAACCAGTCAGTGAAAAAATGAACACCTCCTGATACTCCAGTCTAGCCAAATAAATTTTTAAATTAACTTCACAGGTTAGGAAATCGGCTGATGGTGAGAAGAGTTAATCTGTTCATTGTAGCAGGCTCCATATATTTACTTCTCTTCTCTTCATTATGCAATGCTCACACTGTAATTATTCCTTTTTGAAGGGAATCCTGCATAGACCAAGCACACTGGTCCAGCTGTTTGTTTTGCTTCAGGTGGCAATATAGGGCTATAACTTTTCAGAGCCTTTTTACCCAGGTCACAGTTTTAATTACATGGCATCAATTGAGTAGAAAAATGTCCTACTTCTGTGTTAGTTTGTGACTGTTACTTTTAGCACTAGATTTGGAGTCCCCATGGTACACTATGCAAAGGTATTTAATGTAGGAACCCTCCTATATCAGCCCAGGTGCACCTCTCTGTCTTTAAGGACAGAGGATATTCCGCTGACTTCAAGGCCACCTTTCTTAAGTGGGATCATATCCTAGGGCTGCCCACCTTACCTTAGACTTCCGTAACAAAGATAGTTATGTCTGTATTCCCTTTCTAGTCTGAATCTCAAAATCACAGTATCGTTAGTTTGAAAAAGATCTTTAAGATCAAGTCAAACTTTAAACTCAGCACTGCCAGTTAATCAATAGCAAGAGATGTGTTGCTAAAGCATGATCCACCTGACCTACTTTAAGATGCCATGACACAGAGCACTCAAGTATAGCCTTTTTTTTCCTGTAAATGGACCTCTGGTGTGCCATTTCCNTCTTTAGCTTGTGGAAATGAGCCCTTCTGTGGGTTCAAACACACCCTCTCTTTTCACTGAACACAAAAGCAATTAAAAAAACCTGCAGCATCCTATCTTACCCCCTCCAGTGTGGGTGGAGGTGTAATGAAATCATGGGAAAGTAAGAGGAGGGAGCCCCAGTGAACATGTGTGAAACTCAGGATTGGCTGGGGTTGAGGCTCCTTCCCCAGATGCCATGTGAGGAGGGGCTAAAGTCTGATGCCTCTGTCCCTTGGCAGCCCTCCTTAGTTGGGGGCAAAGGGTACCTCCAGCTCCTGCCAGAAGCTAAAGGAGATCATTGCTGGACTGGACTCAACCAAGATCTTGCATACATCTTAAACTGGTAACTTGTGGAAGTGAAACCTTTTACCAACGACCCAGTGTCCCCATCCCTCTGTATTTGTCATCCATCACCCGCGACCCTGATTCACTCTCACATTTAACGTCCACTTTGACCCACCCTTTCTTCCAAAGACATTCCCACAGGCTGTCCCTTCCTACTTACAGGCTACAGGAAAGGTGCCCAGACCATGCCAAAGCTCAGTACCTGGGTCCTGAACTAAGCATTGTCTAAATATCTATTCCAGAACATTTTCTTAATGCCTCAACCATCATAAACACCTCCCTCTCCTTTCCAACTGCTCAGAACCGCCAGGAAAACTGGGTCAGGAAACTTGACCATTGCCTGTCCTGCTGCAGGAGCCTTTTGCCCATTAGGCACACAGTGCCTGCAGGAAATTAGACACCTGCTTCAGTCTTATTCTTGCAGTCGTTAAGTGTTGGTATAGTATGTCTGCCAAACCTCTATTAATAAACCATGTTTTTGTCTGCCACAGTCATGCCAAGATAAAATGCCGTTCCCTTTCTACCATCCATCTTCTTTGTGTTTCAAATCCTAACACAGCTTTCTTTGCAGTATCATTTCCTAATTTACTGAGGTTTATTCAGTGCTTAAAAGGGGAGGAAAAGATATCAAAATCAGATAAATAAGAGTTACAGGAAGCCACCGGTTCTTAGCTGTATCATTAGGGCCTGACTATGCACAGCCTGCCACCCTGGGAGGGAGGGAAGAGAGAAATGTTATCAATTTTGAGTGACATGTAAGCTTTATGGCTCTGTTTATATCCAAATGCATTGCTGCAGAAATGTTGTTCTGTGGCCATCTTCTTCAACATCTACTTTAAGTGCCTAACACAGCTGCTGGAGGGGAGCAGGAGGGACACATGAAATGAAAAATAAAGCAAACTTCCTTCTCCTATCATTTCACCTTCCTTCACTTAATGTTACTTTTTACACTGGGGGGAAATATTGTGTTTATAATCATTTTGTTAGATGCATTACCCCCTCTTTTAAATACAGCACAGCCTCCATGTATATTTAATATCTCAAAGTATATTACAAAAGATGTTATTAGCATAATCCCCTTATAACAGATGGAGCAACTGAGAGAGTTGCAGTGGGTCATTGAAACTCATCCAGCAGCACAAGGG
The DNA here is from genome assembly GCA_013389865.1 of Piaya cayana. Classification (NCBI taxonomy): domain Eukaryota; kingdom Metazoa; phylum Chordata; class Aves; order Cuculiformes; family Coccyzidae; genus Piaya; species Piaya cayana. The sequence goes on from WAAB01008068.1 coordinate 46,340, forward strand.
AAAATAGCTTTGTCATCCTGTCTCGGGCCAGTGCTCCACTGATTAGGCCAAAAGCTACAGTATGTTCCTCAGCCTTAGCTGAGAGCCAAGTCTTACTTGATTTACATTCAACTTTTGGCCTCTCTTGCACACACAACATGAAATTTCCAGGGGAAGAGATTTGTGAGTACCCAAATATTTTAACCAGATTTCACTTCTGTATTGCTTTAAATTAGCTCAATTGCAATGATTGTTGCATTTCAACGGACCTTCCAAAATATTCCAGGACTCAGATGGTGAATCCAATTTTACTAAGGATATGAAGACAAAGGACATTTAAATGCTATGTGAGAACTCTCCTTTAAGTTTAATCTGTTTTATTTTAAATTAGGCTAATACAGGATAATTATAAAGGAAAATGTTTTTCAAGAGATTTTTCAGACAAATATTTCTTGCAGTCTATTTCTCTACTAAAGACTTAATTTCTATTGAATTTCCTAACTGACCCTGTTCAGGAGAGCCCCCTCACCCCTCACAGATGTCTTTGACTCTCAAAACCTCTAAGCAAAAGCTGACAGACAGGAGGTTGTCAGACACCTATGGTGAAGGGGGTTCTCTGAAATATAGAGATTTCTTAGAGATATATATTGGGATGAGAGACACAAAAACCCAACTTAGAATCATAG
>WAAB01008093.1:1544-14913 GCA_013389865.1 Piaya cayana
GGGGCACAATTCCACAGTCCCTTTATCACTCCAGATTGTTATGGAGGGTTAAAAACATATCCTCGTAAGATACTTCATCTGACTTTCCTTCTCTCCTCAAAACCAATATTAATTGTAAGATGGTGTTATAATCTATTGTCTAACTAAGTGGCCACTTTGCCCCATCATCAAATTTGTAAAGCTGACTAATATGCCTGCACATCAGTTTGTGGTGCTTTTGTGATGTTTTTCACATATCTTTGAACATCAGTAAATTCACATGATTCTTAGTCAATGGTTTTGATAGCATTTTCTATTGGAAGAGGCACAAAGGCACAATCAATCTGACAGCATTTTTTATGGCAAGAGATTTACATTAGTCAACTTCATCCTGGTTTTGTGCCCTATTTCTGATCAACTGAATTCAATATCTTGCCAAGACAGTGTGCTGATTTTAACTACTGAAATATTAACATTACAGTGACCTTCAGTTGATCCAAACTGAACTTTCATGGTAAGTAATTAATATGTCCTCAGTAAAACACACATTGATCTGGAAACCTTCTGGAAAATGGTCACCTCTTACCCCTGCCCTTGTAAATAAATAAAACTTCATCATACAGGAGTTGCATTAGAGTGTCAGCCATGTCTCATACCACCATTATGGAGCACCCGGTCCAGGCTTTAGCAGAGCACCAGCAAGGCTGCCATTAACTGCTAATGAGTTTTGCAATGACTAACTCTGGTTAGATGCTACCAATACCTCTGCACGCAAAGCATCTCTCCAAGTTTAGGAATAAAACCCTCAGAGATTTTTACTGCTGGAATTGTCCTTTCTTTTCAGGCTGATAGTCCCACGCAAACCACAAGACGCTCCCATGTCACTTGCTTTAGTGATTTTTTTTTTTTTCCAGAATTCTTATCTCCTTCATTTAAGTTTCTTTTTGTCTATTGAATCCTAATGTGTTGGCACCAAATAGCATTGGGCTCTTGTAAAATATGTATTTATCCTCTTTAAAGAGAAAATCCATTTAATAACCATATTCTATACTCTGCATTTTCACAGCACCCAAAACTATCAGAAAAAAATAGAAGCTCTTATATACAGAAAACAGCAGTGAAGTAATCCTATCATCATTGTCCGGAAGGAGTAACACCAAGCCTATGACAGTTTAAGCTCCACATAAGATTTTGCTTTGTTGGGCAACAGCACAAGCAATTCAGCTCCAGGATAATTAATCAAGAATGGATTCTGCATATTGACAGGCTGCTAAGTTATTAAGATCACAGATATACTAAAATACATACTAAAACATAATTTTCTTTGACCAAGTGGTAACACTGGCTGTGACAGGGAAAAAAAAAACCCAGACAAGTCGTTGAGACAGATGCCAAAGATTTTATACAAGGAATGTCATGGCTGTTTTCTCTTTGTGCATTAACATGGTAGTAAAGCTACATGCATAAACAGCGCACAGGGAACAGCCTACAGACCAAGAACACATCGCTCACCCATTAAAAAAAACAAAAGTACTTTGAAGAACAGCATTATGCTGGATGTGCAGAATGTCTTTTAAAGAGAGGATTTCTACCTACTCATGCCCTCCCTTGCACAACAGTCCTTTCATGGCACACTTTGCTTAAAAAAACATTAAAAACAGTAAACTCAGCCAGTACTAAATGTGTCCTGGAATATCTTCCACGTCTACTTCCCTGTGTAGCCTGGATGTTGTTGAAGAGGCAATCACTTTGTGAATGTTCTTTCATAGACCACTTGGTACAAGATAAAAATCAGTACGCTTGCTCAGAACATAGTTTTTTATAGCAGTTAATTTAATAATACAGTCCAGAAACAGGATGTTGGGCACTCACCTACACAAGAGCACATTTAATAAGCTGGAGGGGGAAAAATACCACAGTTCCAGGACATTGCATCAAACTCCAGCCACTCCAAGAGGAGAAAACTTTCATGTGGTGGAAGAATTCTTGCCTATGTAAGCCAGGAATGGAGAATTTTAGACAGTTCAATCCACAATGGTCTCTTACTTCTTATGACTGGAACCACAAGTTCAAATCCACAGTACAAGACAGCATTAGTTAGGTTAAATGGTGCTTTTGATAATAAAATCAGTGAATTCATTGCAGTCCATTAATAAAAGGATGATGTCCAGTGAGTGCCAGCTGTTTGAGGCAAAGAAGAAAAAGTTCCCATTTTCCAAGTGGATTTCTAAGTTCATATTATTAGAAAAAAGATAAGTCAAATCTGTGTAGTTTCTATGCAACCACATCTGAGTATACAGAGGCACAAGACTCCCAGAATCTCTTAGGGGAGGGGAACTAGTAATCACAACTCAAACGTCATATTTCAGAATTGCCTACATAACTTGTTCTCTTGTTCTGCTCTGGACAAAACTTTCAATGGTAAAAAGCTGGCAGAAAAACTTGAAGAAAACCTGAGTACGTGAGAATATTGTCAGGGAGAGCAAGACCTTGGTACCTTTTGATCTGTATTGAAGTTGAAATGGCAAAATCAGAATGCTTTGCCTTGTGCCATGTGATTTGGTTTACCTTTCAGAACCATACTGGTCTCTACCAGGGGGTTTATTTCAACTTGATACCTCTTGCACTGCAAGACCACTGCTCGTATCACAGTTCAAACAAACTTCTAATGAATCCAAGTTTCATCTTCCATGGCTAGAAGTATACCTCCAGATGAAGGGTCAATTGAATTAGCAGGTGTAATTGATACATAAACATTGGAGATATCCTGGCAGCACAGCGTCCAAACCTTCCTCGCAGGACATTGAGCTCAATAGGCTGTTCCAAAAGGACCAGAAAGTGGTCTGATCCAATCTAGTACAGAACACCACCATCCATCATTTGAACTAGGAATACTCAAAGCTTCATTAGCCAACCACATTCTTAATATACTAAATTACACATAGATAAATATATATATAAATTTAACTGGAATAAAATACACTGGATTTTGCTTTGCTCATTTACAAGGGAGTTCCCTCCCTTCCCTAATTAATTTGAAATTAAAACCTAGAGGCTGAATGTAAGCTTATTCCCGGAATTCCAAGATGGATATAACATGAGAGAAGGCCAGAAACTGGAAACATGCACTCTGGCTGCAACGAGTTCAGGTGTGAAAGGGAGACCAGATACTTCATTTGTAACCCTGAGAACATAAAGAATTGCAAAGATCTGGAGAAGAGCCTGGGCTTAAAGGTCACCAGGCTTTTTATTGCAGTTAAAACAAACTCGGACTGGGTGATCCCATCCACGAGAGGGAACTGCTCTGCGGTCATGTGAGCATTCATCACAGAATCCCTGTCCACAGGCCCGACAGTGGTGTTTGGAGAGTTTGATACTGAATTCCTTCCGGCAGTTGTGGCAGTGCAGGATTTCATGGTCTGGTACCCAGTATGCAGGTCGGGCAGCGTCTTTTACCAGACCTATGGAGGAATTGAGGTGAGAGGATGAAAAAAAAAAAAAACTGTGAACATAAGCACATCAAGAATGTACTTCAGTGGAAGTACTCACACACTAAGTCATACCACTGACATTAACATGAAGACAACATACTGACAGAATACTTCAGTGAAACTAGTAGCCATTTAAGACCATTCTCTCAAATTCTCCCTCTCTTCAAAGGCATAAATGGTTTCTCCTTAAATGGTGGCAACTTCCCTTATTCAGATTCTTCCATATGTTGAGAAACTTGCTTTTCCCTACCTTCAGCTTCAGCTGTGGCCAAAACCCCACAGTCATTAAACCACACATTCAGACACACATGTACTGTCTGAACTGAGAAAGGGATATATTTGTCCTTTAATTGAGTTAGATAACAAACACCCACAAGAGCAATGACAGGACATGGTGCAGGCAAAGCAGTGGAACAATGATCAGTGCAATGAGCCAGAAGTCACATCAAAAACCAGCAGATTCAAATGCAAAGTGTTTGCTTACATACCTGAACTGCTATCCAGCACATGAAAGAGCAGCAGACTTTCACTGTACTAAGCTCACCCTTAAAGATCACATTCCTGATTACCAACACGGAGAGCTTCAGATTCTTAGCCCTCCCTTGCAGAAGTACCAAGTGCCAGCTGTATCCATGAACATACTACACTTAAAAAGCGCTCAGCATCTCTGGAATAAATCCACACCTGATAAAATACTTCCTAATCGGCTAGTCTTTCGGGAACTCCAGCTGGCAGGTCACTGCAGTGATGCATCAGGGGAGCATGAATTACTGACAGCTTGGTGCACACAGATTTGTATGACTGAGAGAAAAGAAGGTATGAACTGCAGAAACAATATGATGAAGACAAAAAGGAAACATCACACAAGAGAGGTGCACAGGGGGGCATAGAACTCTCAACCAACAGTGGTATAATAGCAGAGGTGCCAGCCTACCACACAAGTTCCTGAAGTTTAATCAGGAGGGTTGCTCTGTGAAAACAAAAATGCCTTAACAAAAAGAAAAAAAAACTATCAGAAGAGAAAAAAGCTCACCTAAGGGAATGTCCATGGCTGTCACCACTGCTCCAAGAGTGTTCTGTACAGCTTCCCCCACCTTCCTGGCAATAAGTGTTCCCCCTTCTTCATCCGATGGCAGTTCAGCCACATCTGCATGCCACAAGAGTAAAAAGACTCAACATATCAGTTCAGCACAATTTCTCCTACATTTCAGTTAATTTACATCAGCAAGGAACAGCAGCAAACCCAAAAGGCAGCTTGTTGCTCCACCTCAGCCTTTATCTCCCACATCCCTGATCTTGGATTGCAGAGGTTTCACTTTCACTTTAGCGATAATGAACAAAATAGTCTGCTGAAACAGCAGCATCTTTGTTCTGATGCTAGCTCCACACCAATGACAGGTGCTAGAAAAACAAAGTAAAGATCCAATTAGAAAATAATTTTGTTGAGTGGTCAGATATCTTGTAGCTTGTTGCAAGGGTAATCTTCCTGCCAGAAGACACTGAGCTCAAACTTCCCTCTGAAAACTCTGTGCCCAAACCCAGTTTGAATAACTCTGGCTACACCCAGAAGCCAAGGACAAAAACTTTGGACTAACTACTGCTCAGGGATAATTCTGACACAGTAACTCAAAATTACCTAACTGCATGCCCCTGTTTTCATAGCAGTTGTCACACACGCGCACTGGTGCTGGTCCCCAGCCTCGCTCAGGCACTGGACGAGTCTTGGAAGAACAGCCATCACAGAAGCCCTCTCCACAGGCCCGGCAGTGATGTTTAGTGTCATTATCTTTAAAAGGTGTGTTGCACTTATTACAACTCTAATCAGAACAACATAGAAAGAAAAGCTGTTATGTTCAACCTTCCTGAATAGAAAAATAGAGAGCAGAATCCCAGGATAGCAAGACTCAGATTGAAATTGTGAAAAATACAGTTACACCTAAGATCTGGGTGCTACCAGTCCCATAACTTTAGCCTAGGGGAGAGATTCAGGCAGGCAGATGTAAATTGGTTAAGCCAATAGATTGCTATGATCCCTTCATTCACAATCACAGATAATTACAGCCACATCATGCAGGGCTGAATGGTGGGTATTTGGTTTTTGGGGAAGCCAAGAATTCAGAAGAAGTATCTGTTCCCCACAAGACACAGTGAATTATTTTCTAGTTAAATTGATTGGGTCAGCTTTTTGTATCTGCTATAAAATCAGAGTTTAAACCTTGCATCCATTAAAATGGTACTATAAACTGTACTAGCCAAATTTAAGATGGTGACTCTTTGCTTCAAAGAGCAAGTTCATACAAGCCAGGATTTTCCGTGATACTGATAGGAGAGGAGGTCATACAAATAGGGAGGAAAGAATATATTCTGCAGGGCTGGGCAGAGTCTCTGTTCATACTTCCTCTGGCTGAGTCAAGAATGGGAAAAGCTGAAAGCATTTCAGTTCTCAAAATTGTAAGAGAAGGGATTGCTGAAATAAAGCAAGAAGCATTTGGAATCTGCAAAATACTATATTACTTAAAAGGTGAAGAAAAAAGGGGGTTTAGTTATGCAAAGCTTTTCTCTGCAGCAGCTGCTGTTTACCAGGATCTGAGAGTTGGGTTTCCAGTAAGCTGGGGCAATCTGGTCAGTCAGCCAGGAGGTCACAGCTTTTGTGGGTCCCAGGCTAAGTTCAGATACTGACTGTGCCATGAAATTCATCCCATCCAACAAACGCTGGGCTGCATTGTTGTTGTCTTTCAGAAATCCATCAGTCTGGAACGAAATGGATATTCATTTGAGAATATTCACAGAAACCTTACTCTTTTTAGAAACAGATGGCTCTTAAACATACTGCTCCAGTTAAACTGGAGGGCAAGCACAAGAAAAAAAAAATCATCAGCCCTGCTTTGAAACAGGCAGATTTTACTTCATTCATACAAAGCATTCATAAACTGGCAACTTCACCACTTCAAGACAGAAAAGATGACAGAAAGCCCTTGCAAAGATTCTTTTCAATAGCAGTGATAGGGACCAGCTCTAACAAAAGCCAATCCACTTTCTCCATCAATGTCCACAAGAACCTACATAAACACAGAACCATAGAATAGTTTGGGTTAGAAGGGACCATAAAGATCATCTAATTCCAACGTCTCTGCCATGGGCAGAGATACCTCCCACTACATCAGGCTGCCCAAGGTCCCATCCAACCTGGCCTTGAACACCTCCAGGGCTGAGGCATCCACAAGTTCCTTTGGCAACCTGTTCCAGTGCCTCAGCCCTCTCACAGTGAAGAAATTCCTCCTTACGTCTAATCCAAATCTTCCCCTCTCCAGTTTATGGCCACTGCCCTCCTAGTCTGATCACAAGCCTTTGTAAACAGTCCCTTCCTAGCTTTATTGCAGCCTCCTTCATGTACTGGAAAGTCATTATAAGTTCTCCTCAGAGCCTTCTTCTCTCCAGGCTGAATAAGCCCAACTCTCTCAGCCTGTCCTCCTATGGGAGGTGCTCCAGCCCTCTCATCATCCTTGTAGCCCTCCTCTGGACCCATTCTAACAGCTCCATATCCTTCTTATGTTGAGGATTCCAGAACTGGACACAGTACTCCAGGTGAGATCTCACAGGATAAGAATATAGGGACAGAATCTCCTCTCCCTTGACCTGCCGGCCAAACTTCTCTTGATGCAGCCGAGGATACGGTTGGCCTTCTGGGCTGCAAGCACACATCACCGGCTCACGTTGAGCTTCTCATCAGTTAGCAACCCCAAGGACTTTTCCACAGGGCTGTGCTCAAGCACATCATCTCCCATCCTGCACTGAAATGGGCAATTGCCTTGACCTAGGTGTATGACCTTTCACATGGCCTTGTTGAACCTCATGAGGTTTGCACAGGCCCACTTCTCCAGCTTGTCCAGGTCCCTCTGGATGGCATCCCATCCTTCCAGTATGGCAACTGCACCACTTGGCTTGGTGTTATCTGTAAGCTTGCTGAGGGTGCTCTCAATCTTGCTGCCAATATCATTGATGAAAATATTAAACAGGTCCTGGTAGAGACCCCTGAGGGACACCACTTGTCACAGATCTCCATCTCAATATCGAGCCATTGACCACTGCTCTCTGAATACAACCATCCAACCAGTTTCTTATCAACCAAACAGTCCANCTCAGATTGAAATTGTGAAAAATACAGTTACACCTAAGATTTGGGTGCTACCAGTCCCATAACTTTAGCCTAGGGGAGAGATTCAGGCAGGCAGATGTAAATTGGTTAAGCCAATAGATTGCTATGATCCCTTCATTCACAATCACAGATAATTACAGCCACATCATGCAGGGCTGAATGGTGGGTATTTGGTTTTTGGGGAAGCCAAGAATTCAGAAGAAGTATCTGTTCCCCACAAGACACAGTGAATTATTTTCTAGTTAAATTGATTGGGTCAGCTTTTTGTATCTGCTATAAAATCAGAGTTTAAACCTTGCATCCATTAAAATGGTACTATAAACTGTACTAGCCAAATTTAAGATGGTGACTCTTTGCTTCAAAGAGCAAGTTCATACAAGCCAGGATTTTCCGTGATACTGATAGGAGAGGAGGTCATACAAATAGGGAGGAAAGAATATATTCTGCAGGGCTGGGCAGAGTCTCTGTTCATACTTCCTCTGGCTGAGTCAAGAATGGGAAAAGCTGAAAGCATTTCAGTTCTCAAAATTGTAAGAGAAGGGATTGCTGAAATAAAGCAAGAAGCATTTGGAATCTGCAAAATACTATATTACTTAAAAGGTGAAGAAAAAAGGGGGTTTAGTTATGCAAAGCTTTTCTCTGCAGCAGCTGCTGTTTACCAGGATCTGAGAGTTGGGTTTCCAGTAAGCTGGGGCAATCTGGTCAGTCAGCCAGGAGGTCACAGCTTTTGTGGGTCCCAGGCTAAGTTCAGATACTGACTGTGCCATGAAATTCATCCCATCCAACAAACGCTGGGCTGCATTGTTGTTGTCTTTCAGAAATCCATCAGTCTGGAACGAAATGGATATTCATTTGAGAATATTCACAGAAACCTTACTCTTTTTAGAAACAGATGGCTCTTAAACATACTGCTCCAGTTAAACTGGAGGGCAAGCACAAGAAAAAAAAAATCATCAGCCCTGCTTTGAAACAGGCAGATTTTACTTCATTCATACAAAGCATTCATAAACTGGCAACTTCACCACTTCAAGACAGAAAAGATGACAGAAAGCCCTTGCAAAGATTCTTTTCAATAGCAGTGATAGGGACCAGCTCTAACAAAAGCCAATCCACTTTCTCCATCAATGTCCACAAGAACCTACATAAACACAGAACCATAGAATAGTTTGGGTTAGAAGGGACCATAAAGATCATCTAATTCCAACGTCTCTGCCATGGGCAGAGATACCTCCCACTACATCAGGCTGCCCAAGGTCCCATCCAACCTGGCCTTGAACACCTCCAGGGCTGAGGCATCCACAAGTTCCTTTGGCAACCTGTTCCAGTGCCTCAGCCCTCTCACAGTGAAGAAATTCCTCCTTACGTCTAATCCAAATCTTCCCCTCTCCAGTTTATGGCCACTGCCCTCCTAGTCTGATCACAAGCCTTTGTAAACAGTCCCTTCCTAGCTTTATTGCAGCCTCCTTCATGTACTGGAAAGTCATTATAAGTTCTCCTCAGAGCCTTCTTCTCTCCAGGCTGAATAAGCCCAACTCTCTCAGCCTGTCCTCCTATGGGAGGTGCTCCAGCCCTCTCATCATCCTTGTAGCCCTCCTCTGGACCCATTCTAACAGCTCCATATCCTTCTTATGTTGAGGATTCCAGAACTGGACACAGTACTCCAGGTGAGATCTCACAGGATAAGAATATAGGGACAGAATCTCCTCTCCCTTGACCTGCCGGCCAAACTTCTCTTGATGCAGCCGAGGATACGGTTGGCCTTCTGGGCTGCAAGCACACATCACCGGCTCACGTTGAGCTTCTCATCAGTCAGCAACCCCAAGGACTTTTCCACAGGGCTGTGCTCAAGCACATCATCTCCCATCCTGCACTGAAATGGGCAATTGCCTTGACCTAGGTGTATGACCTTTCACATGGCCTTGTTGAACCTCATGAGGTTTGCACAGGCCCACTTCTCCAGCTTGTCCAGGTCCCTCTGGATGGCATCCCATCCTTCCAGTGTGGCAACTGCACCACTTGGCTTGGTGTTATCTGTAAGCTTGCTGAGGGTGCTCTCAATCTTGCTGCCAATATCATTGATGAAAATATTAAACAGGTCCTGGTAGAGACCCCTGAGGGACACCACTTGTCACAGATCTCCATCTCAATATCGAGCCATTGACCACTGCTCTCTGAATACAACCATCCAACCAGTTTCTTATCAACCAAACAGTCCACCCATCAAATCTATATCTCTTTTCTCTAAGAAGGATGTTGTGGGGAACCATGTCAAAGGCTTTACAGAAGTCCATATAGATCACACCCATTGGCTTTCCCCGTGTCCACTGCTGCGGTTACCCCATCATAGAAAGCCACTAAGTTGGTCATACAGGACTTGTCCCTGGTGAAGCTGTACTGGCTGCCATTAATCACCTCCCTGTCCTCCATATGCTTTAGCATAACTTCTAGGAAGATCTGTTCCATGATCTTCCCAGGCACAGAGGTGAGGCTGACAGGTTGGTAGGTCCCAGGCTCGTCTTTCCTACCCTTTCTAATAAACACGTGCTTGGCTGCACACAAACACAACAACAATCTAGCAACCAGACTTACCCCTGGCCAGACATGCTCAATTTCTGTCCTCACTACAGTGTTCACAGGATCTTGGTTGCCAAACCAGTACTGTCGGCTGCGGTACACCACCCCACAGTTAGGACACTCAATCACATATCTGCAGAAGAGAAAGATGAGTTAGCTCAGTGAGATACTGGAAGCCCAGTGCATCAGGCAGCATAGAGGCAACAGAGAACACAGAGTTGCTGTACTCACCCTGACCAGGCATACTTGGCAAGACCTAACCAAGGGGAGTCAGTGGAAGCAGAGGTTTTTGGCACCACACTGACCTCCATCCCTCGTTCATAACAGGCCTATAATACAAAGGCTCAATTAAAACTGCATTCTTGGGAATCCCAAACTCCCAGTCTCACGGCTGGTTGGCTACATAAAGCATAAAACTGGCATACAGAGCTCTCCATAGTAAAGGAGGGCACTCATCAGAATAGATCAAAATCAAAACAAAACCCACTATCAATAACAACATCAGAGAAATATTTCTACAACAGTAAAAACATGATGGCAGCTGAAAATTTTCTTGTCTTCTGCACACATCCCTCAGGAAGACTGGTTAACAGCAAATAATGGGCATAAGCAAATAAGAAGAGTAACTATATCAAGTGTGTAGAAGGTCAACATCACCCAGGCTGAGAATAGCTGGGTTCACAATTAGCTAGCAAATGATTCATAGCACACAGAGCTGATGACCTCTCCAAAAAAACATACAAATCCAATGGGGATCAGTTTTTCTTGTCAAGGCCATGAGTACCTCTCCCATTTGAAAAAATGCAAGAAAACAAGCACAGGTACATGCCTATCATATTCTTCATTTATTGGGCCATCCCTTCCTTCTCCATTATCCAGGCCTTGTCCTTGTGTCCCTACTCACCTTGCAAGTGTAGACTCTGTTATCATACTGGTGAGAATATCTGCATCGACTTTTGGATTCATGAGGGACTCCTTCCTTTGCATGATTCATGCTCTTCTTACAGCCACACCTGATTATGCAAAAGCAAACCTTGGGATGATGTCAGATATGGGACAGATGTCACCAAGAGTTTCTTTTATGTTACTACCTTGCATTTCTTTAGGTGTTGTTACCCCAAACCATTCTCACAACTGTACCCACAGCAATGACATCATTTATTACTGAAAGGCAGGCTCTTTGCAAGGACACGCAGCAACTGTTTAACTGTTTTACTGTTTTACTGTTCAGTGCGCTACAGCATATTCAAATTTCAAAGAGAATTTTAGTAAGGACTAGCCAAGTTTGGACCAGGACAGAATTAACACCTCAGCCTTTGCTAGTAGCTGCTAGAAGTTCTCTAATAAGCATAAAAGAGCAAGAATGTAGCAGACTACATCACATTTGAGAGAAAATGTTTCCAGAAATGCAATCAGTCATAACACCAGGCTGCTACAGTACCTCACAGACTCAGCACACTGACTACCATCTATTGCCCTTCCAGGCTCAACCTTTGTGCTCTTCCCAGAGAGCTACAAGCCAACCTCTGATCAAACCTGGGGCTCCACTTAAATCTAGTCACTGAACACAGGCCAGGCCCATGGATTGCCTGGCCTGTGTGCTCTAGGATTGTTTAAACTGTTTAGGTAATAAAAAGCACAAGAAAGATCATCATAAGAAATTTCAGGGGATTTCTTTAGACATTACTTTCTTCCTGCCCTGTGTGCATTGTGGAAAAGATACAGGCAGAACAGATTTGTAGCCATACACACACACAAAATTAAAAAAAGGCAGGCAAAGACCAAAAGCTGGGACAAGGCAATAACAAGTCAGCCAATTAATGTAAGAGTCAATTTTCAAGCAAATTCTTCCTGGAAGCATTAGCTGTTGATAGGTGATGTCAGGTGTCAAGATGTCACAAAATGTTACATTCTACGGGTAGCACTACCTTCTAGAACGATGAGGGTGCACTTCTCATCTACTTACCCACAGCTGAGGCACACAGAGGAGCATGTGAAATATTCATCTGGAAAGAAAGAGCTGTGAGCCATCTGATCATCGGGTATCTCCCCACTGAACCGGTCACTTAGAGCCTGTGAAAGAGAAAATAATTAACTGGTAAGGGACTGAGAGTGACACAGACATTTCATGTAAGCTTTTGCAAGCAAAATCAAGTGTTCCTCTACTGGAGGGAGTGGCAGAGAGAGACTACACACCTAGACAATATATTATGAAGCTCAAAACCAAGACAAGTATTAGAAACTCAGCAAGAAAATTCTGCACATGTATACAAGTCAGCTGAATGCTTGCAAGGGGTTTAGTCTTACCCTCTCCTCCTGCCCCTACTTTGAATTTTATAGCAGAAATGGTTGGTAGAATATTGCATCCACCTCTGTGCATACAACCCATGCCCAAAATAGCAGGGTGCTTGCTAAAAGGGCTATCAGTCTAGAAACCATCAGAAGAAAACTCAGAGTAATTTCTCACATTACATGAGAAATTATATAAATATATGAAATATTCTTTACTCCTCAGCTCAGAAAATGCTGCCCTGAGCTTACCTCTGGTTCCTTGAACAATTGCTCTTCTCTGGTGAAACCACAAGACTGACACAAAGGGATTTGTTCCCTTTCCTGGGAGCATCTGTTCTCAGATTAAGTCAGTCCTTAGACTTGGCACACTTAACTTTTTCAGGAATTTTGGGTGTCATGTTAAAAAAAAAAAAGTAAGCACTGGAACAAAGCCAATGATGAGGCTTTTTCTTGATGGAGATGTCTGAAAGTTTAAGGTCTAAAACTCTTCCTACAGCTGAGGTAACCATAGTGGTTGCTTTCCTTTCTCTTCTTCCCTCTCCCCTCCCAGGGAGGGCAGATGGTGGTGGAGCACCTCTGCTGTCTAGCAAGGGTTCACTGGATATACACACAGACATACGTATATCTCTCACCACAGCTTCTCATAGGTAAGATCTCTACATAGACATCTAATTTGACAGAATTTCAAGGAAATTATCTTCCAGATCTCTTGAACCCATTGGCCAGTATTGTTCAATCTTGAAAAAGTTAAAGGAGATGGACACAGATCTTTAGCACACCTGGTGTTCTCAGGAAGTAAAGTAGAAAAGGTTAATTTGTAGTCAGTAGTGATCTGAACACAGGAACCATTTGACATTGAAATGCTGCACAGGGGGAG
>WAAB01008095.1:0-12277 GCA_013389865.1 Piaya cayana
CCAGTGGGGAAAAAATGTCCATATTGTACAAAACATTTTAAAATTATACAATGAGCTAACTGGAAGAAAGACAGCTTTCCACGTCATTAATACACTTGTTCTCAAATGTCATAAAACTGGTGAAATAATGGCATTGAAGTTATTTCTTCAAGGATCAGACTAAATTATAAAACATTGGAAACTGGAAAATAAAGTATGTACTGAATGTATTTACAAAGATTAAAAACACGTACTAAGCAGAAAGATAAAATTCAATGTGCTTTGTTAGATTAAGTGTATCAAGGATAAATGAGAAAGATGACTAATCAAAATAAGCCAAGAAGGACATGAACATTAAAATTCTTAAAAAGACTTTTTTGTGTCCTAGGCTAGGAATCTAGTGCCTTTGGCTGAATAGATCTCAGAAGACTATTTATACATTGTCAGGACAAGTTTTTTTATTAATGACATTAGCAGTACATTCTGTGCTTTGATTTAAATTAATTCTCAATTGCATAATTTTGATGGTTACGACAATAATAATGTAAGTAGTATTTAAGATACTTGTTTATGCAAAGGTATTGGTTGCAGATTAATTCAGTACAGGCATGATGTTGTTCTCAGTAGGTCTTGTTTTGTGCTTTGCAGACCTTGGGAAGGCATTAACTTGACTGAACTTTCTCAGGTCTTGAAATCACCTTGGTTTTTTTGTTCTTCCTTGTTACTAATACTTAGGTGCACTATATACGCCACTTGCTTCTGCAACTGACTGAAAGTCAAGCAACAGAACAGGTGTGTGCTTTGTTTTCCAGGAAGTGAATGCTGATATTCATCCCTCTTCCATGCTTTTCCTAGGATGGTAGAGAGACAGTATCTGTTGCAGTAGAAACACTTGATGAGAAAGTACTCCTTCAGTGGCTGAGATTCCCAAATGAGACATGAATACACTGTTAAGTGTATCCAATGATCATGACTGTTGGATATCTAGTAAATATTGTTTTGTTGGTGGGAACACAGATGGAGTAGTGTTGGTTAGTGTAAAATGTAGGGTAAGAGGGTCAGTAAGGTTGAGTGAAGAAAGTCACCTAGAGAAACAGCAACTTGAAAGGTATGAATATAAAAGAAAATATATCACAGAATCACAGAATCACCAGGTTGGAAGAGACCCATTGAATCATCGAGTCCAACCATTCCAACCAAACACTAAACCATGTCCCTCAGGACCTTGTCTACTTGTGACTTAAACACCTCCAGGGAAGGCGAATCAACCACCTCCCAGGGCAGCATATTCCAGTGCNTGGTGAGGGGCCCAAAACTGCACACATAAATCCTGTAATGGCTTATTTTCTTGCTGAGTTAGAATTTGAATATATGTGGGATTATGTTTTCAAGGGTGATTTTTCAAAAAGTACAGAATATGCTTTACCTTCTGTAGTTCTTTTCCCTTGCTGGCAACAGGGCAGCCTGCTGTCTCTTGTAATAGCATTGCCCTCTGCATACTGACTTTTCTCAGTACAAGTGACCTTTTGTTCTTAAGGAACTGCAGAAATTGCAGTTAAGTTTGGTTTGATTTGGTGAATGGGTCATACTCTCTGCAGCAGTTTGATCCTGCTGTCCAGAATTTGCTGATTAGACCTTTATAGCGATGACTGCTGTGATTCATTTTTCATTGCAGCATTCATTTAGGTTGTTCTTTCAAAAAAACCAAAAAAAACCCCAACCAAAATTGAAAGTGTGGCAGATATTGTATATTGTTTTGTCTGAATTTCTACCTGATCTCTGTAAGTGACACCTGGATACGTAGTTCGCAATGTGTTGTCTTGCTTTCATTAAATGGACTGAGATGAAGAGGTTCTTCTGAAGTGCTATGTTGGACTGATAGTCCTTTTTTTTTTTTTTTGTTTTTCTTTTTTGGTTTGTTTGTTTTTTTTTTTTTTTTTTTTTTAAGATGCCAGGGTCATTGGTTTCCTGACCACTTCCAAGTGGATTTTTCTACCCTGGTATAGAAGTTATTTAGTCCCTTTCTTGGGCTTCATTGTTGTTGAATTGTTGCAAGGCTGCTATCAGTTTCAGCTGTTCTTTTAAATCCAGTTGCATCATCAGGCACTTGATAGAGTTTAATTGAATCTTTTTGTTCCTTCCGTTTTCATTCTTTCAATTTGTCCTCCTGTTTCTTAGGAAAAGGTTCTTCTATTTTTTTTGAAATCCACAGTTCTGCCTCATAGTTTTATTTTCCCCACTTGTCCTCACTTTTTGTCCAGTTTCTCCATTTTCATCAAAACAGCATTTTCTGTTAACTATCTTTTTTTTTTTTCTCATTTTGTACTGGCATTTTTTCTTATTTTTCATGTGGTCTGAGTTTCACGTGCTACATAATTTCAGTGTTAGTAGGCATATTAATATTGTGTTGCAGTTTTTATGAAGCTATTGAACTTGTAATAGTTCTTGACTCTTGCTGTTGTATGTTATAATAATTATCCGTAACTATTAATCAAGACAAAAAGACCAATAACTATAATGAACTAGTTCTTTGCCATGTTATTAAAGTAAATTATTATTTACTGTATGCGAGGAATATTTTAAGTGTGTTAGGAAGGATGTTGTAAGGATGTAAAACATAAAAATGGTTTAGTTCACAAACTGTGATTGCTTTTTCCATCTAGTTGTTCAAGAGGCTGAATTACTTCAATACACACTCATTTGCCATGTAGCAAGAAATACTGTGCCCCCTAAATAAAGTTTTAACAGTCTGCTTGCAATTTAACACCCATTTAACCTTTTGAGCCTAATTATTTTTCAGTAAACCAGCTAAATCAGGAGCCTATCTTATAATGCCAGCCAATTTTCACTCAAAGTAGAGCATTTTTTAATGTTTAGAATTGAAGATATAGTGGGCTACAGCTGCAAGACTACTGAACTTTTTCTTGTGCTAAATGCAAATTTATTGCATATAATTCCATGCATGTTGATAGTGACCTTACTGCTAGGACTCACTGTGATTTGTGTGGACTTACTGACAGTAAGTTCTTAAGTTTCCTTCCATTTAAAAACAGGGTATGAAATTTAATCTGCATTTTTTAATAGCAACTGATAAGCTAATAGACCTCAATTTTAGTAGACTCCTAAATATAATCTTCAGTAAAGGAAACTTGTTCAAAAACTTTAAGCTATTGCTATTTCAAAACAAATTACAGAATTGTTTTAAAAATCAGCTAATATTAGCTACAAAATTCAAGATGCTGAAGTTTTCCATAGTCTAAACACAATTGCATGGATGTTTCTCCTCTATTGCACTTATTTGTTTATCTTCTATAGAGGTTGGGTGACAATCATAGAAGAGGGCTACAATTATGCTTTGTTTATGAGTAGAAGGCAAGGACTTCAGAAAGCAAGTGCAGGGATTTTGTTCTTTGCCCTCCTCACCCAAAAATCTCCCTGGACCAAAAATTTAAAGATACATGCAGTATCAAGCTTGCCCATCTTATTCAATTGGTCCCATCATTTAAAGGTTTTGGACCAATACCAGGAGGAGTATTGTTCGGCTTTTGCTGTCTGGGAGAAAGACAAATACTTGCTCTGAGGCCATCCCTCAAATTGCATCATGTTCCAGCTGCCTGGGGTCTCCCTGGGGTGGAGCAGGGTTGGACGTTTGCAGGGCAGATGGAGGGGTCCTTTGCCACACCAGCCCTCCTGGTGCTTGGAAAAGCTGTCCCTGCCCTCACTTTGCAGCCCAGTGCTGTTTCCCTGAAGTAGGAGCAGCAATCTCTTAGTTACACGAAGGCTTCATGTTGACCTGTTTGTTAAAAATTACACTAAGACTACCTTGTCCTCTCCAGGGCTTATGTCTCTGCTGAAGCATGAGTTTTCTTGTCTTGAACACTTCTCTTTCAGTATACCTTGAAAGAAATACAGTAAATAAGTTTTTGGTTGGGGTGTTTCTTTTTTTTTTCTTTTGGCTAAGGATTACAAATATATGGCAGATCAGCTGTCATGTAAATATCTGTCAAAATAATAAATTGGTTACAACCCTCCCCAAGTGCTCTCAAAAAAATGAATCAGAGTCATAAATTGATCTGTTTTGGGAAGTGGCATGTTTAAAGAATGCCTTTGCTGCAGTGGATGAGAATTTAAATGCAAAATAAATGGAAAGTAAGAAAGGGAAGTCATAGGGCTCTGGAACTGAGGGTTGTCAAGGCTGGATCCTGACAGACAGTATGCAGCCCTGGATGGCTGCAAGGTAACAAGCTGCAGCTTCTACAGATGAGCTATAAGTTGCAGAAGGAACTCCAGGAAAAACAAAACAAAAACAATGATCCCATCAATTCTGTTACTAGGAATTGTGTTCAAATTTAATGAAGAAATATTGCTGCAAGTCTGTTACTGTTACCCAACTTGCCCTTCTGTCTGTGGGTGTGTTATTTTGTTGTGGTTTTGTTTATCCAAAGACCCTTTCTATGTTTTGTCTTTGATCCATCCAGGACAGAAGCAGTAGTTGTTTGCAATACAGAGACTTTGGCAACTGCTTTCAGTATTATTTCTCTAGCTTTAGGTCTCTTCAACTGTACTTATTTTTTGTTTGTTGTCTGATTTGATGTACGAAGTAATTTGCATGTCTTCTATGGGAAGCAAAATTAGTACTCTAATCTGGTCATGAATAAGTAGGTGATTGTTATATGTAACTTTGTTACTGATAAACAAACCCATCTTTACTCATTGCACAGTTTACAAATGTATGGATATGAAAATAATGAAGATAGGAGGAAAAACCCAATAAATAAAACATGTTTGTGAAGACAGGAAGAACATCTTACTTGAGGAAAACTGCATCAACTTAGTGTATTCCATGTAGAAAAATAATAGCAACAGATAAAAATGAAAGGTCACCTCTTGGATTACCAGTAGTATTTTGTACAGTCAGTGGATTGAACAGCAGGTTTGGCACAAATACGTTGTTATGACAGGTGAGGTTTTTCTTGAAGGTCAGCTGCTATACCAGGTGAAAATTGCTTTTCCAGTCAGATGACACTTTTACTACTGATAATATTTCTAACAAATGGATGCATTTAACTTGCTATGGTTCCTAACAAAATTTTCTAATATCTTGAGCTTCATTAGTTTTGATTGTAGTATTTTGTAAACTTAGCAGTAATAGAATGATGCCTTCTGTCTTGTTATCTTAAGCACTATCATCTAAAAGACTTAGATGCTCAAAAAGTGTCAGGGGACAAAGAGGCAACTGAACCTTGACTGGTTTTAAATTAGTTGAGTTTTACTTCAGCCCGCACATCTGCATCTTTTAGTGCCACATGAGGCTCTGGCATAATAGTCAAAGACCACTGATGTCATAACTGCAATATGTAAAGTGTTCACAGACTGACAGGGAAGCATTCCAGCTTTCTCGCTTGTTTTATTTCCTTTTCTGTGGAAACTTCCCCATCTCTCCGCTTTGGATTTTTTCATTCACACATGTTTCTAATTTGGGCAGTTGTAGAAGAAAAAGTATGAAACTTGTGGTGACAAAGATAGGTGTCAATTTGTTTTCCTTGAGCACTTTTTGAGCTGATTTTTGAGTCTTGAGGATTATTATAAAAGTGTTCCATGCAGGACAGAGGTGGGAATGAAGATAGGTTTTTTACCATCATTTGTAGTACCCATAGTATCATGAATGAGTCAAACTAACACTTGTTTTGCAGTTTCTCTTCTACTGTGTTGTACCTTCTAATTTATAGCCCTAAAGAGTTGTTCTAAAGCTATTCTGTCTTTAGACTATAGTGTTCCCCCCCTCTTCTCCATTGCATAGGGATTTGAAAACATGTAAAATCTCTAGATATATAATTAAACCATGCCTTATGTCTTCATCCTGTACTTCTTAATATAAACAAATATATAAAAGTTTCATCTTCATGGTAACTGGATTTTAGAAGTGAAAAAATTAAATCTCCCCAAAACCTGAAAAAAAAAGCCTTTTGGATTTTTTTCCCCAGAATGCGGTTACTGCGTTTCAAGAAATTTTTGTTTGAAATTGAAGGGCTGATTTGGGTATGTACTGCTCTGGATGAGGTTTGTCTGTTCTGCTGTAAGCACCACAGTAAATTTGTGCTCTAAGCAGCGTTTTGATTACATTAGAGAATCGTTATGTTTGCTCGAAGTGATTTGAGATTATTTCCCCTAGATCAGCTAGGTTCTGTAAGCACGCAGCAGACTGCTTTCCCTTTATGTGCTAAATTGTTGCTTGAAAAATAAATGTGGCGTCTCAATGTGTTACTTCAAGTCAGATATTTAAATGTATGTGCGTAGGCATGCAAGTGCATGCGTGCGTGTACCATTAAGGACGTGACATGAGGGAAGCAGTGATAAACGTTTGAAAAGGCATCACAAACAGCACATTCAAACTTCCAGAAGTCTTGAATAAAATCATCTTGCTACAGAAGAGAAAGATATTGTGCACAATGCATAGCACAACTTTTTTTCTATTATTCTTTGTGGCCTTTCTCACATACCTAGAGTTACTCATTTACTCTTTTCTGAGTGACAGAACTGGGATCCAGCATGTAATCTCGAAGGGGTAGTTGGAAAGCATGCTAGCCCAGCACATATCTTATCCTACACCAGCTAGTATTGTACTGCTTTTAAAAAATATCTTCCAAAGTAATTTACTGTTTGTTTTTCTTTAGTCCCAATTCATCAATGGCTTAAAATAATCTGATTAAGCTCAAGGATGTAAACGTGTACTACATTTTCACACTTTGGTATGAATTTTTTAAGTTTGTTTTATTTATACATTCCTCTAGGTGCTCTGCAGTTAAACTACAGTTGTAGTTTTGAGGGCATTGTAAAATAAAGGATTCTATTGTTCTGTTGAGGCTTCAGGAGCTGCTTAGAGACAGTATTTTTTAAAAATCTACTGTTTGTAATTGACTGAGGGCAGAGCGGTGATTTTTATTACTTTTTTAAAGTGTATTTAGTTTACACTGTTTCTTGATGCACCCTCATAAATTACTGGAAAATTTAATTACTTTAACCCTAATAGTTATCCTGTCTCTTTCTCCTTAGTACTGACAGTTAACTGAAATACTCAAATTGTGCTGTTAAGTGTACATATTGATATGAATGTTTCCCCTTTAATATGTCTGAAGTGTTTGTCTAAACAAAATATCTAAATTCTTCCCTCTTTCAGATAAATGAGTTGATAGACTGGGGACTAAAGGAGTGATTTGTGTCAAAGGTAGAGCTTTGTCCAGGTATGTCTCCCACCAACATACAGTCTCAATTTATACAGTTGTGTTTAACTTTCTGTAGAACTGAGTAGCTTGGATCAAGAAGGTGCTACAGCTCTCTACTACACAGACCTGATCAATGGAAAGTATAGTTTGCCTGGTGTTCCTCTACACCTTTAGAGAATCATAGAATGGTTTGGATAGAAAGAACCTTAAAGATCATCTAGTTCCAACCCCTGATTACTTTCTGTGCTACACTGATGTGGTATCAGAGTAACTTCTATGACTTCACTGAAGTTAGAGTTTCACTTTAAAATGGGGTCCTGTATTTTTCCAGAGTCGCATTTTCTTTCTTACAGTAAAATAGGTGAATAGAAGAGAAAAATGTGTTGAGAGAAGATTCAGCCTGTTTGTGAGGGCTGTGGGAAGGATTGAGGAGAAGCAGTTAAGGATTCTGCAAACATACCTATGTGCATGTATGTTTTCTGTAATATAAAGATTCTGCAAACCTATATCTATGTAAGTATGTTTTCTATAATACTGCAAACCTATGTCTATGTAAGTATGTTTTCTATAATATTCAGTATGCAGTAAAATGGAATAGCATTAGCCAAGAATTTGATGGTAGCTGGGTTATTCTTAAGCCTCATAGATGTTACCTTCATATCTATTTATCTATCTATCACCTTCTGGATGCAATCTGTTTTAGAATTAAAGGGAAATTCTAAAAATAGCCTGATAGAAATGGAAAAATTATCCTGGTAGCAGTTTCCCAGGTATAGATTAGGTATCCCAGTCTGTACTTGGGGGGGGTTGTTCTCTAAACTTCCAGGTAAGACTGTTATATGAAGAGATTAGTGGTCTACATTCATTCATTATGATTGGGCTCTGAATGAGCAAACAGGCTTGTTTTCTTCAGGATACTTAAAAAGGGTATTGAATCATTACATCTGTGGGCTTTGCATGCATCCAATGGATGGATACACTTAAAAAAGAAATGGAAGGCGGTTCCAGTAATTACAGACTTAGCTAGGATGCAACAAGATGTTTTGTCTTTGTAAAGAGATGATGGAAATAATATAGCTAGTGTTAGGAATCAGCTCTCCATGTGATTTGGCTGAGTTCATAAGAATACTGCTGTGCTAATAGACCTACCCTCTAGTGAAGAAAGATGGTTTCTAGTGGCCTTGACAATAGCTGAGATATCACCTCTGGAAATCTACATATACAAATCAAATAATACGCTAGTGTGTAGCAATGAATTACTGATCCCAGTGCCATTTATTTCAGAGTTAATAATAGACCAGCAAAAACTTGTGCAGTGAAAAGGCTTCTGTCAGATTGTGTGCTTAAATGTAATAGCTGTCCTTCCTTCCCACCTCTGTGCTTTCCCTGTGGAACTCAGCAGACCTGCACTCCTTATCTTCTTTTTGTGGATATGTAAAACTAATAATTCTAAATGTAATGCAAATGTGCAATAGCCCTAACATTTGTGATATGTTCCGACCAAGTCACCAATGCATACAGTAATTATGGGTGTTTTTTTCTGTCTGTTATGCACCTGACATTTCTAATAATGTTCCCCAAATCCCTCAAATATCTCTTTCTTCTTTTTCTCTAGTTAACTCTCTGCTAAAGTGAGAGGATAAATAATATGAGTAGAATGAAAGCTATAGTCTAGTTGAAAAAAAACCCGCAGTTTCAAAATTATTTGTCCAACAGTGGTATGAATTGCACTTTGTTCCAAGCAGTCAGTGCTTTTGAGAAATTTCATTCATTAAACACAGTAGGAATATAGTATTCCAAATGGGATAAGAAATATTAATTATTTAATCATGGAATAATGCCAAATTTCTCGTAGTTTTTTTTTTTTTTAGTCATAAGTCGTTTTATGGATGTTACTGGTTGAATGCATTTCAGGTTTTTAACTTGAGCCAAACTGCTAATTCAAATTCTTTCATTCTCCTGGGACTCTCATTTTGAAGATTGACAGGCTAGGTCAGGAGAGTCTTAAAAGCTCTGAATACAGTTTCTGTTGGCAGTGGCAACAGTTGATTTAGCCCCCTCTGTGTGTCTGTCTGCTCCACTTTAAGCAAATCACCTGGCTTGAGTGTGTTGGGATTTAAAAATACGCTCAAGTGCAGATCTTGAGAAAGCTCCAGAACAGAATGTGGTGATGGAGAAAAGGCTTGAATGTATGGGAATATGCAAAGTTTGAATTATGGGACACACCAGGCGTGTACTTGAATCTATAGCCTGCCAACAGCATAGGCATAACAGGTACAATAATTTTCTTCGGCTTTTCAGAGTGGGTAAGGTAATGAGAAGCAGACACTTGAGGAGAAATTGTGACCATTGATTTATACCAGATCTTCTTCCACTTTCCTCCACCAAAAGGCATTTCTTAAGGTCTGACCTCATGTGAGCTAATCAAGTGTGAGATTAAATCGTTAGAAGCAGTGGCAGAGGCTGTGAAAGAAATGAGTCTTTTCTGTTTCTGTGTAACCTCAAGTTCACTGTGAAATGGTACACAAGGACTTTGCTGATTTGAAAGCGGTGATACTGGTCAATAACCTGTTCATTTGGCAGTAACTCTAGTGTTCTGCTTGTCTGCCCTCAACTTTGATGGAAGCAGATGCTGAATGACATTGTTGAGTGTGAATGAAGATGGTGATGGCCTTTGAAATGCAGCATGTACAGTCTCAGTGCATGCATTGGAAACTGTTTTTTCTGAAGCTGTTGCTCCTGTTTTGATTGCAGATTCCTCTGCACTGCTGGCATTCCCCCAGGTTTACATAGTATGTCCTTTGCACTGTATCAGTTTTAAAATTTTAAAAGAAAAAAACCCACTTTTGTAGTTTTTAATTGCTAAGGTATTAAAATGGAAATGGTTTACCTCTAGTAGATTTTCTGGTAGCCCTTCATTGATGAGTTGCAGATTTGTGGGTTTTTTTTGTTGACCATAACATGAATAATTAAGGTAAAATGGCCATAGAATTTGCAATTATGTGAATTTAGGATTCCTGTAATGAGGTGCTTAAAGTGGTTGTTGCCTGCATGTGACAGGACTGGGCAGCTGTTTAGGTGCTAATTTAAACCATTCTCATTGAAAGGTTCTGGAGTATGATTTTATATGTGAATGAATGAGAGAAATATTTTAATAAAAAAAGAATGTGTTCAGAAAGAGAGAACCAGTGTATCAGAGCTGTATTAGTTGAGTGTCTTAATTAGAAAAAATAAAATTTTTGGACTGTGATGGAATGTGTGGAAAACACTGGGAGTAGATTCCCAACTTCAATTGAAAATATTGCCTAGTAGAAAGCAGGGGTTTTTTCCTTACCTTTTTGGAAGATGTGGCATAAACTTGTGTCAAAATATGTAAAATTTTCTAAGGTTCAGTTTTTCAATGTGTTTGCCTTTTTTTTTTTCTTGTAATTTGGAGAGATGACTCAGTCTACTATTATAGCTATTGGGCTATGAGTATCCAAATGCCACAAATCTGCACGCATCCCTGGGGAACTGTGTATTTTTTGTTTTTGAAAAACAGCAAGTTTGCATGAAGCACAACACAGGAATTTGGTCACCTTTCTCAGTTCTGGGCAAGGTTTTAAACCTAAGATGTGTCCTTGCAATTCACAGCTGATCCTTGAATCAGTTAAGATTAGTAGTTACCTTCCATGGTTCATCTGGGGTACCATGATTTTCATCTGTAATGTGCATCACCTGCTGTGACTGGTGGTTCTGATGAGTCGTTTGTGAAGGTTTTGCTGTTACTGCTTGTAGTGATACGGAAGAAGAATGAAAGGCTGGAGTTTTCCATGTGCAGGTAATTAAGTTCTTTACCACCTGCTGCTTGATTTCGTTGAGGCCTGCAAAAAGTTTTCATTGCTGCTGTTTGCTCAGATGGCATAGGAGTAGTGCAGGGAATCGGTTATCTGTGTTTTATACTGCTGCTCAGCGGCATGGTGGTTTTGTTCTTGGGAATTAAAAATAGGCACCTATGTCTATGGACACAAGGCATGGCAGAATGGAGACAGAAAACTGCATACTGAAGCAGGTTTGGTCAAATTAATTATTATTTAAGTTTAGATTTTGAAACTGGAATCTTTCTTTTCAGGCAAATCAATGTTAGAGATTAATATTATTTTATTTGACTATATGAGAAAATTGAAGGTGTTCTGTATTTGATGACTTTGAGTGTAAATTTAATTGTATAATAATTCTGTGTAAATTTAATTGTATAATAATTCTGTCTTGACTGGCAAAGCTAGACATCAGAACCTTCTGTTCATAGCTGGAGATGGACAGAAATAAGATACTATACATAGGAAAACACAAAGCTACATGGTGGGCTTAATTTGATTTGGATATTATTAAGTTCTGTAGATTCAGTTTGCTGCTTCAGAACTGCTCAGCTGGGAAGATGCAAACATTGTGCTGGTGTCTTGCTGGATGAGGTGGTAGTAACCCTGTAAGGAGAGATATGTATTTTAGGCAACTTAGTGCAGTGGAACGGTTTGTTTTGATAGATAGTATACAGAGACTTAAAAATGTTTACTTAGTTTTTAGCACTTAGTGACATTCACGTTAATCTTCTAGAAATCCCTGTTGGCAAGAAGGGGTTTTGTTAATAGCTATGTTTTTGTTTCAGCTGAAGTTATAAAAGGAAGAAAGTTGTTTTATGTATTGTAAAGTGTGGCATATAAGGCTGTTTTGTCTCCATCCTAGTAGAGCTTTTGCAAAAAATTAGCAGCCTGTGCCTTAGTGGTGACTATTGAATGTACAGACTGTAACTTGATCCAAAGCTTGAACTCTGAAATTGAATTAATTATTAGTGTATTTCCTAAGTCAGTGAAGAGTTCCAGGGATGTATTTGACCCACAGATGTTTGTATACTATATATTGGTATCCTTGTAACAAAAGCAAGAATGGTATCATCAGTGGTAAAACTTGGCTAGTTGGAGGAATGAACTATGTTTCTCAGGATACCTTAAGATTCTGTTCGTAATGCACCTTCCTTAGATATTTAAGGGTTTTCAAAACTCTATGTTTGTGTAAAACTAGACATAGTAGTAGGCTCC
>WAAB01008097.1:1693-14365 GCA_013389865.1 Piaya cayana
TCACACCCTTTCTGATACAAGCCAGGATGCCATTGGCCTTCTTGGATAAGGAGAGATTTATTTTTGCATGTCGTAGGCTCTCCACTGGTATTGCAAAGCTTCTGCATACAGACTTTTAAGGAAAAAAAAGAAAATGTGGACTCTCTGGATACAAGGGGTTTCAGGGACTGCAAGTCTAATAGATTACATCTGAAATCATTTTACAGTGTCTGTGTCAGAATTTTTGAGTTGATTTCTTAAGGTGCACATACACGCACATGTGTGCATGTATATATGTGTGTGTATATATATGCATACTTATTATTATGAAAAAAGTGAACATAAATACCTCTCTTTTTGTCAGTTTTCTATAGCAGCAGGGAGTCTGCTGAATTTGACAGGCTACTTAATGTGAAACATGCTTCATCTGTTAATGCCAAGATTCAATGTTGTTAACTCAAATGCATATCATCTAACTTTCATTTTGCTTTTCTTATGAAATCTGCATAAGTATGTTTACAGAAAAAAAGGACATGAGTCCTTTAACAAAAGTCTAAACAACTTAGATTAAATCCAATTGTGCACATCCAAAGGAACTTGATACTGTAGACAACCTTTAGGCAGCTGAAGCATAACATTGCCTTTGAATGAACAGCTTACAACTAGTGATGGCAGGATGATGTCAATTCCAGACCAGTTATTAAAACCCATAGCTCTTCTGTTTCATGGTTTAACTTCTTTTTATTACAGTGGAAAGGTCACTTTCGAGAAAACTGGATAAGGAAAAGACTCACGTGACATTTTAAATTACTATATTTTTATTAGAAGAGATATTATTCCTGGAGAAGCTTCTCTAAGAGATCAGCCACTCCTGAGAGTCATATACTCTTTCACAGGCAGGCATTTTAAAATAAATAAATAAATGCAGTTATGAGTCAGTGCTGTTTAATGCAGTGACTCTAGATCTTCCTGTTACCCAGGTTGATATTATTATGGGATATGAACTGGTTAAGAGAGCTCCACTACTCAGCTGGTGAGCAAACTANAGCAGAGAAATTGGCTGGTTCAACTTCATCCCATGATGTCAGCAGTGCAGACAGCCATGAAGCACATTGCACAGAAAGCACTCCCTGTTCCTATATTCCCCTTTCACAACTCATCAGGTTTGGCTCTACTTCGCTGGCAACTGAAAAATCTGTTCCATTAAGCTACCGAGTGGCAGAGGAAATATTGGGCATCCCTGGCTGTCCTAACAGTACATGCTTGTCTGAGTGAATGTCTGCAGAAAGTGTAAAAAACATGTGATGTGAATATTAACAACGCCTGTGCAGAAGTTAATGTTGCAGAAGTTAAGAGATGGTGTTAACTGCATGTTGGAAAGACACCATGTACCCTCCTGTGGTTGTGCCTCCAGGTCAACAGCTGTTCTACCAATGCAGGACTCTGGACCTCAGCTCTGTCATGCTTTACATCAGAGCAATGGCTACTCCTCTGTCTGTTGTTCCTGTATAACAACTTACTGAAGCTCGTATATTTTGCCCTGCTATGTAAATTATTTGTTTCAAAATAGGATTGCAGAAGAAGTTTCATTTCACTTACGGCAAGATCAGGGATAGCTTATTTTTCAAGAAGATATTTTGTGGGTACAGGTATTAGGGGCCAAACTCGATCAAATCTGATAGGACAGTCAGTCAAAAACAAGAATCACAGAATCACAGAATCACCGGGTTGGAAGAGACCCATCGGATCATCGAGTCCAACCACTCCCACAAAACACTAAACCATGTCCCTCAGGACCCCGTCCACCCGTAACTTAAACACCTCCAGGGAAGGCGAATCAACCACCTCCCTGGGCAGCATATTCCAGTGCCTAATGACCCTTTACGTAAAAGAAATAAAGGAAAATTCAGAATCTATCAGCATTTATTGGCAATGCTTGTGATAGGAATACTGATACTTTCTACAGAAGAGAATTCAAATCAGACTATATTAAGGCAGCTGGCATTGATTGAAGAATATATTTTTTTAACTCAAATAATTTTATTTTCCTGAAAAAGGAAGATTTTTTTTCTATACTACTTCTGTGTGGTGGGGTATGAGAATGTGGGGTGTGCATCTACAGTTGACTTAAAACTAGTTTTGACTTCCCCTCCATTCTTTAGCTCAAAAAGTTACCTTAAAGACTTTGAAACCTAAAAGGATTCCTGTGGTTTTCTACTACAAACACAAATCAAATTATCCTAAATAATTTTCTGGTATTTCAGATGTGAAAAGGTTTTGCAGCTATAGCAAGCATAGAAAAAAAACTTGCTACATGTCTCCTGGCCACCTCTCAGTACTATAATCCACTTTGCTTGTCAGGAGTTAACATGCTGTTTAAACTGAGGAATACGACCATTACTGAGGTTGAGGACACTAAAAACTACTTATCTTTAAAGCTTAAATATGATCATCTTGAGCATACAAAGCAAAGAGGTATGGAGGAACTCTTTTTTACTTTTCCAGGCTCGCATGCGTGAACACAAGGGCAGAAACACGTTTCCTCTCCAGGAATAGTCTAAACAATAACATGATTAGCAGTGGAAACCATTTCTGTCTTATATTCCCTTTTAATTCTTAAGCATAGTTTCTATCTTTGCTTAACCTCAAGAGATTATTATTCAGATAAATGCAGCTTTTCAGTATAAATGCACTATGTTTGTAGGTGGCTTTTTCTTTCTGCTGGGACTTATCAGGATAGAACCATTTTTACTGTTCTTTCTAAATAATTTGTTTCCCAAGAATCTCCTTTATCTTTCTCAGTTTAACATTACTGATTTCTAGAACTCTTTAATTTCTATGGAAATATTTATAAAAGAATAAATGAAGTCAGTATAATCATCTTCCATAGAATCATTCAAAATAAAAAATTTAAAATGTGCATAGCCTCTCAAGTAGGCTTTATTTCTTTGGGCTTTGGAAAGTTCTTGTTCTATCAGAACAGTTTTTAATTTTTGCAGGATACATAGTGTATTACAAACAATAGGCCATTGATACTCATTGTATAAATTACTTGATTTAAAAAAAACCACAAAACAACTGCAATGCCAGATGATTTTGCTTTGTCAAACCTGGTAATTTAACTGATACTGTACCATCTGTACAAAGCAGTTATTGTGATCTTGCTGGCTGGACACATGATGCTTTGTTATCTCAATCACTGCATAAATCATCAACATTCACACCCCTAACTGAAAAAATAAATTTGCCTGGAGGAATGTGGGTATCCCACAGGATGTTTCTGGTCATCAATACTTTTCTTGATCTGGGAATTACTTTTAAATTGCTTTTAGAGGAGGTAAAATTTTGTTATCAAAGTCTCAAGTTCTCTATAAGAAAATATTTTGCAAAGTTTGAGTAGATTTAAAATATAAATAATAGGGAAGAATTTAAAAAAGCATTTCATTCAAACAATAGCTTAAGTCTCTGATGTCTTATTTACTCATTCCTTTTGCTGCTAAGCAAACTATATTGTAGTCGTTCTCCTTTTACCACTGTAAAATATCTTCTGAAATATAAATTCCTTATGAAGATAATATTCTTGGAAAAAGAAACCCAAACAATTAAAATCTACAAGCCACAACCATTCTCTATTGAAGATGGGCTTCTGGAGATACTCCTACATATTTTGAACAAATAAGTTTTTATTTTGAGAAAGGCAAGTTTGTCCATTCTCCCCATACTGCAATTGCTCACATTCAGTGCTGTTGGCAAGAACACCCAGAGGTGCGGGAAAAAAAGGTTACTGAGGAGAAAAGGAAGCCCAGATTTTTTTATGAATACCCTTTGCATTATAGTGATCCATACTAGTAGGAAATTCTTGCCACAAAGTAGGACTCTCAGTAACAATCTCTGCTTATGCTTTCAAAGGTACACCATCAATAAAAAGACAATGGAAGTATAGAGCTAGGTATTTATGTGATCTGCCTTCACGGTTCATAATAAACACATTTGGGTGTTTTATGATCAGAAATACTACCTCCTCCAACATCTCTGCCTGTTTTTTTTCCCAACAAACAGCAGAACATCTCCTGGAATCTCCTGGATAACTTTTTTGAGTAAAGTAAGTAATTAAAAGAATAATAATGCATAGTTAAATCCTTCCAATGGCATGTGAATCAAAATTATTGGATATATCTCAACTTTTACCAAAATCTCAAACAAAATTGTTATAATTGGTCACTGTAAGAAATACGTTAGAAATGTTGCATTAATAACAAACTGTGAATCTGTTCGTTCTAGCCATAGACTTGGAGCTTTTGTGCAGAAAGAAACCATGTAGAAATATGTATTTCAAGATGCACTTTTCATGCCAAAGAAGACACTTAATCCCTGCACATGTTAAGCGTGAAAAATTTTAGTAGAAAATAATAATAATGATAATAAAAATAACAATACCAGGTATCAGTAAACCACTTCTCTTGCTGTATTCTGAAGGGCTACCTTAGGTCTTTTTCTGAGTTGGAATCCATATTTTGTGAAGATCAGATATTTCCAACAGATTTCATAGAGGATTCCCCAGAAACAAGTCCAGTCAAATACCGAATACATGCGGGTTTAACACCATTTGCATCTTCACCTCATCACAAATCTCTCTTACCCTGTGGACCTCAAAGAACTAATGCTGGGCTATTTGCACCAGTGCAATCAAACCAGTTACGGGAAATATATTTTTTTAAAACTGTATTTCTCTGAGTCCTCCTCTCCACCTTGAGCTTAGCAAGCACACCCAAGCTTATTCTTCCTCTCAGTAGGTCTGATCCAGCAATCTATGTTACACTCACTAGAGCTGCAAAATAAAGGACTGTGATGTTTAACACTGTGGAAGATAGAGTAGCTATCTGCAGTTGGGATTCATCTCTTGCCTCGCATCTGTGAAGTAGGACACTTGAGCCTTTCTCTATCTTGACTTTATACCTTATTAAATTTTCTCTATAAGGACTACTTCTTACTTTGCATGTGGCAACGTGCAGGATTCCGCCCTAATAGAAGTCATGTGGCTTACACTGTGGTACAGCGGATGTTTCCCTTGGCAGCTGTTCTGATGTAAACTGTTCTCTCCGCTCTTGCCCAGAGGTATTCCCACTTCCTCCCATGCCATCCCCTTCAGCTGTACTCTGCAGCTGCTTGTGGGACTGTGAGATGAACAAAACCAAGGAAGTGATTAAAAAGATCCAAGGGTAAAAATAGCCTTTGTTTTGTTTGGGTTTTTTAAACATGTTTTTGCTCAGAAAGAGCTGACCAATGCATATGTCATCAATTAGCAAATCTTGTATGCCATAGGAGACCATAAACAACTCTGATGACATAAATGAGGAGATGACATAGGGACAGGAAGAAGCATGGAGGCAGGAAAGGTAGAGAGGAAGAGCTAAAGCCAGTCTTGCTGCTAAGGGGAAAGTCTGTGGAACCATGGCCTTCTTGCCACTGTAAAAAGCACAAATATAAAATTTTTCATAGCTTACTTTTGAACACTGCTTACAGAACAAGTGTTTAATACATCAGCAACTTGGCGGGATTCATTTTGTCATTATATTTCTTTGAGGGAGCGTCTGGCTCCATCAACTGCTACCTAGTAAAATGAAATATCAGACTTGTCCAAATCATGTGAGTTTCAGGTACGTGTGACAAAAAGAGTTCAACACTTACAGCTGGATTATTTTCTGTGCATATTTATTTCATTAGATTTATCTCTGCTCCATTTTCTTTCTCTTCATGACATTAGGTTTTTAAAAGTTCCAGATGAAGTATCATCAGATAATATTTAGAAAAAAGTCTTTTGATTTCTTAGCATTGGTTTTATGTTTAACTTGTTATATATGTGGACTTGAAATAGACACTAGCAAGAACTCTAGCAGGCAAACTTTTATTGCCAAGGAAATAAATATGGCGTGACTGAATTCTGAGTCTTCTGAATCTCCCATTTTATTACTTCTAGGTCTCAGATGAGGATTGTTAGGTTGGAAGAATCATCTAAAATAGGCACATTTTATGTGTTGGCTTCATTTTGTGCATTTAAAAGGGATCCCATAGAAAATGTGTGCAAGGATAGAATTAGGGAAGTCAAAACTCAGCTGGGGTTAAAACCAGAGAGAGATGCCAAGGGCAAAGAAGGATTTCTTCAGGTACAACTGGCAATAGAAGAAAGGTTAGGGGAAATCTGGTAATTGGGACATAAGACCTAGTGACAAAATACATTGAAAAAGCTTGTATTAACTGCTAAGACTTGTCCTCTGGCACAGCTGTTCCCCAAACCTACTAGCACAGTCTGTAAAAGTGAAGCAGTACCCACATGAGAGGAACACAGAGTTAAGGAGTGCTTACACCAACTCAGATATACATAAGTCAGCACGGCCAGTAGGACCAGGGAAGTGACTGTGTCCCTGTACTCAGCATTGATGAGGTCACACCATGAATATTTAGCTCAGTTTTGAGCCCCTCACTACAAAAAAGACATTGAGGTGCTGGAGCGAATTCAAAGAAGGGCAACAAAGCCAGTGAAAGGGCTGGAAGACAAGTGCTATGCAGAGTGGCCGACAGAACTGAGGTTGTCTAGCCTAGTGAAAAGGAGTCTGAGGGGAGACCTTATGGCTACAACGACCTGAAAGGAGGTTGTGGTGAGGAGGGTGTAGTGTCTTCTCCCAGGTGACAGGCAATAGGACAAAAGGAAATGGACTTAAGTCACACCAAGTGACATTCAGAATAGACATCAGGAAAAAATTCTTCACTGAAAGGGTTATCAGACACTGGAAGAGGCTGTCCAGGGAGATGGTTGAGTCACCACTGCTAGAGGTATTTAAAAGACAGGTAGATTAAGTGGTCAGGGATATGGTTTAGTAGTGGACAGGTAACAGTTGGACTTGATGATCTCAAAGGTATTTTCCAACCAAGCAATTCTATGATTCTGTCATATACTTGAGGATACTTCAGCAGCTGTCTAATGCCACTACAAGGCTTCATTTTATCATGACTTTATCATCTCTGAAAGGTGAATTCAATAACTGGCTCCAATGACAGAGAGACATCAGTGGATATCGTATATCCTGACTTTAGTAAGGTTTTTGCTGCCGTTCATAGTATCTTTATAGAGAAATTGATGAGACACAGACTGAATAAGAGGATAATAGCTGTTATTAATTATGCTATGGAATAAACTAGACACTCATCTTTAATAGGTAAGAGACTATTTTTATATTTTTATATACAAATAATGAGAAGATCATTATATAGTAAGTATGAAAGTACAAAGAAAGCTCTGTTTCCATGAGAACATACAGAAACTCCCAAAAAAGCTTAAGCATTCATTAATGTTTAGATAAATCCTCTATAAATTAGTAGAGTCAGCCAAGCTTCCAAACATAAAAATAGATTCTAGGAAAAGATGAAAGAAAGATGAGTTTGAAAGAAAAACATTTCCAAGAGAACCAGGAAGGACCAGAAGAAATATAGACTATCAATTTTGCAAGTAGGGAAGCCTATGTTCTCATTTAGTCAGGCAAACCCACATTCTCATTTTTCATTCAGCTTCTTTCAGCCTTTATTCCTATTTTATCAATTTCAACATGATTAACATCAAGAAAATGTTTGATGAGGCAGAGCTAAGAACTTTGCACAAGTGCACATCACTCTTGTCATGGAGTGCAGTTTTCCTTGCTGCTATTTCTCAAGGCAATAACTTTCTGCAAGTAATCATTTAATAACATCACAATTGGAGGCTAATATAGTGGTTTAATTCATTCATATAATACTCTCTATAACTTCATAACTACAGCTTCAGTCCTTCAGGTGTGCAAACTTCTGAGGTTAACACTTGCTTTAGTGTTGCTTTAAGTGACCAAACAGACTACACTCAAAGGGATGTATAAACATGAGATATTTTATGTCACATTGAATCAACATTTCACTCTGCCATTGATGTATTTTATTAAAAAAAAATCCAGTGCAAATCTGCAGCACATTTAATTCTGTTTTAGTTGAAAACTAATTTAAAGACGCATGAATTGAATTGAATTGAATTGAAAAAAATCCCCAAACTTTTCTCAATTGAGTTTCTACTTGGATCACTCGGCATCTCACTTTCATTCTCTTAAGGCTGAAAGGAAAGAAAGGAAATGAACAAGGTCTATATCGAAGACTAATAGTTCTTTAATTCACAGTTCCATTTTCCGATATACTTCTTTCAGCCGAGGTGACAGAATGCAGTACAGCTTTTATTTCACAGCACTCACAAATATCATCTAAAGTAGCTGGTTTCCATTTTTTATTTAATGCCCATGATCATTTTTCTAAATATAACAATGGACATATCACTCTTTTGGCTGCTACAGAAAAATAGTCAAAAATGGAATAAAATTTCCAAAAGGATCAGCAGTCTGAATAGCTTGGAAACATCCAGATTTAGTTTACAATCTGAGATATATGGCTGCAGTCCTGGGTTACCTTTCAAAAGAGGATACCAGGAGGAAACCCTGGAAATCTATTCCAAATCCTAGAAATTATACTTGAGGGAACAATTCCCCTTTGGCAAAGACAGGTGCTAGATGACCTAAAGGTGTTTTCCATTTCTGGTTAAGCCTTTTAAAAATAGATATATGCTTAATAAATTCTTATAGCTTCTACAAGTGTACGAGCAGATCATTTGAGTTTAACCAAAAGACTTAGCTGGGCCTGACCTAGCAAAACCTTACATCAGAAGTTGTTACCTGTATAAGCAGATCCTTGAATTTTGTGAGCTGTACTCACAAGTCACAAATAAGGCCCAGGGTAGAAACTATGGGACAGGGGCTAGCATTTTCTGTGCCTTCTTATTCTTATGACAGATATGAAGCAAGTAGAAGAGAATGAATCCTGCTGGGGCATCAGGGCCCTGGTATGCAATCAAGTCACAAAGGCTATGAAAAGGATTTGCAAACTGATGGCTAATCCCTCCATTCAGCCCAGATTTCTTCCAATTAATGATTCCCTCAGCATGGGGGAATGCTTCTGGTAGGACTCATTTGTACCCCAGTAGACCACTGAAAGAGAAAGAGGAAATATTTTGAAACAGAGTCCTCTGTTTTTCAATAGCTATGCAAGCGATGAAATGGATGAAGCATTAATGGGTCTGAGATNTCTACTTGGATCACTCGGCATCTCACTTTCATTCTCTTAAGGCTGAAAGGAAAGAAAGGAAATGAAAAAGGTCTATATCAAAGACTAATAGTTCTTTAATTCACAGTTCTGTTTCAGATATGCTTCTTTCAGCCCAGGTGACAGAATGCAGTACAGCATTTATTTCACAGCACTCACAAATATCATCTAAAGTAGCTGGTTTCCATTTTTTATTTAATGCCCATGATCATTTTTCTAAATATAACAATGGACATATCACTCTTTTGGCTGCTACAGAAAAACAGTCAAAAATGGAATAAAATTTCCAAAAGGATCAGCAGTCTGAATAGCTTGGAAACATCCAGATTTAGTTTACAATCTGAGATATATGGCTACAGTCCTGGGTTACCTTTCGAAAGAGGATACCAGGAGGAAACCCTGGAAATCTATTCCAAATCCTAGAAATTATACTTGAGGGAACAATTCCCCTTTGGCAAAGACAGGTGCTAGATGACCTAAAGGTGTTTTCCATTTCTGGTTAAGCCTTTTAAAAATAGATATATGCTTAATAAATTCTTATAGCTTCTACAAGTGTACGAGCAGATCATTTGAGTTTAACCAAAAGACTTAGCTGGGCCTGACCTAGCAAAACCTTACATCAGAAGTTGTTACCTGTATAAGCAGATCCTTGAATTTTGTGAGCTGTACTCACAAGTCACAAATAAGGCCCAGGGTAGAAACTATGGGACAGGGGCTAGCATTTTCTGTGCCTTCTTATTCTTATGACAGATATGAAGCAAGTAGAAGAGAATGAATCCTGCTGGGGCATCAGGGCCCTGGTATGCAATCAAGTCACAAAGGCTATGAAAAGGATTTGCAAACTGATGGCTAATCCCTCCATTCAGCCCAGATTTCTTCCAATTAATGATTCCCTCAGCATGGGGGAATGCTTCTGGTAGGACTCATTTGTACCCCAGTAGACCACTGAAAGAGAAAGAGGAAATATTTTGAAACAGAGTCCTCTGTTTTTCAATAGCTATGCAAGCGATGAAATGGATGAAGCATTAATGGGTCTGAGATTCTAGAAGAGAATTTCAACAATGTACTTTAGTTTTACAACTGCAAATCTAATTTCTAGCAAGTACAGATATTGCCAAAAAGTTCTGAGTAGTCCTAACATGAGGTTTAAAAATAATTCCACGTGTCAAAGCCATTAATTTTGCTTTCAAAGTCAAAATGCAGTAATTCAGAAACCTGTACGGCATGAATAGGAAAGAAAAGAAACATTTCCCTACGTGCCAGCCAACATATAATGAACTACTAATGCAAATGAATATTTAAATGTTTTAGTGAATGTTATTAAACAGTTTTCTTTAAATTATGCTATAATGCAAAATCTGAGACTTGCACGTGGTACAATAACAGAAGGACATGATGCCTTCCCAAAATGGCCTGAATAGATAAAAAGGTGTATTTGAATTTCATTTGTCCTGTATTAATTAAACTTTTATGAATGTCCTCTAAGTGAGTTACTACATCTCCACATTCAGACAAAACATTTTGTTAAAGGAAGTTTTAAATGAAGTCTGATAGCAGTAGATCAACTGGAGTGGCAGCTGAGCAAAAACCCACTTCACAGCCAGAATTACATAGGACATTTTTCCTTTTCAGAGAAAAAATACCAGATCCTGCACTCAGTCTCTCGCAGTTCTCCACAGCTAAAGATTTTGTCCAACAGGGTATCAATAACAGGGATGGTTCTCACCTCTCACTACTTGAGCAAGGGCCATTCTTCAGACAGCTCACACCTTCCTTTACTGCCTAGTGATCAGCTTTGCCCAGTGAGACAGTAGTTACAAAGACTGGTTCACAGGCAGTTTGTAGATACGCTGCTAGGAAATAGGCAGTACATTTAGCATTTCCACTGGGACAGAGAACTAAAACTGAGACTTAGGACTTCATCAGGACATATGGCAATACTAGGTAAGGAGAGAGGCACATGGTTAGTCAGCACAGACACACATACACCTTTGCTGTTTCTGTAAGTGAGAGTTTCAGTCATATAACTTAACTTTCAGGAATCCCAGAGGTTTCCTTGCTTTAATACATAGAGTCCTCTAAAAGAAGCTTGTACTTCCTTACCCAAAAAAATTAAGTCTGTTGTTAAAGCTGCACTTGGCAACACTTGTAATTAACCTACTGCTGAAACAGATTTCTGATTTGTACTACAGAATGCCTAGAAGCTATGAACTGATTTGCCTGGAAAGCATTTTCCCAACTCACAAAACTTTGTGAACTTGAAGAAATTTATGTTCCTAGACAAACCTCACACTTTTTGAAGTTTCTCATGGGCAGGGGAAAAAAAAACAAAAAACCCAAAGCAAACACAAAAAGAAAGCAAGAAAATGTCAAGAGATTGAACTCACAGGCTAGTAATTATGGCCATTGCCTTATGTGTGAGAGATATTTGTCACATTCCCAAGCCCTACGTAGATTTATTTCTGCAAAGCAGAGCAATTCTAAGAACTGAAACTGGAAGAGAGAACAAGCAGCACTGACTGTGTTGTGGAAGACTGTGTTTAAGTCACTGGTACAAGTCCAAAAGGAATCAAGTCTAAAAGGATAAAATGTGAAAGAAGAGTAACAAGCATTTAATTATTAAATAGCCTTATCTAAAGGCCACACTTGAGATAATTAAAGACTCATATGCCATGATTCCTGGAATCAATCCCACTCAATTCCCCAAAATCAAGCTCAGCTGGACTGTGCCCACTTTAGTGTTCGAATTGACCACGACTTACAATTGTTCTTCTCCAAGAGACCAAATTGTAGTTGTTTATGGTCCAAGTCAGAGATAAAGGCAGCAGAAAGCACCAAAAATCCCATTAAATATTTGGTACATTGGTTCAAATATTCAAATGATAAGGTTTGTAGTTTTTCTAAGGTCTAATAGCATATTGTGTGCACACTTCTAGCATGCAGTATGTGTTTTTCTCAGGTCTTATAGCCCTAAGCGCATTGCATGCATTTCATTTTACTCTTAATATAGAAGTTGGAAACAGACTAAAGCCATGGATGCCTGGAAATAAGCATAAACATTTGCATCAGGCTTTTCCACTTATAATGGCATTTTTCACCTTTCTGTGCTGCACAGGGCTTTCCTTTCCTGGAGAGTTTTTTTTAATAGGTTTTTTTTGGTGGGGGGGCTGGCGTTTAAGTCAGACACGGTACTTATTGATGGCAAAAGTGAGGAATACTGAAGGTATAAATTTTTATGTGGTTGTTGGAATTTTAAGTAAAATAGTAATTTGATATTTTTTACAGATAGTAGCCCCTAATTCATGTGAGTCATAGAGAGGCCCCCACCCCTACAATTTAAAAACATTTTGCCAAAAAT
The DNA here is from genome assembly GCA_013389865.1 of Piaya cayana. Classification (NCBI taxonomy): domain Eukaryota; kingdom Metazoa; phylum Chordata; class Aves; order Cuculiformes; family Coccyzidae; genus Piaya; species Piaya cayana. The sequence continues at coordinate 14,199 of WAAB01008097.1, forward strand.
TATTTCCAGGCACAGTGTAACTATATAGAATCATAGAATAACCAGGTTGGAAGAGACCCACCGGATCATCAAGTCCAACCATGGAGTGGTCTCACCAGTGCCGAGTACAGAGGGAGAATAACCTCCCTGGACCTGCACGGTCATGCCCAAGCCAGGATGTCATTGGC
>WAAB01008099.1:0-16399 GCA_013389865.1 Piaya cayana
CTGCAAATGGGTCCCTCCGTTCCAATGAACACCAGATGATACAAGCCTCTCAGTAACAGCAGAAAATGAAAAAACAATTTTAATCATTAATTTCTAAGAAAAAAAAAGAGGGCTGATTAAAAAAACCTCAGTTTCTGTCAAAATCACTGGCATCAGGAAGTCTTTCTTAGAATCTTTCTTAGGAATCATAACCTGATGACCTAACTCAAGAGCTGGTGCGTTGCATATGTGACTAAGAGGCAGTACTCCAAAGGCAAACAGATATCCCCTGAAACTGCTCCATTCACAAGTACAAGGACAAAGTGCAGCAGGAAGTTTTAGTAACTCATATGTCTTAAGAAGCATGAAGGACAGACCTGGACCTAGAAATGACAGATTTCATGAAATGCTGGAGAAAACTGCAAAAAGGCTAGAGACAGGTATTTGGAAGCAACCTATACTCAAAGGCTGAAGAGATCCACTTTTGAAAGCAACCTATCCAAATTTTAAAAGTGTCTTTGAACAGGACAGAAGAAGATCCACTGAGGCTGCAAGCACAAGGAAGAGTCAAACGTTGAAGCATGTAACTGAGGTCCCATGAAGACCCAAATTAAAAAGATTCAGACCTGAGAGTGAACCGGTTAAGACTGGTAAATACACTCAAATCAGCTAATACTTCCAATAATTACAGTAATTACAATAATTAATCAAAAGAAGGACTAAACTTGAACTCTAGCATCAGACAGTATAAGCAGTGAGAGCGTTTCTCTTGTGGTCTCTAAGACAGTATTTATATTTGGAATGCAACTGAGATGTGACAAATTTCTTACAGAAACAAGAGATCAAGGAAAGGTTTTTGATGAAAGGGTTAAAATCCAAGTAAGGTAAAAGCAAGAAGTAGCAAACATATGTTGAAAAAAAAGTTCTTTAAGCAGGAGTAGGATTTAAAGCCTAAACCTGTGAATGGAGAATGGTCTGAGAATTATGCCACCTAGGCTGTCTCAGTTACTCAGTCTGTATTTTGACATCTGATATTGGCAACAGCAAGAGACCAGAAGGCTCCTTCTCATCACAGACATTAAGAACAACTTTGACATGGATCAGACTGGGACAAATATTGAGTTATTATTAGCTGAACTTTTCAGTCAAATGGCATTCCTTGACTGAGCAATTCATAACAAGCAGTGAATGTGTAATCAGCAACTATATGCTCCTCTACCTGTGCAGTAGAGAAACTTCTGGAACTTCAGCGTACCTCTTCTTTCACAGACCAGCTCTTGACACTACAGACCAAGACTAATGCAGCCAGTGAGGCCACGCTGTAGAAGTCCAAGTCAAGCAAGTTGTTCAAAATTAGCTTCAGAAATAACAAGCACTTTGAAGACGCACAGCCAAGATAAAGGACATTGTTAAGAGTCAAAACAGTTTCAGTGGCATTCTCTGCTAAACAGACTTCTATGCTGAGACAGAGTTCAAAAAGTCAAGACCTGCGGTTTATTCCCAGACTTACCTTCTGGGTATTATTTTGTCCTTCAAAACCAACAGCCATTTCTTCCAGCCAAACAGGAACCTCCTGATGGGCCTACAGAATTTGAAAAGCAAGTTTAAGAGACTTCTACCAACTGCTTTACCAATTCATACTATGAGTTCCATAACAGTACCAAAGAAATAGTTGCTCAGTACATTAAAGTGAAATCCTAACAGAAAAAGCTAAGCACCAAGATTCGAAACTTACATCTGAAAGAACTTTAACTAGAGAGTGTGCAAGATGGCCATCTGAACTGCTATCAAAGAAGCAAACTGCTTTGCCTATATTTCCACAACGACCAGTGCGTCCAATTCGGTGTACATACTCTTCAATGGTGGCGGGAAGATCAAAATTAATAACATGTTGAACATTTTCAATATCCAGGCCTCTTCCTGCCACAGAAGTTGCCACAAGAACTGGACACTTTCCCAAACGAAAATCTCGAAGAGCAATTTCTCTCTCTCTCTGTTCCCTGTCTCTACAAAGAAAGCAATGGTCAGAATTAACGACTAAAAAAGTCTGTAGTATTATTAAGATACAAGTTAAAAACTCATGATTCAGAAGTAGTTCTCAGGCGATGGGAAGGAGGGAACAACCCCTATACTACCAGTTTAGATTTACTGAATTAATCTAGGAGCAGTAAGACAAACCAAATATTCAACCTACAGCTCTAGACAAATAAATTTCCTTCAATGCATCGGAAATGGTCATGCAAATTCACTGATGATCTATTTGTTAACAGATTGTTTTCTCAAGCCATAGTTAGAAGTCTTCTTCCTACACTGCTTACCAGCATGGAGCCAGAACAGCAAAGCTTAAACTGACCTAGACTCCTGCATTGGCCACTTTTCAGATACACTAAGAAGCGTTCCCAGCCAACAGTACAGAAATTGTCCCGTTTATCACCATGAGAAGAAAACTAGATTGGGCTTGGAGCTAGAAGTATTTCTAAAGCGTTTTTATCAGGTCAATCCAGTTACAAATTATCCAGTACTTAAATACAGTAGATCGGAGTCCAACTCATGTTTTGTTGTCCAAATGAAAGAACAAATTAGAAAGCTAAAAAACAGTGCTCTTTTGAATCTAACATAGAACATCTTGTGAAGTTTTGCATGACCACTATACCAAAGAAGAACAACAGTCACTTCAGCTCAAAACTCATATGAATCAGAAGTCACTAACATTCATGACAGCTCAGCAGCTTCCATGGAAGCAGTTATTCCATTATTAAGCACACCTTAACTCTGTGTAATAGTAACACAGAAACGTGCTAAGAACTTCCTCTAACACAAGACAGATTGTGGGATACACTGAAAGCCAGATCTTCTCAAAACAACCCTTCGCATGCCTGGAAGACTGACAGGACACAGGATACATTTATCTGTGTACAAGTATCACTTTAACCCACGAATACCCTTCATAGTTTTAGGTAGTGTTCTGACAGAATATTTTATTGGTAAGAATTCACATCTCCTCCTCCTATTACAAGGTAAAAAGTATTGCAAAATTACAGTTTGTGCACTACACTTCACTGGGATTCCAAGATTCAGCTGGTCCTACATTCTGACATGTAAACAAACTCCAGAGAACTGAATTCCAGCTTATTACGTGAAAGACCATCTTTTTTGTTAAGTTTAGACCTGGAATTAGTAACTATCTCACCTTGTTTCTCATCATTTCACAGAATCACATTTGTTCAGGAAAAAAAAATTGTGCAGCACTAATAAGTAAAGTACAAACATAAGCTACAAGCAGTTTCTCTTTAGATTGTTCTCCATACAAATACCACACCTATAAATGTATCAAACAGGCAGAAATGACAGCATCATTAGAAACCATTATCACACATGACTTGACTTACCCCATCACTTCAAGGAAGCCTTTAAGACAGGATTCAAAGGTCCACAACTGCCACTTGAATTAACAAATACCATCTCCCCACTAACATCAACTGGCTTCAGTCAAGCAAAGGATGCAAACTACATATTGAACAACAGCTTGTTCTACTGAACTTCATATACTTTAATTTTTGAGACACTCCAGTTCATATACAGCATTTGAGTCGTGGTCATCCAGAAAGAGGTGTACACAGCGACGCTGTGAGAACTGGCCTCTAGAAACATGACATTCTCAGTGGGACTAAGCTGCTGAGGATTACACAGCTATTTGAAACCAGGCAAGCTAAGTCACACAGCTATGGTGAACAGGAAATCTCAATGTAAGCTTCCCAAAACATAAGAGTATTGACTTACAATTAATACTATTACCCGACTTTCATTTAAAAAATACTTACCCATGAATGCTAGTAGCTGGTATATTTTCTTGACAAAGAAATGCTGCTATGTAGTCTGCTTTTTTCTTTTGGTCCACGAACACCATGGTTCTTTCAGGAACTATGTTATGTTAAAACAAGGGTTCAGATCCACTGCAGTTTGACACCTCATGTATTTTAACTACTCACAGCTACAATTACTTACATAAACATTTAATATTAGAGTGGGGTTTGAATAGTTTAAGTTATGATTTTGATTTCTTGCCTGTGTTGAACTTAAATAAATGCAGTCCATCAAATTCTATATCAGCACAGACTCCCAGGTTAAGACAAGAGCACTGTATTTTTCTCCTCAATAAAAGGAGGAAACAAATGTTCTCTGCATTAAGTAAGCATCCCCTTTCTACAGCATAGGGCTATAAGTCTGAGCACTGAACAGCAAGGTACAGAGACCACATTTAATTCCAAACTCCTTTCCAGGTTTCAGCAATAATATCTAATATGCACTCAGACCAAAAAGAAAATTCCCTGTCATTAAGAAAGTGCAGCCCCAAATTTATATACAATAAGTTTAATGGTCTTTATATATTATATGGAAGTAATGCTCCAAGATGCAACTGTTGTAACTGATCATATGAAAAAAAACCCCTATCTGGGAAGCTTGTCTGCTAGTACTCAATAGAGATGAACTTCACAAATATCCAATATGCTAATATGCCTAAAAACCTAGAACTCCCTGAGGTCTGCTTCAAGCTTTTATCAGTAGTTTTATAGAGCACATAATATGCATAACAGAATAAAATCACAATCTGATCAACTGCAAGAGGACAAGTTTAAAAACAAGCTATTTTGTCTACCTTGGAAAATTACCAGCAATAAGGAAAGTTACCTATGCTTTGTAGAATTTCCATCAGTTTACTCCTCTTGTAATACTGAGAAACCTGAAGAACTGTTTGCTGAATATCACTGCAAGCTGCACCCATGCGTCCAACAACAAGATGTAAGTAATCAGTTTTCAAAAATTCACCGGCGAGCCTTGAAAGGAAAACAAAATTGAGCAGTTTTGAGCAGCCTATTACATAACTTACTTTTACTTTAAGAACAAGTAACTTCATTTATGTTTAAGCAACCCTCACAACACTTGTACCATTCCTCACAAGGCAGAACACGTAAATAGTCACACATGCATTATTTCTAGACTGGTGTACAAAAAAAACTGATCAATAAGGTGGACAGACTGATTACATCCCTCCAGCTTTTCAGAATACTCTGCATTTTACAGCCATCTGAGGAAGAGGTCCAGATACATGCTTGTATCAAAAAGGGTTACTGATATGTATGATCATAGAAGCCTTCTCAGGTTACTAGCTCCTGATATGCTTAAGTGACAGCAGATAACCCTACACAAATCAGAATTCAGAACTCATCTCAAAAAGACATCATGATCCTTTTTGACTATGCAACAAAAGCACTGCTTAAAAATGTTTTATTACTAGTGTTCAATATCTTCATCAATGACACAGACTGGGATTGAGTGCAACCTCAGCAAGTTCACAGAAGATACCAAGCTGAGAGATGAGGCTGACACCCCTGAGGGATGGGGTGCCATCCAGAGGGACCTTAGCAAGTTGGACAAATGGCCTTGTGAAAACCCACGAGGTTCAACAAGGCCAAGTGCAAGGTGCTGCACCAGGATCAGGGCAACCTTCATTTGACACAGGCTGGGGGGTGAAGATATTAAGATCAGCCCTGCAGAGAAGCACTTAGGGGTATATGAGAAGCAGGATAAGAACCTACAAAATGTGCTTGCTCACAGCCCAGAAGGTCAACCATGTCCTGGCCTGCATGTGAAAAAATGTGGCCATCAGGTCAAGGGACATGATGCTGCTCCTCCGCTCCACTGAGACCACATCTGCATCCAGCTCCACAGCCCTCAGAACCCGAGGGTCATGAAGCAGGTCCCAAGGAGGGCCACAAAAATGATCAAAGGCCTGGTACACCTGCCCTGTGAAGAGACGCTGATAAGAGCCAGGGTTGTTCAGCTTGGAGAGAAGTCACAGAGGAGACCCTACTGTGATTTTTTTGTTTTCACTAAGGGTGCTGAAGCACTGAAAAAGGTTTTCCAGATTGGTGGTAGATGACCCCATCTTTGGAAACAATAAAGGTAAGGCAAGACAGGGTTCTGAGCAACTTTAAAATACATGAAGATGTCCATGCTCATTGCAGGGGGTTTGAGCAAGATGACCTTCACTGTCCCTTCCAACACAAACCGTTCCATGATTATATGACTACATGGTCATAGGCAAAAGCCATGTGCTCTTTGTTCAAATAGTATTCCTCCAGTTATTCCTTAAGTCGGTGATCCTAAGAGAGCGATCAAACTTGTCAAAATAGCTAATTCCTTGGAATGCCCCATAATACTCACATTTTACTGAACTGTACAAACAGATCAATACACAAGTGTGCTTCATGTCCAGGGTACACACAGCAGCTTCTACCACAGTAAAATTATGATGACAAACAAGTTGACCTCTAACCAAAAACACTCAAACTCGAGTTCCACAAAAAATTCCTAAAAGAGTAAAATCTTAAAAATGGTAAAGGAATGCCCAAAGGCCTTGAATCTCCCACCCAATTTATAGGTGTAATTGCCAGTGAAAAGGTGTTTTTCATAGAAAATGAACAAATTACTAGAGATTTAAATGTGTTTAGTCTTAAGATCTGCTTAGTTTAGTATGTCTCTAAGAGATGGAGCTGTAAAATTGAAGTAAAGGTCAAGTTTAAACTCTTCAAACAGAAGAGTAAACAAGAGACAAAGGAAGAAAAGACTTTTAATGGGAGATAAAAAGTCCCAAATGCTAAGTTGAAGTTCATCAGTTGGATAGGAAATGCATGGTTCTCTCAGCTCATCTACACAAGAAGGGCCTTAATCATTACACCAAAAGTTTACATCACAGCAGTGACCCAAATTCAGATTTAAAAACAGATAGTATGTTAAAACTAAACCTGATTACACTCACTAAACAGAAGCATAGGAAAGCCTGAACCTAGCAGGGCCAAAAAAAAAGCACCTTATCCTATACTACCAAAGCAGTATACTGTCCAGAAGGGTTTTGATGGAGAACAGCAGTTCTCCTGACTTCAGAATCAGAAAGGCAGTACATCCAATAAGAAACTGACTCCAGACAAGAAGGGTTTTCACTTCCTAATGCCGTTAGGCATTCCGGTTTCAGAAGGTTACAACAATGTCATTATGCACTTCCCAAACCATGGTCCAAATGCTCAGGTTTCAAGTCCTCCACCAACACTTGGAAATCCTACAAGACTGACAGTGGAAAGACAGATGTGCTTTTTTTTCCATTAGACAGAAGCAGACAGTACATCTCTTGCATGAAGGGATGTCGTTCTTTCAAATGCTAGTAGTTAAGGGACTCTACTCAACCCTCAATATGCAGCAAAATGTAAGAGCACCAGCTGACACAGATTCATAAAGACAACATATCTAAGATTAAGGCATCAAGATTCCTCTCAACCCCAAAACCTGAGCCAATCAGACCATACTGTGTACCTTAAAGGGAGACACACCTGATCTTTTCCCAAGATGTGGTGGGAAGTGAACACATATTCTCTCACATGTACTAAACACAGGATGAGTATGAAACACACACCTGCAGTATCACTTCAACACTTGATTTCCAGCTGCAGGAGCACCACCAGTATTAGTCACTAAAAGACCTTAACATAAAAAAACTCTACGAAAGAAGTCTCAACTGAGGAACCAAAGCCACAATAGGTGACTTAAGACAGAATCTTAAGTGAATTCAATCCTACTCAAAGAAAAGAAAGGCGATTTATCTCCCCAGCAAGTGTCAGTATTAAGTAACTGAATAGGACAAGGCAGTCCTAGAACAGCTAACCACTGAAGATGTTTTTTCCCCACCTCAAAAAAGACCATCCAGTCTTTCTGAAGGTCTGAAGTGGTTAGGATTTGACTCATTTAAGTACCAACATACATGCTTCAGAGCAATGGTCTCATGAGTTCAAATGTTCTCACAATGTAGCATGCTTACTGGCCCTTTTTAGTGACACCTGTCATAACAGTATCCCTACTGCAAAAGCCACCTAGATTATGTCAACTGCTCAAATACAAGTTCAGACTCCTCAGATTTAAGAACGAGTGTTCAGACGCTTGCCTCTTCAAAACTGGAAATACTGGATCACTACCATCCACCCATGGAGAATAGGGTGTTTCGTTCTGTTATGCCAGGCTCAGCAATCCCACTACTATCTGTTGAAGACTCTTCTCTCAGAATCTGAGAAGTGGAACTGAAAGTGGTAATGAGTAGTAGAGCAGTAAGGTTTATTCTCAACCCATTTGCAGAAGCTTTAAAAATAATGAAATCAAATAGCAGTTTATGCATGTAAATGACTGCATAACAGAATGCCTCGTGAACTGAGCAGCTCTTGGGATGTCTGTTTATACTGTGCCCTAGTGCCAAAGACAGTGCTGCTTGCACAAGATCAGGACCACTGTTCTTGAAACTGCACAGATGTGGTAGAAGAAGGACAAGAAATAAACATGAACAGCACAAAGGCTTCTGCAGAACTGGAATTTAAAAGCCTTCAGAAAAACTTCGTAAGTTGCCTCAGATTTCCCAGCTGAAGTAACAAGTTAACCTATGCAAGTTATTAGTTCTGCTACCTAAAAGAAAGGGGAATCTTCAGCAAGCAATGGTAACATGGTAGCTTTCCAATATCTTCTAGTAATATAAGCTTTTAAACATAAGGAGTGCCCTTAACAACTCTTCAGACATCTTGCGCTATACAAGTACACCTTCAGACACATTTCCATTTTCTTTACTCACCTCTGAATTTCTTCAGGAAAAGTGGCACTTAACATCAGCGTCTGACGTTCTTCTCTTGGTGGCATGTTTGGTGAAGAAACAAGCTTCTTCATATCTAACCCAAAACCCATATCAAGCATGCGGTCTGCTTCATCTAGCACCAAGTATTTCACATTACGCAAACCAATCTGCAAGTATTTCAGTGAAAAACATTTATTGGTTCACCAACAGTACATACTTATAGAATGTCTTAATTGCCAAAATCCACCTTTTGCTTAGTTCTTTCTAGCAGAATTTAAATATTCACAAATAAAAGTTTGTGTGCACTGTTTTATTTCCATCTTGACACCTACTTTTTTAATCTGCACTAATTCTATCAGTATGCATACTCCAAAATGCTTTGGAAATTACTTCAGCAATGTAAACCCAAGATGAAAGCTACAGATTGGGTATTATTCAGCACATCTATTTTGAAATTATGTCTGAGTTTTTGAAAGGTTCTCTCATATAACCCTCACATTGTTAAAAACTCCTTTTTCGGAAAAAATTGTCAGAAAGCATTAAGGACATTATAACTTTACTGTTGCTCACCAAAGCTGTCACACTGACAGCCACAGAAAAGCCTATCTCCAGTTTACTATCAAGAAGTGCTTTTTCCAAACTTCATTCATCTGGCACATCACCACTGAGCCACCACTATAACATGTAGCAATTTCTACTTGAACTTACAGTGGCTGGAAAAATGAAAACTCAAATACAATGCTACACCTGGAGGTTTTTATATTTTGAATAAAATCAATATTTAAGCATTTAAAGAATCAATATTAGCATGCCTCCAGACAGATAAAAGCTATTGTGGTAAATCAAGCAGGACAGCATGTGAAAATCTGCTACGGAATTTTCCATGAGAACTAAGAAAAGGTGTTCCACGTATTTAAAAATTATAAAATTTAATAGCCAAGAGTACTGCAGCCAGTTTCACTTCGACTTTTTTCAGCAAGCTCTTGAAAGCACTGAAGAGATCTGGACTCATGGTACCCCTTCAAAAATCCCATGGTAGTTAGATACTTCTACAGGAGCTCACTTGTATTTTAAATGCTAGTATAAAGGCAGCATACTGACCATTCTTCATGCTCCTATCTTTTCTTCTATCAAATCTGAAGAATTAAAACCATTTTGTAATAACCTAAGAAGTGCTTAGAGAAGTCAGATTACATTTTAAGATCTTACCTTCCCTTTTTCAATGATGTCTAGAAGCCTTCCTGGAGTGGCACACAGGATATTACAGCCTTGCATTATCTGGCGAATTGAATAGCCTGTCTGTGTACCTCCATAGATAACAACAGGCCTTATACACGTTCTATGATACAGAACAAATACTGATTAATTATATAAGTATGCAAACAATATTCTTCTATAAAATTATGTACAAGATCATCAGATAAACTTTACACCAGCTTACTTAGTGGTTCAATTCCTTATCAAACAGCACAGCTTATGACCAAAAGCAGGATCCAAGACCAGGAACTCACTGTAGTGTAAGCTCCAACTTCCCCTTCACACTATGTAATGGAGGCTGCACAGGCTGCTTACTTGGAAAGAACACTTGATTTCACATGCATTCTTTCCTCTCCTTTCAGCTGAGGCACTAAAAGCCAAAACCGCTATACATTGTTTCCTTCTATACAGTATACTTACAAAATGCAGAACCAAATACATGCCATAAAGGACAGTGAAAAAAAAACCAACCCAAACACACACAGGTGGATTTTGCAAAGCAACTAATCACACCAGCCACGCAGTGTGCCATTCAAGCATTAGGGACTGCAAACTCATTCAAACACTAAACTACTAAAAGTTTTGGCTAGACCTATCAAGTGAAGCTACGTTAGATATTCCCCTGTACAAAAGTACCCGTACAGGCAAGAACTACCTGACATAGCTGAAGAGCAAGCTTACATGCTTATCTTTATAACCTAAGGTTTTACATGCATAAAGAGCATGGTAAAAATTTACTAGGTTTAATCAGAGCTCTTCAGAAACTTTCAGTCAAGAATAGAAACAGGTTGAACTCACAGCATATCAAGATTTATCCACTATAAATTAATATCCATGTTTCATATTCCTATTTCTGAACTAAGCCAAAGAGCTTAATCCTATCAAGCTGAACTGTGCAATATGCATGCGATTCTTTAGAGGGAGCAGGTTCAGTCCCTGATTTGTTCCAATTCAAGGTGGAGTAAGACTGTCCCCTATCTGTCCCTGTCAATACTGGGAACATTAGTAGTTTAAATCCCTAGCCATATTGTAAGACTACTACTAGCCAGTGTTATCTGAATTCAAGTGTTCATAGTCATTCTATAGGCATAGAAAAAAAAAATTTTAAGTGTTCATGAAAAAAAAAAAACCACAAGCACTGCTGATTCAAAGTAATAACTAATTAACACCAGGCAACAGTGTGAGAGCTTACCCATACACAAATTTTCTTGCTTCTAGGAAGATCTGATTTATAAGTTCTCTAGTCGGGGCAACAATAATACATTCTGGTTCTTGCTGCTCCTTAAAGCTACTGCCAGTTACACCAGTTTTCAACATGTGGGCCACAATTGGTAGAAGAAAAGCTGCCTAAAAAGAAACTCAGTATTTGTGCTGCTTAGTGATAAAGCTTTCATCAGTTCCACTAAAAGCTGTGTATCAATCTCAAAGCTAAAATTACACAGCACATTATCAAATTCAAGGAATTCAGACCACAAAAGAATTGACCTAAATGCACTACAGAACATTCAAGCTTATTTCTTCTTGTTTAAGAAGCATGAAAATACCTCCCTGGACCCAAAGAGTTTAATAATACAGAAATAGAGTCATGCACTGTCCAACTTGTGGGTTCTTCAGGAAGTTCCATACATGATGCTGACAGACACTGATAATTATGTACCCCAGGATCAAAAACCCTCCTGAACATTTACTTACAAGCCTCACATTATCATTAGTAGATTTGTAAAGTAATCATGTTACCACCATTCTCCAAACCATTACAACAGATCAGCTTGCAACACAGCTGCACAAGCACCTTAATTTCCATGTAAGACTAGTCACCTCCAAAACAGAACCTGTACAGCAGCCCCAAAAGCATTCAGGGTATTTTTAACACAAGCCTTGGACATTCCCTCTCTGCAAACAGAAGAGGTGTTTCAAAACAATTAATAAGCTACATAAAGTTAGAATTCCACACAGTACTGAAAGGCAAAAAGCTATGCTTAATATCCAAGTATTCTCATACAGAGCTCTCAGTGGTTAGACTTGGGTACATCAGACAGTTCAACAAGTCAAGACAACTCTCAACTTCCTAATAAGTCTCAACACTATCCCATGAATAATACTGAATTATCTAAAACTAGGTCTGGTTTAGATGAGACCTGATCAAACCAAGGATGACACACTGTTACAATTTAGCAAGTTTTAATTAAAAAACTAGAAAGCATACAACAAAAAAGCCCCACAATATCAGACAACCCACGGGCACCATGCCGGACTGTTTACAGAAACTTCACCTGCAGCAACTTTTAGGAAACACCTAAAGACTCTATCACTGAACTCCATACAGGTCATATGGTCCTTTTTCAACCCTTACAGAACATTAATACTGGCCTAGACATAAGCTTATATTCTTGATTTAGAATTGTAACATTACAGTTAATAAACTAAATGTTTAAATACATTTCTGGGTCCTACTCTGTCTACCTCAGGGTGTGACAAATGCTTACAGTTTTTCCTGATCCTGTCTGGGCACATGCCATTAAGTCCCGTCCTGCCAGTATAATAGGAATGCTGTACTTCTGCACGGGAGTAAGTTTACTGTATCCAGCTTTAGCAACATTCCTGTTTAAAGTCTGACAGAGGTTAGCTTCTCCAAAAGACTGTAAGAGGAAAAAAAAAATATATTATTCACAGTACACAACCACAGAGGTTTGAAGTGTAAAAACTGAGGTACCATTGGATGCATATATACAAACTCTAAAAGTATTAACTTTAGAGAGTGTTTCCCCAGACACCAATATTGCCAAGTTTCCTACAGGTGAAAGCCTCATAAGTTTCTTCAATATGGTCATTCCATTCTGGTAAAATTGCTTGTAGGTCAGTCAAGGCCTTCACTTGGTGTTATTAGCTTTGAGAAAAACCTACTCAGAAGCCATAAATATGGATTCAGGCAGGTAAAACTCACATCACAGCATGCTGTGAAATCAAACTAAAATTCTTCAGTCATATTTCACGCAGGACATACACACTTAGTTTCTGTGCTAAAACTGGTGTGAGGAATCATAGAATCACCAGGTTCAAAAAGACCCACCAGATTATTGAGTCCAACCATTCCTATCAAATACTAAACCATGTCCCTCAGCACCTCGTCCACCCATGCCTTAAACACCTCCAAGGAAGGTGAATCAACCAACTTCCTGGACAGCCTGTTTCAGTTGCCTAATGACCCTTTCCATGAANAGAACTGAACACAGGATTCAAGGGGAGCTACAACAACATCACCTTCCAACATTAAAAAGCATCATACATCAAAAAATCAGTTTAACTTCAGCGAGAAAACCTTCCAGAAGATGCGTAGAAATAAAACTCTGCATCTTATCTTTCAACATAAGTACTATCACTCCCACTGCCATTCTTCATTCTCCCTAAAAAAAGGGGAGTAGTTTTTACCACCTAATTTGGAGCAGAAGTAAAGTTACATTACTGCTTGTAACCTGCAGCTACAGAAAACAGGGCTAGGAATTACTTCAGGAAACTTCTCTGTCCAAATGAAAACTATGCTGGCAAATGTTCATTCACGTTGTGCCAGATCCCTCACTAACAGATTTCAACAAGATGACCCTACCAGTCTTCTCAGGAACTGCTACCAAAGACCTCTTTCTTTAAAGATCTATAACCACTATTTTTCTCAATTTAAGAACTGTATTGCCTGTCCCTCCAGTATTAGTTTCTCCAGACCATTTCTGTAATTTGTCAATGTAGCTTTGAATTCCAATGTATATCTTTCAAATGGGCAGTATCTCCTTGTAACACAGCACTGTCTGCAAAGTTAGAAATCCTTATTAATATTCTCATTTGCAGTGACTATTACACTCGGTATACATCCTTGCAGAATCATGCTTAACAAAACCCCTGACATGAATGTATTCACTAACCAGTAATGGTGCTGGAGGGTCAATTCCTGACACTTCAACAATGTTTTCATCATACTTGTCAAAATTAATTCCTGTCTGGTAGTGTGCAAAGATGGCTTGTTCTTCATCAGGTGGAGGAGGGGGCACATAAGTCACCTTTGGACCTTAAGAACACAACCACTGAAGTTTGAGACCAACATAAAAATAACATAAACCAAAACTTATTAAGTATGGAGCAACTGAAGTTAAGTTTAGTAGGATGTCATTTAGATTTCTCTCCACTTTCCAGGAAGGCAAGAAATTTCATAAATTAATTCTATTAGAACTTAGTGCTATAATACTAGTTTTACATACTTAAGTTTTATAATATGCAAGGATTAAATCTATCTGTTGGTGGTAGTACCTCTACACTTTTGTATTCCTTAAGGTATTTTCCATGCTTATCATCTCAGAGGTATAAAATTATTTCATGAAAGCTTAGAAGTAGAAGCCATTTCACTAGGACCTCAAACAAGGATGGATCAGGAATAAAAATTACTCCTACCAAAGTCAGAAGTTTGCAATTTGTGCAAAAATAAGGCTCAAATAATTCATAAAAAACACTGCAGGTAAGTAAACATTCTAACAGATAATCCCAAATGATAATTACCATACATGTCAAAGTCACTACTCATCACACATCTCCACCTGGTGTCCTGAACATAAAACTCATTAAACTCTTTAAGAACTTGCACTCAGCAAAACACATTAAACTCATCTTCTAGAAGCAGCATTCCAGATGCTATAGCATCCGAAACTGAGAATGTGCTTTTTCTTCATGATTTGCTTTATGATTATCGTCACTTAGATGCCTACACTACTGCCAATTAAGTCCTCCAATACTTATGTCTCAAGTAGACAAGCTTTACTGTTAGAAAGAAGAAACAGAGGAATTGCATCCCAAAAAAGAGAAGTCTTTATTTACATGAGAACCAACACTGCACTGTCCAGCAACTTAAAGATGAACTAAGTTTAAATATACTGAGTTTAACAGTATTTGCTTAGCAACTCAAGTGGCATGAGTAGTTTTTCAATGGTTAGGCACTTACCCATATCACTGCCTTCTTTTTACCCAATTAATTCCAACAACTTCAAGTAAGAGTATGTTGCTTGACTTAAAAGCAAATTACAACTGGCATGCTGCTTCTGAAGAAGCTACTTACCTCTTTCAGAACCTGCTTCCTCGTTACAGTTATTGTAAGATGCTGTTAAAGAAAGCATAGCAAAGTTAACTGTTTTTAGGAAATAAAACATGTTTGAGAGAAAATCTAAATAAGAACGTTAAAGAAAAATTCCCAGAGGCACTTAGAAAACTCAGTAGTGGGCCCTGATATGGTTGATACAATGAATTAACAATAAAAGCTTAGGTACAAAAACCATGAAAAACTGTATTTGTATTTAAGTCAAAATAAGAGGCAAAACAATTATTCATTGGATACTAAGGAGCACTTCTGAAAACACATACTATTCATTTTACCTTTTCTACAGTCAAAAATTCTTCTACCAGTACTACAGAAAAAGTTCTTAGGCTGAGAATATCAGCCATCTGCTATTAACTACCACACAGTAATGGTACTCCTAATTTGAATTTCAGGACTTCAGCAACTGACAGATTCTATGCTCTAGGTAGCATAATACATAGGTTACACATTACAGTAGCATCAGTAGCAAATAAACACAGGAACATAAGGGAAAAATCCTTTGTGGGCAAAAAAAAAAACCCCAACATTAGAACCTAGTCATAATGAAGACCTGGTGTCTCAGAGCTTCAAACCTTACTTGTCAGCCTGGACAAATGTAAAACACTACTTCCTTTTACAGAGGCTGTGAAAGAAGTCTAGAGTGGCTATTTTGAAACTGAGCATGTCCTTAAAGGCTTGCTTTGGATTTTAAGGCTAGCACTTCTGCTTCGCTGTGCATTAACTAACCCAGCAGCAGCAGGAACAAGAAAAAAAAATACGGAAGACAACAGCTTTGAAAACCCAGTTACTAAGACCTACCCAAGCTGCAAACATGTGTTGTTTGGGCATGCAAAGAGGCTATCTAACACTTGCAGTAGGGTTTTAATTCAGACAAGAACAATCACAGTGACAGCATTTAGCAAGGGTAAGACGATAGCACACTGTCACTAACAGGGAAATTTGAGAGCTTCACTACCCTGCTAAAAAGTCTCACCTGCATGACCTCCAAATCTTCTTCCTCCTCTAGAGGCGAAAAAACCTCCAGATTGAGGTCCATCCCCTTGCTCACCTTTAGTACCTGTAAGTAATAGAAAGTATAATGGACAGTCTCTAAAATAACAGAATACTGTACTTAAGGTTAATATTATTTACTTCAGAAACTCTACAGTGCAACAGCCCCAGTGGATTCTTTGTAACTCCAACCTACACTGCATTATCCCTAGTGCCTTTTCCCAAAGGTATCATCCACATTCCATAACACAGCTGAAGAATGGAAACTATTTCACACCTCTCACCTATATGCTCATAGTTTGCACAGAGCAAACAAATCCAGAAAGAGTGGACAAATGTATGTTCTTACCACTTAGACGACACTAAGCTGGGTG
>WAAB01008109.1:0-58605 GCA_013389865.1 Piaya cayana
GCCAGTTTCCTCAGGACTCTGGGCTGCATCACATCAGGTCCCGTAGACTTATAGATGTTCAGGTTCTTCGGGGAACCTTGTCCTCCTCTGCTGTGGGAGGGGGTTTAATCCCCTGGTTACCATCTTGCTATCCATGACCCAGAAGGGGTGAATTGAGAGAAAAGGCATTGTACTTGCAGAAAACAGGATTTAGAAAACAACAACTTTAACAAGATGCCTCCAGGATCAACTGTGTATTTTTCTGACAGTCTCTCTTTCCAAGACTGCACAACATGCATGTTCTAAGCCTCATTTATGCCACTCTTTTTTTCATTTGTTTAAAAGGAACAAAATTGTTTAAACAGGATGAAAATTCCATGGAATCTCTAGCTGGTCAGCACTGTAATCCTCTCTAGTATCCCAACATCACACACCACTGCATCTTGCACTGTCCCAAGTTGCCCAGAGCCGTGGTGGCTGCCCCATCCCTGGAAGTGTTCAAGGCCAGGTTGGATGGGGCTTTGAAAAACCAGATTTAGTGGGAGGTGTCCCTGCCCATGGCAGAGTGGGGTGGAACTGGATGGACTTTAAGATCTCTTCCAACTCAAAACATTCCATCATTCCATGAAAACGCTGCAAGCACTCTAAACTCTGAAGCACCACCCTGCAATGCACTTTCAGCAGCTCCCACACTGTATGCTGGCCAGGGGGCACTTAGGAACCGTTTGTAGGGACACTGGCTGTCTGCTGCATACCTGCTCCCTTGCGATCTTCAGACTCCCGTGGCAGACCCTTGCTTGCTCTGCCACTGACTCTGCCTCCACAAGCCAGGCTCAGCAAGCCCCAGGAGAGTTGCAGGACAACCCATGGAACTCCTGCTTGTCTGGCAGCCTGCAAAGTCCGCAGCTTGCCATGCACATGCAGAGTGAAGTCCATGCACAACCAGGCTCCAGCTGTGTTTTGGGACACAACTGCATGCTGCCACACTAGATTTTATTTTCATGCTCATTTTTAAGATGTCATTTGGTGCGATGTCTTTGGTTAAGTGGCTGAATTGAGCAATAGGTAAAGGAGTGGCCTTGCAAAGAAAGCACAGGTGCTGTCATATGCAGTTAGAGCTCTTCTGTCTTGAAACCTTAGATCTCCATGGGCCCTAGAAGAAATGCTACTATCTTGTAAAGATATAAATTATACAGACTTGTTACAAAACCATTACAATGGCTTAGGAGGCTAGTTCTCATTAATCTTAACTGGAAAGGAGCACTGAATTTCCCCACAGAAGTCTGGGAGTTTTCGTATTTGAGGGCTTTTTTGCAAGGACTTCTTTGGTGGCTTGGTCAACTCATCATCTGGTTTAAAACCCAGCGTATGCTCTGATGTATCTACACTGCTGCACATTTGGCTCCCAGCTGGCTGACATTAGGTACCCTAGGAGGGGAGCAGCTCTTTTCTGTCCCAGTGCCATGTGCATTCTCAGTCTTTGCTGAGGTATTTGCCATATCTGTTTTGCAGAGCACTTTGGGGCAAGTTGCTGGATGGCTGTGAAAAAGACAACCCCAGAGGTGATGGTTATTCCAGGCAAAGCACAGACATAGCTCTGCTCAGTGCATAGCACTAGCTCCTCTAGGCATTGACTTCCCTATGGGAACAGAAGACAATGTGGTTGGACAGTGCATTGGTGCAAACAAAATGAACAGTGAGCTTGGCTCTGCTTTGCTCTGTGTGCAGGTAACAGTGTGGGCTGCTGCTGTGTAAACTCTTCATTTAGGGTGGCATGGGCCCCACACAGTTAGAGTGAGTCCTAGAAGCAAGGGAACCAGAGCTGCTCATCTGGCTGCTCACGTGCCAAGCATCACTCAAATGTGAGAAGCTTAACAGGATGTTGAGAGCCCTCCAGTACCTGTGAGAACCCAGACATGCCTGGCAGGTGCTGGGCTGGAGCCAGAGCATGAAAACAGAGACCTTGGCTCTGGCAGTGGGGACTGCGGTTGGAGGCAGCAGGCACTCATTGCAGCCTCTGAGCCTGCTGGGGAGGCAGGACGGGCACAGGGGCTGCCCAAGGTGTGGGGAGCAGCGCCACAGGGCAGGCTCTGGCAGACCTCACTGCTCCTCTTATGGTTCTGACTAGCTTCTGCCTGGGGCTCTGGCTCCAGCCTTCTTCCTTGACTCCTGTATCAATGACGTGCTCAGTCTTATGTGGCTGCTCTGAAGTGACTAACCTCTCCAGGAGTTTCATTCATGCTTTGGGAGACACAACGGAGTTAACTGTTCTGTTGGAAAAAGCAGATGCTTTTGAGTGCCCAGCCCTTGTTTCTGACTGTGTGAAGATGAGGCTGCAGTCCCAAAAGCTGGTCTGCTTTTGTAACCTGCATCAGTTGCTCTAGCAAAAGTTTTCCTTTCCTAGAAGCCTTTGTCTTGCCCATGGAGACTCTGCTTTGGGCTTTGAGTTTGTCTGAGTCAATGAGAGACAGGAACTGTGGTAAAATTCTGCAGAGTGCCTTCAGTTTTGTTTGTACCTTACATGGCTGGAAAGCTTTTCTCCAGAAAGAAATTTGGATTTGGAAAAGCATCTGTATTTCTGGCAACTTGAGTCATACTGGCTGCCTCCATCTGTCTTAGCACAGACCAAGGCTGATTGACTGCTGCTGAACTGCTTGGTCTCTTGAGGCAGCCCTGTTGGGGCATGACAGAGGGATTCTCAGAAACAGGGGAGGAGAGATGGAGCTCTTTTTGTTTGTGGAGATGGTGAGGGCACTTGCTTCTGGTTCTGAAAACTTATCTCTTCCCAGAGATTGTGGGAGCAATGAAATATTCATTCCACTCTCTCTGGATCTTGGTCTAATATCATGATGCTCATCAGGCCTGTGCAGTGTGTACTGTGACTCTGTGCCTCTGCAGCTCATGTTCTCCCTAACCTCCTGCCTGCCGGCTGGTGCAAAATCACATCCATGTGTAAGGGGAGGGTCAGGAGAGGTAAGAAAGGGGCACTTTTCCCTGCAGCTTGCCAAAAATGTGATCTTGCCCTGACTTGCCAACTGCTTAGAGGGAGGCATGATGTCACTCCTCTCTCCCTTGGCCACTTTTCCTGGGAAGGGAAAGGTCAAGTGACAGCCTCAGGACCTGGAGAGGTGAAGCTGAGCCTGAAGGTACAGGCTGAGGTTTGTAGCTCTGGGGTTTTTACTTCGGCAAATTGGACTAGTTGAATATGATCTAAGAAAACAGAATTGCCCAACAAAGGAAATAACAATACATCCTTTTTGTGTGTGTTTTACTATTTTCCCTGCAGTAACCACAACTCTCTCCTCCTGGTCTGGGCATGCAAGAAAATGCAACGAAACAGCCAAGTCCTATTGTGTCAATGGCGGGGTGTGCTACTACATCGAGGGGATTAACCAACTGTCTTGCAAGTAAGTGAGTGTAGTTCTTCTATCATTATGGGAATCCCTTGGCTGGAGGAGAGGAGACCTCTGTGCAGCTGTAGGAGGGGTAGCTCTGAGGTTCTCCTGACAATTGCAGTTTGAGCTGTGCGGGTTCAGAAAGGGAGACCAGAGGGGTGGGGGGCAGGGAGGAGAGGTTGTATTTTCTTTTTTTGTGTGAGTGCCACTGTTCACCTTTCCTGACTCTCCCTCTAAGGATATGTTTGTCCTGGCTGTCTCCTTTCCCTTTTTTCCCTTTCTCCTCTGCAGCATCAGGGAAGGTCGGGTCCCTCTTGTTTTCCCTGAGCTAGGTCAAAGCTCTGCATTCCCCACAGACACATCCTGAGTGTGGGGCTGGCTCTCCCCAGTGCACAGCCACCTCCCTCCTTTGTGACCATAGCAGGTCCCTTGCTGAGTCGTGGCCACTGCCTCTCCTGTCTGCACCTCGTGGGCCCAGGGGTGGGTTTAGCTGTCCACCACTCTGTCCCATTTTGTGGCAGGCTGTGGGCTGTTTATTTCTTCCCTTTAAATATTAAAACCTGCACCCTCCTTCCCCTCCCAGGGAGACATACTAAGTTATCCTTAAAATGGAATTTCTTGGAGAGGTTACAGTGGAGCTGCCTAGTCTGAGAGATGTGGAATGGGATGTGAGACATTTTCACCTCTGTTTCAAACACATCACAGCTAACAAGCCCAAGAGCATCTCACGGGTTACCCTCCATGCCTGATGGGGACTGTGAATGAGAAGTACAGTCTGATTGCCAGTGCTGGAAGTGTCAGTGCCCAAAGCAGACCCGTATCTGCCCCTGGCTCTTGGGGCTGTCAGCTTCTGAGCTCACCTAGGGATTCAGGCATCACCGTGCCCAGCTTGCAGAGGCCCAGAGCTGACTGTTTTCTCTCTGTGTGGCCCAGAGACCTCTCCATGGAGATGCACAGCCAAAAGTACTTACATCTGTGAATCACAACCTCATCTCACTGCCACTGCGTGATCCTCACTAGACACCTCAGCCCCTCAGGTTTTGAAGGACACATCTGAACAGAACCATCCCCTCTTCTGGAAGGACTATGAGCTGTAGTGTGCTTAGCACAACCCCTCCCTTCTCCCAGTAGGAAATGTATTCTGCTGAGCTCCTGTGCTCTCATTTTCCAATACAGGATCATCTGTGGCAGGAAAGATACAGAATGAATAGCATCTTCCAATTCTCCCAGGCTTGCCGCTTCGGACATGAAAAAAGCTGAGTAGGAGAGAGTCCAGATGCTATATTCCTCCCAATTTTCTGTGTGTGTGTGAAGTAAGAACGGCCCTTGTATACCACAAACCTGTGCTTTAGGGTGATTGTCTCTGCCACTGGCTTCTTGGTGGCACTGTAAGTTCATCCTACCAGTGTTCCCCTTAGGAGACATTGGGGAAGCCCCAGATAATGAATCAAAATCAGGCCCAGGAAGTCCCAGCAGTTCCAGTCTTTCCATGCTGTAAGGGCTCAACCCTTGGAGCCTGGAGGAATGTATGAATCAATCTACCTATCTCTAAGCAATGTGGTGATGCCAAAAGCAAGGCAAGGATATTTCTTTTTGGAAGAACTTGAATCCAGATCAAGACTTTTCAAACTGGACAAGTTTCTAATTCCAGCAGTGGTTACCTGAAGCCCTGTCACACACAGCTATGATGGTAAGGCTTCATTTTTCCTAATGAAAGATACACATGGTGGTTATCAAACGTCTTAAGTAGACAGACTCTTTTAACCAAACTAATTCCAGCCTTGTGAAGGAACAGTCTGCCTTCAAACCAGGTTGCCATGAAAGCTGATGAACAGAGGGGAAGCTCAGTGATGGATTCCATTAAGATTTTGTGTACCATACAAACCAGACCTAATTATTTCATATCATTTGGAAGCCTTAATTGCTTGCTTGCAGATGGTAAAATGATTTCCTTTTCTGATGAGTCCCAAGGTACCAATTACTAAAACCAGACGGGGAATTGAATGAGTGTGTATGGAAGGGCAGTATAGTGTTAGCCAGAAGGAGTTGCTTTGAAGGTCTGCACATCACTGTTCATCTGCAAGAAAAGAAACAATTTGGTGTTAACAGGAACCCAGGGCAGGCAAGTGCCTTCCATACATTACAGTAATTTCTGATCTTACTGCTTGAGGATGCCTGGATGTATTCTCCTTGGATGTTTTTATCATTAAGTCATAGACTGTAGATAGGAATTCCTGGCTTTTAAAATACTGTAATCATAATGTATCTGGACTCTGGAAGGCCGTAGTCAGTTCTTGCCGAAGTATTTTAACTAAACATATGAATATGGTATTTCCCATAAAATGGCTTTCCTGATACCATGGATGATTCCTGGGGAAGGCTGATAATGGATGAACAGACTTCACGTTTGCCTGCCTGCAAACTAGCAAAATGCTGACATGTTTCATATCTTCCTCATTGCACCAAGACTGGAGATCTGCTGGCAGGGTTTGTGAAAGATCCAATGATACAGATCCATAGGAGAAACTAGAGGAGGCTTTGACTTGCATTTCTGACCTTATTAACATGGGAGACAGCCCTGGTCCTCCAGCCAGGTCATCCCTCTGAGACATGAGCATGGAGCAGATTGTTAGGTCCTTCTGCACACAAACTCTTTGAATGCATTGGAGCTAGAGATCAAACAACAGCTGAGAGAGCAGCTTGAGCCAGGAACACGACATGTGTCTGTGGACTGTTTCTGTTTTGATTGGAGTTAGTAGGGTCTTGAAGGGCCTTGTTTTAAAAACAATGTTCACCTGAAGAAGAGAATTATGGAGTCATAGAAGCATAGAATAGTTTGGCTTGGAAAGGACCTTAAAGATCATCTAGTTCCAACCCTCCTGCAGGGACACCTCCCACTTGATCAGGTTGCTCAAAGCCCCATCCAACCTGGTCTTGAAGACCTCCAGGGATAGGGCAGCCACCACTTCACAAGGCAGCCTGTGACAGGTACTCCCCACCCTCACAGGAAAACATTTAGTCCTGATACCTCCTCTCAATCTTCCCCCTTTTAGCTGAAAACCATTCCCCTCATTCTGTCCCTGCAGTCCCTGATAAAGAGCCTCACCCCAGCTTTCCTGTGCCCTCTTTAAGTACTGGAGGCTTTCTTCACCGAGTGCTAAGGAGATCCTTGCACCCTGGCACCTGTGTGATGGTACCAGCCTTTCCAATACCAGCTATCAGAAAACAGAGTTTTAGAGTGTTCTTGCTCACCACTTGTAATCACCCTGTGATCAGCTTCCTGGAGTGGATTCATTGTTTACAGCTGACCACAAGCACAGGAGATCCTGCCTGGAAATTTTACCCTTGGGACCCTGGAGCAAAAGAGCAGTTGGATTCTCAAATTAATTCTTCTACTGAAGAGGCTCAAACTTGATTTAAGATATTGCCTAAATTGGCAGCTGGCCTTTTGTTATGATTTTTTAAACAAGCTTCCCAGAAATGTGTTCCTTCTCCTTCACATTCTGGGGAGCAAACTGTTTACCTCTATACCCACCTCCTCTGCCTCTTTTCAATGTACTTCAGTGAGACCTTGGACAATGCATTTTCTTCACCAGAAAAGAGCCCAGAATGAACTTGGAGCTATTCCAGAAATTGTCTTTTTTTTTTAAAATTATTATGTGCTCACATTATTTTGTGCATAATTTGAAGTAAATTCTACCCATGCTAGTGTCAAAAGAAAACTGAATGTGATACAACCTGTGCTGCAAACAAAGCACCTGGAATTTAGATGAGAGAAGTGTGATCTGCCTCAAATACTCTGCATACTTTCAGCATAAACCTAGGAAACAATTAAGTCACTCACATACAGAATTCAGTCAGCTGCCCTAAACTGAAAAGTCCCAGGTTCTTGACAGGAAGAATTTGTTGATGCTTCTCCAGACCGTTTTGCTCAAAGAGGCCTTATGAGTGGGCTAGTTTCTCACCATAACTACAGGGAAGCAGTGAGTCTAAGTAGAGCAAATTGCAGTGCCAGCAGAAGGGAAGCCCACAGCAAGACTCAAGACCTTGAGTTGGGCTGGGACACAGAAGAATGTCGACTAGTTTGTTGTGTCCAGATGAATGTAGCACTTGGGATGGCCTAGCAGCCTCTGATCTTGGGTCTGCCTTGGTCCTGGGGCATGTTGGGTTCTTAGCACAATTTAGAGCAGTTTGAGGCTGCTCTGATCTTGATCACCAGGTGTCATGCCCCATGGGGTTGTGCTAGCGTGTGTATCACAGCAGAAATACTCTTTCCCAGTTAGGTCTTGGCACACTTTACCTACAGTGGGGGTCTTACCAGCTAAACAAAGAAACAAAGGCAAGTCTCATCACTGCACAGTCTTTCTGTGCCTGCTTAAAGGCACTTCATGACTTTTTTTCTGTGAGTGATGTAACCGAAGTGGCTAGTACCCTGGGCCAGGATCTTCCTAAATTGTGTGGGACCAGAATACTTCAGGAGCTTTGTGGAGTAACACCCACCCATCATGTTGCAAGCATCAGGCTGAAAGATTTCCAGATGCTGACAGATAAACATACTCTCTGGGTTTGAGCTGACAGCACTGCATTATGTGAGAGGATGAGGTCAGAAGACTGGAGGACCTCAGACAAAAAGTGAAAGTCAGGGAGAGGATAAAAACCAAAACAAAGCAAAAGCGACAAGATCAAGTCTTTTTAAAACTAGTTGAGGTATGCACCAGTTTACAAAATTATGTGTTCATTTCCTAGAAGCCCATCTCCTTACTTCCTCCATGAATTCCTGCAGATTTCCCCAGGAAAGGGGAAAGCTCCTTCTGAAGGGTTAGCCACATTGCCTCCTCCTCTGGGCTTTTCCAGAGCACCACTCAGAGGGGTAAGCATCAGGCTGACCTTGTACGGCCATGGTCCTCCTTTGTAGCACAGCTTGCTCAGCTCCCCCGTGGAGTCAGGAGATCCATAATAGCTCTACTGATTTGGTCAGCACAGGTTGCACCTTGCACAACCATGAGGACGTCACTGTCCCAGGGATATATGAGCAGTTCCGTGGGGAGGTGTTGCAACATCCTTGGAAATGAAAAACTCACAGTTTTGAGCCAGGGGTGAAAATTCCCACATCCTGTTCTAAATCTCCTGAACCAGCCAGGACTCATCCACTGGTTTTTGCATTCTGTTTATCTTGAGCAAGGAGATCACCTTTGGTGTTCAAGTGGCCTGTCTATGTATCCTGTTCAATGTGTCCCTTTTAATGCACAAATAATTAAAGCAGAACCTTGGGAACCATTGGAATGTGAAAGCTGATCACGCAACAGTGAGGCTCATTGAAGACAACAGCACAGGTCCCACATAGCTCCCACAGCTCTATTGGTGCTGTGTTGTTGTCTTCAGTGAGCCAGAGGTCTTGGTTCCTGTGGTGTGAACTCTACAACAAACATGCCTTGATTAGCTGCTCTGGATATGGCCTCTGGATTTATTCTGTTTGCTTGATTTTCTTCCCATCAGTGGTTTTGTGGAGTCCCTCCTTTTGTGGTTCACCAGAGCCTGATCATCTGGGACTGGTCAGGGGACAATGACAGAACTGTCTTCTTTTGCAGCCCTTCACACAAATAGCATTTTTAGCTTGAATCATTTCTCCATTTGCTTATAGCAGTGCATTATGTCTTTCTGCTACAGCTTCTCCTCATCCCTTTATTTGGAAGCTGCTTGTTCACATTCCTCTGTAACACGGATTGTATTATGAGAGCTACAAAATCTGGCAATTTTAATTAAGATCTGGGGAAGCAAAGGAAATGTGCCAACCCTTGCAAGATTCAGATCAACTGGGCAGCAAAAGTTTTGCTTCCAGCAGGAACATTATGATAATGATGTTAGTAATTAATATGAGCAAATAATAATTAACAATAATTATTGCTCTGCCCTGATTCAGGGCAAAAGGTCAAATTTTCTCAATTTTCATGAATAAGTTCTCTTCAGACAACATAGAAATAGGTCATTCAAACCATTTTGGTTTGTACTTTTTGAGATGCTTTATTTGGCTGATCATCTTACTGATTTTTTTTTTTTTACCATGTAAATATTTAACTGCAATTCATCCTGAACCCAAGAGCAAAACTTTGTGGATGTTTTTGAATTGGGCTAAGAGAAAGTCTCAAGGAATTGTTCAAAACTGAAGGAACTGGGCATTTTCCAGCAACAACAGAATGTGGACAGAAAAATCCCTGGCCAGTTTGATCGATGGCACTTGCAAGGAACACATCTTCTGATGTGGCAAATGGGAAATTGTATATTAGTTTAAATTCTCATGCCCCTAGCTAGGCACAGGGGGATGGGGATCTCCACACAGGCCAGATGAGGGTCAAGATTCTGTCTGCAAAAGGTTGATGGAGCCTTGTACTTCCCCAAGTCTGTTCCTACAGACACAGCTTTGTCTTCTTCCCATGGCCTTTGAGGAGACGCATGTTGGACCTCTGTGCCACCCATGAGTGGACCAGGAAGTCCAAAGACAACAGTTGTAGAAATCTGTGTACACCATCTGCGTAGTCCCTGCAAGAGCTTTCAAAGGGAGGAGAGAGAGCCAGCCAAAACCTCTTGACTAGGGTCAGATGTGCAAGAGGAAGCATGCTATGACCAAAGGTCATCTCGTGGCACTTGAGCTTGGTGAGCCTTAGTTCTCAGGTATGTCCTGCAGGCCATATGCTTGACGACTGAAGAAGAGCTACCCACATGCCCTTTCCACCAGCCGTACATTCTGCATGCAGAAGGAATACTTCCCATTGCTCTTCCTGTCCAGACTGGGAGACTCATGTGCCATGCACACTGGAAATTTCTTTCCAATCATCTTCACTGGCCTAGAAGTATGAGACAACTAAAAAAAAACCAAGGAACCATAAGCACTGCATGTTTTCAAAGGTCTCCTGGTCACTGCTGCTGCCAGCAGCCTTGCTTCTGAGAAATCAGGACCCAGGGGCAACAGAGCAGCACATGTGTCTTGACAGCTTGTGTGCTAGCTTGGGAGATGACAGAAGGTGCTCATGTTCACAGGGCTTTTTTTCCTGTCACTTTTCCCAGTGCTGATTCACTGGTAACTAAAGATGAAAGCCTGATCTGTCCTAGACACAGTGAAGACAGTTATCTGCTGCCTTCTGTCTAGAAAGCTCTTTTCCCCACCCACACTAGGCTGACTGCTGAGATCTGAAGATGGACTATATGGTAGCTGTCATGGCTTCAAAGCATCTTTGTCACTCTTATGCTTTATTTTTCGCTGGGTTTTTACTTCCTAGCACCAGTTTTCATGTGATTTTCTGTCTTCCCTTGATGGCACGGAGCTTCAGTCACACTCAAGTTCCAACCTTGGCAGACCACTTGGGGATGTGTGCCTGAGAAAGTTTTAGCTCTTTTCAGACAAAGTGCCCCTTTTGGAGGTGCGTAGGACATTTGCCTCATTCACTAGAACGCTTGAGATCCTTCAGCGTGCTTACAACATGCATGAAATCTCAGATCACAAACAGGCAGCACATTGCAAGCTGAACTGGATACCCTTGAAGATTCTGTGTTTAAGTTTGTGACTCTCAGTGGTGATGAATAAACTTCAGAAAGGATTGGGAAGACATCTTTTCTGGATGCTCTATTTAAACCCCAGTGCAATCTCTTAAAGGTCTCTCCAAAGTTGTGCTTTCCCAGGGCTGTCCTTGTAAGCCTGCATCACCCAGCTGCTCAGGCTTTGGTTGCCAACAAGGCACCTTCTTCACTCTGCTTCCCAGCACCAGCTTCCGCTGCTTCATCACAGAGAAGGTCAGTACGCCTTGTGTCTGGGCTTTCCAAAGGAGCTGGCTGGGCTGGTGACATTCCTGCTGTGTCTCCGTTTCCTGTGCTTTGAGATGAATGTAAAGGAAAGAGAAAAGAGATTTGCCTGACCAGATAGTCAGACTTTCAGTTTCAAAAGTGACTTGGATAGTGACTTCTGTGTATGACTAGAGAGTTCAGTGAAGCCTCACGCAAACCGTTAAGATCTCCCTGAGCAGTTTGGGGTGCAGAGATGGCCCAGCACACTCCCCCATGGAAGTGTTAGTACAGGCCCCAAAACCCCGATGCTGCCAAGCACAGAAAACAGGTTTGCTCATGGACAGTGAGAGTGCACCAGCTTTTTTTACTCAGTGCAGACCCAACAAAAGCAAAGGAAAACCTGACAAGGAATCAAGTGCCAAAGCCACATCAGTCAGGCAAGGCCTTCCAAAGCTTTCTTCTGTGAGAGGAACAGCAGGTGAGATGTCCTGGACATGGGCACGCTGTCTTGGAGAACTGGGAAGTGCATTCTTTAGGGGAAATAAGGACAGATTTGGAGCTATGGAAGTATTGATGTGGAGATCAGCAGTAGGTGGGATGGAGAGATCATGCAGCCTTTAATTGGCTGTAGCTTCTTCTCAGATCATGCTGGATTCAAAGGTGTATCAGCAAGTCCTCTGTAGGCATCCAGCATTCAGACTCAGGCTACCTTTGGACTATCACCAGGCTGTCCCACAGGAGGCTGGCCTCTAGGAGCCTGTGGCAGCGCCATATCAGTTTGTCAGCAAATGCCTCAGCTTTGCCCCTACAGATCTCCACCAGGGATTAGACATCAGTGCACTGGGGGAACGGCACTAGCCATGCCCATTGCCATGGCTGGGAGATCTTTACACCTTGTCTTGCTTTGTGTCCAACCACCTTCTCAAGTCCTTCTCCAGACCTCAGCTAAATCTCACCTCTCCCATTTGGAGAGGAGCCCTCCAGCTTGGAGAAATCCATATCCTTCCAGCCTGACAGATGGGCGAGTGTACCCTTGGTCTGTATAGCTGGTGGGGCTGCTAGAGCCCCTCCCACTCCCTCACATGTCATGGTTTCCACCTTCTGGCCCAGATCCATGTCTGGCCATGGTGAGGGAGAACTATTAAAAATCAAGGTTTTCTATTCTTAATGAATAGGGAAGAATTCTCTGATTTCTACCTCTTTCCCCTAAGGGAACTAAATAGTTGCTGAAAAGACTTGTCTGTGTTCCCTTGAGCAAGTGACTTGACTTTTCTTTATTGCCACTGGAGTTGCACATCTGTAATGTGCCATCTAAACATAAATCTGTCATTAACAACAAATGCTACCATAGCTCTTGAGCAACAGCACAGACCTCATCTGCCAACAAGCTTTAGAACTATGAAGCTTTAGTCATAGAATTATAGAATGACCAGAGTTGGAAGGGACCCACAAGGATCATCAAGTCCAGCTCCTGTCCCTGCACAGGACAGCCCAACTTTTACACCATGGGTCTGTGGGCATTTGCGAGAGGCTTCTGGAATATTTCAGGCTTGGCACCATGACTGCTTCCCTGGGGAGCTCCAGTACTCCACCATCCTCTGGTGAAAGAATCTTCTCCTAAGGTCCAACCTAAACCTTCCCCTGGCATCTTCCTGCCATTCTCTCGGGTCCTGTTGTTTGTCATCAGAGAAAAGAACTCAGCACCTGCTCCTCCTCCTCCCCTTGTGAAGAATCTGTAACTGTGACAAGGTGTCCTTCAGTCTCCTCTGGGTTGAACAGAGCAAGAGACTTCAGCTGCTCCTTGCACAGCTTCTCCTCTAAACCCTTCATCAACTCTGTGCCTTTGTCTGGATGCTCTCCAGTAGCTCTTTATATTGTTTTTGCACAGTGTTGCCCAGAATGGCACACAGTGCTCAGGGTGGGGCTGCTCCCATGCAGAGCAGAGAGGGACAATCACCTCCCTCATATCAAACATCAAAGCTATCCCTTCCTCACCCTCTTTGCTGTGTCTACAGACTGGGAGCAGGTGTTTAGCATATCTTTGGAAGGTATGGAAGGGTCAGATCTGCACTGCCCACGTGAGGCTGGCAGTGAGTATGTGGCACCTGGACCTGGACCTCAACCTTGACCTGGACCTGTCCCACTCCAGGCCACTACATGTGCAGTTTGGGACCAGTCGTCTGACACCGTGCTGAGGCTGCTTTGACTGTTTGCTGTCCTTCATAGCGGACTGATAGGGAGCTAAGCCACCAGCCTCTGGTCCATGGCCTTTTTGCTGAAGTGTTTTTTAGTCCTTCCTTTGCTGATCATCTGGGACCTGCCAAACACTGAGGGACAGTCTGATCTGGTGTGTGGCAGCTGAGAGCAAGGAAGGTCTGATGTGTATGAAGTGCAGAACCTGTAGCCCCATTTACCCTGGGAAGCTGGAAAACAGAAGTTAGGATGTCAGCTAGAGTTATAAAACCTTCTGAAGCTCAGAGGAGGGAGGGCTCAGTTGACAAGGAAGGAGAGAGTTGTGGGACAGGCAGGTAAGAGCTGGGACTTGAAGAAAGCCAGGGTTGATTTGAGGAACTATCCAAGGAGGCCAGAAGAAAAGATGTGAAGGGAGAGAGAAATGCCTGGGGGAGCAGCATTGATAACTCACAGCTGAGCTACCATCGCTTCCTAGGTTCACCTGCAGCTGCTTCAGGTCACAATGCAGAGTGTAAGTGCTGCTGCGACCTGTGTGTGGTTTAGCAGCTCCCACTACACCCGTGCCCACACCACTGTGCTGGCTTGGCCTGGGAGGTGCTCCAAGGAGCTTACTCATGAGCCTGTGTACATGCCTGGTGGTCTTTGTCCCTAGGGCACCATCCTTGCCACTGCAGTATGATGCTAATATACAAATGATGCCCCATGGGCTGGCACATCCCAGCCCTTCATGTAACATTGATCGAGATATCCTGAGAGAGCCTCGAAGTTGGGCAGCTTGTGAGGCCTGTTCAGTCCAGCTTTCTTCTCTGTCCCTTCCTCTCTGTTAACATAGAGACTCTGCTAATGCTTCCTTTCTAACTGCAACAGAAGCCTTTTCTGTGGAACATGCTAGGGGTAGTTCTGGGGGTAATAACAAGACGCTTGCCATACACAATGCTCACTGTTGCCTGAGCAGCTGCTTACCACTCTGTGGTGCCTCTTGCCAGTCTTGTCTAGATAGCAGCTCCAAGGAGAGTCTCTGACAGTAGCATCCAGCCCATCTGGATCTTTCTGCCAGCTGGTGCTTCCAGCAGGTGAGAAGGAAGGAGGCAGGCAGAGGAGGAAAGGAGGGGCTTGGCTGGCTGCTTGGAGACCCAGGCCAAAAGTAGAGCTGGAATGCTGATGTTGCAATGTCTGGTTAAAGCAAAGCAGCAAGTAAATTTGTGCATAAAGCCTTTTTTTTTTCCATTCATCACAATGCACTTTTTATTTTTTACCTTAGCCTCAAGAATGGTGCCAGACATGTTCTGTGATTTCTCCCCTTTTCCCCTCCAGATGTCCAAACGGATTCTTCGGACAGAGATGTTTGGAGAAACTGCCTTTGCGATTGTACATGCCAGATCCTAAGCAAAGTATGTTTGAAGACAAAAAAATGCACCACACTACTTAAAACCTCCTGGGCACAGAGTGGTCTAGTCAGGGCTGGCTCTGGTTCAGCTTGGGGCTAGGGCTTAGGGATGCAGGTAAGGGTGCAGGCTGAAAGCAGATGGATAGGAGTTGTGGAAGGGGTCAGAAAGGGGCCTCAGTTCAGTCTATTTGGGTGTCATTTTGCTATCTTGTTTCTCTCTTTCTGGTTTTCTTTCTTCCGGTAGGTGTCCGATCGAATTCACAGGAGACCGGTGTCAGCATTTCGCAATGGTCAGCTTCTCCAGTATGTCTCTTTCTACTTCTCTTTCTCCCTGTTTATTGTGGCTCTGTGTTGTGTCCTAAAAGCAGGTTCTTCTGTTCTCCAAGATCCCTCTTTCTGTCTTGTGCGCTCCCAGCTCTGCTTGGCTGTAAGATGAGCTGTGATCGTGTCCAAGAGGAGATTGGGGCTCTTGTTATCTCCCCATTTGTTAGAATGTGTTCTGCTTTCATTTCTGATTGAACTTATTATTGCTTGGTCTTTTCATGCAAACTACAAATAAGGCACAAGTTGACATGGTGTGCTGTGTGAGAACATTTGTGTGATGAGCTGTATCTGCCAGCGTTCCTGTCTCAGGATGGATTGTGTTGTGCACTGCAAGAGATGTACATTTTCCCATGACTCTTGCAAGGCCAGGGTGAGTCTGTACCAACTGAGGAAATCACAGCCAGGTCTGTCATGAAATTTCCCCTGAGGTGAGCTTGTGGTTGTTTCCAGAACCAAAAACAAGCATTGGTCACTGTTCAGGTGGGACAACTGGAGGCTAACTCAGAGTCGTATCCTGGAGCATGCCCAAGGGGCTGGGCAGGACACACATGCACACTTGGAGCCTCTGGTGTAAACGTGCTTGCTGGTGGCTTCCACTGTCTCAGGGCTTCTCACTCTTCACTGCCATGCAAGATATGGGCTAAGTCTGCTGACTGGGCATTTCAAGCTGTACCTCTCCTGGACAGAGAAATGTTCCTCTCTCTGTTAGGGGTCAGACAGCCTTGCATATGGGATTGGATCGAACTCTAGCGACCAATATTTAAACCTCATATCCAGTGGATGTAAATACCTTAGAGACCTTGGATTTAGTGCTTCCCAGTTTCTAGTTCCCAGTTCTAGAGGCTTTAGGTCTCCAGAGATGCCTTGCTTATAGACATCACTAGCTTGTTTTGTTCAAGGCAGCTAATGTTTCCAGGTCCTTATTCAGACTGTATCCCAGCACTGGATAAGGACTGACCTGAAAGAAGATGCAGTTACAGAGCAGGTACTTGGTCATGGTGACCCACTGTGTGATCCCTCCTGCCTTCATGTTGGCCCTTTGGACACTACAAATGGCTTTGCAAAGAGGCTTTTCAAAAAGAGCCAAAAAAGAGGCTTTAATTAGTAGGAACCAGAGAAGAAATGCCTCTCCATGATGCCCCCTTGACTGTCAGTAGCCCCTCTCCCACTGCAGTCCTCATCCTGAATTGGCAGTAGCAGGAGACCCATTAGCACATGCTAATAGCTGGGAAAGGTTTCATCAGACTCCTTCTAGAATATACAGACAAGATGCAAATGCGCTTTGTGAGGCCCTTGGGAAAGCTTGATGCTTTTACATTGCAGTTTGTTCCAAATTGTCTTCTAAAGTTGAAATCACCATTGATTCATTCTTTCAGACTAAAACATCCAAGTCAGCTCCTTTTGAAATGGGGAACCAAAATGTTCTGGTTTGGTCTTTAACCTGATGTGAAATGGTTTCCTTTCTGCTTTGAAGCCATGGTGCGAAGGACCTGTGCTGCAGTGGGATGCTCGCTTGATGAAGCTGATTTGTAGCATGTTCCATGAGGTGGTGTCCAACAAGCTGCCCAGCTTGTGGTGGGAATGAGATTCTTTCACGTTTTATTCATGTGTTAGAGGATTAGCTTTAAAACACATGTACATTGCTTGACCTCAATACTGCTTTAACCAGAGGAAAATAAAATAAAAACAGCTTATCAATGCAGCTTACCTGTCTGAACTTGGATAAAAGTCATCTAAGAAGATGATTCATAGGTGTTTATAGCTATTTTCACTTTCAGGTCACGGTTGGGTAATATACATAGCAGCAACACTGCAGAAAAGTATGCACTGAACTTGCTGTTCTGAATAGGAAAAGCCTTTCACTTGAGCCTGGATGGTGCAGATGCCTACTTTTCCTTTAATCAATAATTAGGGCACAGGAGAAGTTGTTGTTGCTCTATAATTCACTCAATGCTTCATGTCATATGGGTTCTGACAGGTCAAAAGCTGAAACAGATTAAATGAGGTTCAGGAATTTTCACTGGAAATAAAATAGCTCTGCTCTGATTCACGTTTTGAGAACATTGCCAGCACCTGACAGATACTTAAATAGTAAATAATGACACCTACACGGGTCTTGCTTTTAATGCATTCAGGGTATTTTAGGTTTTCAGGTCTAGATTGGAGCCTCCTGATTCTTTCCCATGAATATTAAGTATTACAATGTGATTTTTAGTAGCTCTTTTCCAGGGATGAGCAAGAGGCTCTGCAGTGTGAACTCAATTTAAGATGCTGTTCTGAAAAGACAGAGCAGATACTTTGCTGAATTTGGGCCAGAGATGGAGGTGGTGCAGCATCCCAGCATCATGCCAGATGTTGTGTGTCTTCCTCCTGGGAAGCTTCCTGTCTCACCAGTTTAAAGCCTTACTCAGCTTTTGCTCAAGTAAGACACCCCATGTTCTCTGGGAGTTCACACTGCCTTTGTCTGGCTGTAGCTCTGGTGGTTTGTTTGCCTTTGATTGTCAGAAATACCTGCCAGACTGCGGCAATTATGAAGATGAAAATGGGATTATTTAGGCAGGTTCTCTCCTAGCTGATGTTCCTCTGTGTTGCTGTTACAAGCTGATGACCAAGTGCCTACTGCCAGCCATTCTGGGTGCATGACCTCCTGCTGGAAATGAAGATTTGATGCTAAAGATGAAGTGTTTTTCTCTGCCCTGCTCACAATGTTGCTATTTTCTAACAGATTGGTACAGAGGAACTCACTAGGAATTGTATCATTGTGTGAGCTGGGAGTCTGTCCCAGCTCAGTCCTTGTTTGGATGAAAAGTGTTTGCTTTTAGTAGGAATTCACAGCAGCAGAATTCAAGCAAGTATCCCAGCAGTTGGTTCCTATCTGCTTACCAGGATTTTACATTTTATTTTGCTTTCATTGTAACATCAGTGTAACAGAAACTGTTCAAATACTGGAGGAGTAAAAGTGAAGCGTACTCAGACAGCTCCTTATCTGAAAAATGGATGCACAGTGCAAACAGATCCAGTGCTCTGGCCTGGCAGGGAACCACCCTGAACAAAGCAGGGGGACTTGGCTCTGTCAGCTTGCTAAGCCTGCCTGTACACTAAGCCTACATTAGTCTAAGCCACTCTGGTCTGTTTTCTAGCAAGCCCCAGACTGTTAGGAGAGCTGAGCCACTGTATTTATTTTGCACAGCAAGGTCTGTGTGTGCATGGGCAGTTGGCTTGCAGACTGACTAACCTGCTAAGCAACATTGATGGATGCAGACTGGTGCAGAGCAATTCCACATCCAGTAAATATGGGCAGTCGCACAGGCAAGCGTAGAGACTGTATCCTGTTTATAGGTCAGTTTTAGCTCCATCCCACAGTCATCTAAATAGCAAACCTACTATAAGAAGGAAGGAAGAATGGATATCAGAGCAAACAACTGCACATGCAGTGAGCCGTAATTATTGAAAGGTGCACATCATAGAACCATAGTACCAAAGGATCGTTTGGGTTGGAAGGCACTCCAAAGCCCATCCAGTTCCAACCCCTGCCATGGGCAGGGACACCTCCCACTGGATCAGGGGCTCCAAGCCCCATCCAACCTGACCTTGAACACCTCCAGAGATGGGGCAGCCACCACTTCCTGGGGCAACCTGAGCCAGGGTCTCCCCATCCTCACAGCAAAACTTTTCTTCTTAAAGTCTTACCTAATCAGCCCTGGGAAGGAAAGATATCCTGATGCTGACTTAAGCCTGGTTAGATCCCTTCAGTTGGTGTGAAGTTTCACCGATCTCTCTTGGTCTGTGTGCATACCACATCATCTGTGCATAAGGAATTGCCTGATGGATCAAGGCTAGAAAGTCACGTTGTTTAGGTTTTAACTAACCTGTAACAGCAAAGCTGTACAGTATAGCTGAGGGACAGTAAAACAACAATTTTAGTTTAGACTAAAGGAGAATTGATTACAGTGAACCGAAGGGTCAGTTACTGTCTGCAGTTACTGTATAAAACAAAAGGATGCCCTGGTAGATGACAATACAGAGAATTGTTTCCATAGATGGTGAATCATCTAAAATGTTTTTGACGTCAAGGTCTCCATATTTCTATGCCTCCATATGATTATAGTTGCAGCTATAATTAATATATATACATATGATTGTAAAATCATATCATCTGCTGGTTTGGGGAGTTAAATCTTGCAGTTGTGATGTAAGTCTAATGAAACCAGAGGACTGGGAGATCCAGACTCCAAAACGTGGCCTAAAGCAAGAATCTAGTGGCCACTGGGAATGCAGTGTGCAGTCAAGGAGTAACCAGCTGTACTAGCAGTCTGAGTCCATATAATGATCTCATCTTCAGATTCCTGTTCTCTTCACCCCTCTCTTTACAGCAAAAGTGCAGCCAGATACTCACTATTTTTTTTCAGTTGGCTTTTAGACATGTGTGCTAGAGGTTTGAGTCCAAATTCATACCCCAGGCGCACTTCATAGTCACTGCAAAGGGCTGGGCATAATTTGGCTCATTGAACTCCAGTGCTGCCATCAGGATGAGATGTCTCATCCTCCAGAGGTGCTGAGGGAGACGAGGGTTGTAGGTTTAGCTGTCAGGCACCTCTCCTGTAGCCCTAGTACAGGTACCTGCAGAGCCACAGAACACAGATGTCTCTGACTGTCAGTCCACACACTGGTGAGGAGTTTAGAATTATAGAATGTCCTGAGTTGGAAGGGATCCACAAGGTTCATTGAATCCAACTCCCGTCCCTGCACAGGACACCCCAACATTCACACCGTGAGACTAAGGGTGTTGGCCAAAGGCTTCTGGAATATCGTCAGGCTTGGCACCATGACTGCTTCCCTGAGAGCTGTTCCAGCACTCCACCACCCTCTGGGTGAAGAGCCTCTTCCTAATATTCAACCTAACCTTCCCCTGGCATCATCCTCCTATTCCCTCGGGTCCTACCAGTGTTCAAACCCATAGCATTAGTACTCAAGCACCATTTTGCCTTTGTAGTCAGATCTTCATCTCAGCTTACCCATGTGGGTGAAAAGTTAAAGAATATCACAAAAGGGTCAGGAAAGCTTTTTGATATGAGAGCTTCTAGCAGGTACTAGAGATGCCTCAGACTGAAAGTTGTCCTAGATGCAGCTTCAGAGGCACAACTCCATCCTGCAGCTCTTGCCAGAAGACAGAAGTATGCCCCAAATCAGCCTTCCTTTTAAGAAACTCTTTTTTTTTAAATTTTAAAACTGCTGGCACCTGAATATCGAAGCTACCTGTTCTAGATCAGATCAAAAGCTACCTCTATCTTCACTCTTCCACAAGAAACTTTTCAGATGATTGTAAAAACCTCCTGGAAGTTTACTAATGAATGGCCAAGTTTGGGGCTGGATAGTTGTAAAGGTTTTGTAAAACACTTTGGCAGCTGTTTCACACCTCATGTGGTTGAGATACTGGACTTTAAACACTATGAGCAGTAAGATTCATACCTTGCGTAAGTCCGCACATTTGGGTCTTTTTCACTTGCAGTTTATAGAGTAGTTTAGAAATTTGGGATGAAGCGCTATGGTTGCCTCTGAAATTTCCTAATTTTGCTGTTTACTCATCTCCCAAAATAATTCTCACTGATCTGGAGGACAAGTGTCATACTGTTCATCATCTTGTTTAGGGAAACATTTTTACTCTCTGCTTTGTGACCCAGTTAAAGCTGGGGTCTTTAACCTGCCTGCAAACATCCTAGAATAGAGCTGACATTCATACCATCTGATCTAACATATTCTCCATTTTTTACCCTGTATTTCATTCTTAGTTTCTTTGCAAATCTAATTTTACTTTGTAGTTGGACCCTTCCTACCGGTCTGCTTTGAAAGCACAGAGCAACATTTTCTGCTGTCCACTGGGAGAGCAGGCTTTCTCTTCAGCCTTCGACTCCCCTGAGAGGCTGTTATTCAGACATCAAATCTTTTTCTAAGGGAAGGCGGCTACTTTTGTTGTGTAGTACTCAAAGTAGTCATCTGGAAACATGTAAGAGAAGAGCTTGAGCTGACAAATCAAGAGTCTTCCAGTTGCAGACTTCTTGCAATGGATGTGTCCTAAAGCTTTTGAACTGTACCCATCAAAAGTTTAGTGTGATGCTTGTAGCTCTTGATCGGTTTGCTGTGTGGCAGCACAGGAATTACAGATTTGCACAGGAATTACAGATTCCTTCCAACAGCAGGCAATGAGAACAGGTATTTCTGAGACGAGACCCACTGTCTGTTCTTGAGCATCCACTGGCCTGCACTGGATGTGATCTGTCAAAGGATCACAATAGCGTGATTCCTGCCCTATTATCGCACACTTCCTCTAGAGCTGATGTCTGGATCTTACTATCAGTCATTCTTTCCAAGGAAGCTACTTTCATAGAGCCCTTCTAGGCAGAAGAGCATAAACTGTTTCATCTTGCTGTGTCTGTATCAGGCTCTCTGGGCTGGAAATGGAATTGCGTGTTCCCACAGTGGCACACAAACTGGCTCCAATGCTGCCAGCTAAGCTGGTGTGAAAGAAGAGTTGTGTAGGTGTATCAGATGAGAGCCTTCTTATTTTTCTGAGGAGCAGTCCCATTTGCTCTGAAGGCACCAGGCTGCAGCTGGAGCAGTGTTGGTTGTCACCTTGCCATGCAAAAGTGAGGCTTCTGGCAGGTGGGGTTTCGACATTTGCTCCTCACATTGAGGTGGCGTCCCTCTGAGCAGATGGCTAAATGTAGCACTTCAAGCTCTTCTGAGGTCTATCTGAATGTTGGCTGTCTGTTCACTTCACATACTTAGCAGTAGTTTCCTACCTCTTAGAATCATAGAATCATATAATCATAGAATCACCAGGTTGGAAGAGACCCACCAGATCATTGAGTCCAACCACTCCCACCAATCTCTAACCCATGCCCCTCAGTACCTCATCTACCCACACCTTAAACACCTCCAGGGAAGGCGGGTCAACCACCTCCCTGGGTAGCCTATTCCATTGCCTAATGACACTTTCAGTGAAGAATTTTTTCCTTATGTCGAGACTGAACTTCCCCTGGCAGAGCTTGAGGCCATTCCCTCTCATCCTGTCCCCTGTCACTTAGAAGAGCCCAGCTCCCTCCTCTCCACAACCTCCTTTCAGGTAGTTGTAGAGAGCAATAAGGTCTGAGAAATGAAAATTACTAGTAGAATACTTCTTTTCTTTACCTACCTTTCTATTTCCCCTGTTACCTCTTACTTATCTGGACCTTAAAATAATATTTAGCAGCATTTTAAGTTCCACCAGCATTCTGCAGCTTCCTTGGAATGACGCGATAACCACTGACCACTTAATGACAGAGTGATGACAACACTGTGAGTAATTACAGGACATTTGTGGTTTATCATAATGGGGTTATTCCTCTCCCTTGAACAGGTTATACTTTGGGATCTCCTAAAGTTAATTGCACACTAAGACACAGCAGCTTGGTTGTTGTTACTTTGATGCCTAGCAAATCAATTTTATGATGTAGCACTGGACAAGCAGAATGGCTGTGCAGTTTATGGAAAGTTTAAGAGGATTCCTGTACTTGAAGATCCCACGTATTAGAATCATGGAATGGTTTAGGTTGGAAGGGACCTTAAAGCCCATCCAGTTCCACTTCCTTGCCATGGAGGGGGCAACTGCCACTGGATCCGGTTGCTCCAAGCCCCATCCAGCCTGGCCTTGAACATCTCCAGGGATGGGGCAGCCACCACTTCCCTGGACAACTGGGCCAGGGCCTCCCCACCCACACAGCAAAACATTTCTCCCTATGGTCTCATTTCAATCTGCCCTCTTTCAGATAAGAAGTGTCTCTCCTTATCCTGTCCCTACCATCCCTGATCAAGAGCCCCTCCCCAGCTTTGCTGGAGTCACTTTCAGCCCTAGAAGCTGCTTCAAGGTCTCTCCACAGAGAGACCTCTCCACCTTGCCTTCTCCAGACTGAACAAACCCAACTCTCTCAGCCTGTCCTTGTATGGGAGATGCTCCAGTCCTATGATCATCTTCATGACCTCCTCTGGACTCGCTCCAACAGCTCTGTATCCTCCCTATGCTGAGGACTCCAGAACTGGATGCAGGGCTCCAAGTGGGGGTCTCACCAGAGTGGAGCAGAGGGGCAAAATCCTGTCCTTTGCCTCACTGGTCCCACTGTTTTGGACACAGCCCAGGACATGGCTTCTTTCTGGGCTGCAAGTGCCCATTGCTGACTTACGTTTAGCTTCTCATCCCCCATCACCCCAAGTCCTTCTTCCTCAGGGCTGCTTCCAGTCTTTTCTCTACCCAGCCTGAATTTGTGCTTGGGATTGCCCTGGCCCAGGACCTTGCCCTTGTCCTTGTTGAACTCCATGAGGTTCTCACAGCCTCACATCTCCAGCCTGTCCATGTCCCTCTGGATTCATTCCTTCTCTCCAGCGTGTCAACTGCACCACACAGCTTGGTATCACTGGCCAACCTGCTAAGGTTCCTTGATCCCACTCTCTACTGCCCAGCCCTTAACACATGCCCAGTCTCCTTTGTCCCCAGATCATGGGACTGTCTTGCATTTCTCCCTGTACCCCTGTTGGAAACCTGGTCCAGATTGATGCATGTATTACTCTTAATTAATTACTCTACAATTTATTATTTATGGTCTATCTTGTTGGTCCCCAGATGTTAATTCTCCCCTTTGTATTGTGCCTTGGATTTTTGTGGCTCTGATAGACCCTGGAAGACCCATGCATGTTTTGGGGGAACATTGCATGCGGTAACTCAATGTCCTAATGAGCTGCTTTGGCCAACTGAAGTCCATGTTAGCACAGGCCCAGTTTACACAGCTGGTTGTTAATGCATTCATCCTTCTTAATCATCCTATAAACCTGAGTGCATCTTGTCTTGAGGTGTTACCCCTATAAGGATATTTTAGATTAAATGTTTTTGTCTGGTCATCATTTAAAATGGGTAAAATACATTACAGAGAAAAACAGTCACAAAGCCATTGTGGATCAAGCAAGTGTAGGACTTTATCTTCTGTCTTCTGATGAGGAAAAAATCCACTATAAAATTCATGACAGTGGGTCCATAGAATTCCTCCTCTGTTGGGATGGTAGCACCCAAATGCAACTGAATTTTTTCTTTCAGTCCACTTCAGTTGAACATCAACCTCTGGGGGACCGGAGTGTAAGGTCCATGCATCACCAGACTCTCCTGCAAACCCTGCTTTGAACAGCAGAGCGGTACCAGTCTGGATTATAGGATCCCACCTCAATCCCACACAGTTGTGCTGCAACTGGGACCAAGAGTGTGAAAATGAAATCTTTTTTTCATCTTTTTCATGCATTTTTTTCCTCTTTTTTTCCCTTCCTCAACTTGCCCATGCTCACTGCCTTTCTCATTGTTTTTCTTGGAGCTGGAGTCATCTCTGTAGCCTCTGGATTGTAACACATTGTATAATATTGAATGCTCTTTTCTTCAGAGAATATACAAGCCCTCAAAATCCCAGTCTGCTCTTGAGCCGTCTTCCCTTCACTGTCCAGCACAGAGGGCAATACCTACCCAGGCTGGGAGTAACTCCGGAGCAGAGGAAGGGCAAATGGGCTCTTGGTACAGAAGCAATGCCTATAGCTACAAGTGGCTGACACTTATCATCTTGCTTTCAAAGGCCTTTTGTACGGGGATAGCTTTTCTGTATATCATCAAGCAACTGCTTTGCTATTATTAGTAGTAGTATAGAATCATAGAATTGTAGAGGTTGGAAAAGACCTCCAAGATCATCCAGTCTGTAACCCATCCCCACAACCCCAACGTGTCCCCATGGATCTCGAACCCTTCCAGGGATGACATTCTACCACTGCCCTAGGCACCCTGTTCCCGTGCTTCACCACTCTTGCTAAAGAAATTTTCCTAATATCCAATTTGAGGCCATTTCATCTTGCCCAATTACTTGAGAGAAGGCATCAGCACTCACCTCACTCCAGCCTCCTTTAACACAGCTGTAGTGAGTAAGTCTGATCGACTATGTAACAGGAGTGATAACAGGAGCAAAAAAATAATCTGATGGAAATTTCAGTAGCTCCACAGGACCGGATTAATTCCTTTGCTTTTTGAAAGAAATCAGCTTGTCAACTTTCCCTGCTGGAAATCTTAGAGCGTGGCTTTCATATTCCACTGAGTGCCTTAACAGTGGCATCAAAGTTGACAGCGAGGGGGAAAGGATCAGGAGATGAGAGTTTGAGAGAGCCTGAAACGATGGAAGAGATGTGTTGTTGAGTAGCCATGGGCATCAAATGCTGGAACATAGGCTGGGGTAAAGCTTCCCGTGGCTCATGCAGGCACATGCACTCCAGACACTGCAAGGCTGCATGGTTTCTTTGCTCTCCCCAGAAACTGTAACTAAGATCCAGTGAGGCAGCTGACTGGATCTGCTTCACGGTTTTGGAGAGCCAAAAGCAACTGCAATTCTGTTGTGAGTGGGACAGTGGGAGGGCTACGGTTCCTCAGGTCCTGACCACCACCTCTGTTTGCACAGGCATCTCTGAGTTTGCAGAACATAAACATTTTCTGCATTGCATCAATTTGTAGCTGCAGTTGTTGCAGCAAATCCTGGAACAGGGAGGGAATGTGGCACTGTGGGCAGTGTGCAGCTGTCAAATGGTCAATAGCGTTAGATATAGGGTTGACATTTAATGTATGTCTACACA
Organism: Piaya cayana; assembly: GCA_013389865.1. Taxonomy (NCBI): domain Eukaryota; kingdom Metazoa; phylum Chordata; class Aves; order Cuculiformes; family Coccyzidae; genus Piaya; species Piaya cayana. Next base: position 25,735 of record WAAB01008109.1, read on the forward strand.
CATTTGTCATCGAGTTAAGTGAAACACCATGTGTCGTGGTAGCATGCCTAGGAAAAGATAAAGGCTGGGCATGATAGCCCAGAGGTTTAGGATGAAGGTGTTGGGTCCAGTTCTCTGCTGCCCACCACATTGTGTCTGTGTCACCGCAATGTGTACAAAATGACCACAAAATGCATGGTAGAGTTTGCCATTCCTACTGCCCCAATGTGAGCTGTGAAACAGAGCGCAGCCAGTTTTTGTGGCCTTTAAATCATATAAAATTGAAAAAACCTAGCCCCTACACAACTCTGCCCCCACCTCAAGCCCCATTGATTAGAAGAGAAGAGCCTGCTTATTTGCATGTCCCATAACGTTCAGTGCTGATTTCCTCCCATTCAAATTTGTAACAGCATTGCAAAAGAAAGCCAATGTTTCTGCACAGCAGAAAGCAGTTCCTGTAGAAAATAGAGCAAATCTATCTCCAGCTGCAAGTAATTGTGTGTGTGGTGACTGGGAACAGCAGAGCTCCCTTTTGTGTACAGGGATGAGTTTGGAGAACTTCACTGTTTATGTAAGAAAAACTGTCTTTAGGTGAGGTTGGTACCAGGAAAATCACTAAAATTCAGGATACCTGGCTTGGATAACAGTGTTCCTGATTCATTGAGTAAACTACCTTGCTTAGCACTGTCTCTACAAGACAAGCTACAATCTGACGTAGTAACAAATCTGAATCTGAAAGCAGATGCTCCAATTTGTGCTTTTTTTCTGCATGCTTGATGTTTCTAAAACAACACAGAAACTCAGCACCAGTGAGATCTGGAAGATCCCAGGCTTGAGGGGAATTTTTGGTGCAATTTGCACTTGTAGATCTGCAAAGGATTCGGTGCCTTGCCTGGATAATGGATCCCTTGCAGCATCTGGTTGGATGGGAGAACTGGACCGCCCCAAGCCGTGCTCGCACAGCTGGTGCACTGTACGGTGATGGACAGGTAGCTCTGCCACAAGCTGCTGTGCATCCTGGAGAAGACTCGGAGCCATGGGCAGCAGCACCCTGCTGGCAGCCCTCGGAGCCCTGTGCGAGCTCTCGCACGTCCATCTGCCCAGCGCTCTTCTCTGGCGCCCAGGCAGTGAGGGACGTGTGAAACCCTGCAGGGCATCCTTTGCCTGTAGAAAGTGAATGAATGGGTTTGAGCAGTTCATGCTGTTGTTGTGTGTTGTGACCTGTCAGGAGTTGTTTTAGAACAAGTGTACCTTTTTTTTTTTTCCTGCCTTAACTGTGAATTCCATATCAGGTACTAACAAACATGGCTCATCTCAAAAGAATTCATAATTAACTAAAAGAATTCATAATTAACCTCCACTGGAATTTGTTTGGGTCTCTCTTTACATAAGATGTAAGCTCCAGTGGGAATTGGGAATGCTCTGAAGCAGGCACTGTCTTCTGTGTAAGTGCTGCTGAGCTACAGAAAAGCTAACCTGCTGTAATTGCAGTGTATGTGTTTTTGCATATTAGAGATCGCTGACAGACCTGTTTTTCTTTTTCTCTTTCTCTTCCTTGTCTTCTTTCTGCATTGGCAGAGCATCTTGGATTTGAATTAAAGGGTATGGAACAACCATTCATTTATTAATCAGAAGCCATTAAGAGCTGCCCACATTATATTTATGGCTTTAATGGGATGATTAAAAAATCAGCTATTCTATTCTCTTCCCTGGCATCAAGACAGTTATTTGGATTAAAAATAAAACAAAAGAAAGAAAAACATCAAATCTAAATGTAAACCTACAAAAAAAGCAGGTGTATTTTTAGCAGCACTTTTTTCTTTGTCTCAGGCAGCAGCTGGGTGTGTGTGGCGTGACTGGGCTGTTACAACTGCCATACGTCTTCTCATTCCACATGCTTCTGTGTATCGAACTGACAAGCTGCAGTTTATGTCCATCCAAAAGGCTGCCAGCAGGCACCGCTTGGAAGCAGGCAGGTGCTCTAGGAACAGGGAGCCAAGTTTTAGGAAGATCAGGGCTTTTACAGGAATTGCCGTCCTAAACACACAAACCTTCACAGGAACCTATGAAGGGTCAGGGTGGGTTTTGCCTTCCCTCCTCCCAAAGCTCAGTTGCTTTTTGCTGGGTTTGATCAGGAGGAAATTGTTCTAGAGTTAGCCTAGAAAACAGTGAGCCCAGGGAAGTCAGCAGTGTCCCCTGGGAGCTGAGCATGAAGGTGGCGGGCTGAAGTTTGGAAAAACACTGCAGCAACCTAAATGGTTTTAAAAATATCCCCCTTGGGCAATATCCTGCTCCTACCCAGCTGCTCAGAGTCACATTATTTTTCTTCCATTCTCCTCAGTCTGTTTTTAGAAACAGATCGATAATCTCTTGAATAAGCTCTTGGGAAATCAAATCCCTGAGGCCAGGTTTCCCTGGAGCACCCAGACCAGCTGCAGGGAGTGGTTGGTCAGACGGGAGCAGACCAACTTAACTTAAAACCACTTAACTTAAAACCACTGACCTGGCAACATCAGCCAGAGAAGATCTTCACATGAAGATGTTTCAGTTTACTTTGCTAGAGGTATGGGGACAACAGTCTTCCATTTCTGGATCCCTGAGCTGGAGGGACATGCACTGGCTGATGCTGGAGAAACTTGTCTCCTCTGGTTTTTGCATGCCTGGTCCACTGGGATTGGTTGTAACCCCCAGCAGTTCTTCCCTGTAGCAGGAAACGTGCATTTTTCTGGTCAGATGTTGCAGAGAAAGTGGTGCTGCTAATACCAATACACTTAAATAAACTTTCAAATTGAGGATTTTTGACATCCCTTTTTTGTTGACCTTTTGTCCTTTTCCTCATCCATCTCAATGTCATCACAGAACCGCACACATCCCGTTCCCAGTCTCCAGTCGTCTCTTCTCTGTCATCCGTCTCTCACTCTCATGCGTTGCTGTGACACCAATGGCTGGACTGTGATTCTGTCGGCATTATGTGGCACCACATGGTTTGTTCATAGTGTTTGCTGCTGTAGAGTGACAATGCTGCTGATGAAGATGTGGTGTTTGTAGAGCATACAGACACAAATGGACAAGTCCTTCTGCAGGATCTTACCTTCTGAAATAGAAAATTGTAGTGTGCATTATCGTATTTTCCATCTGTCACTGAAGAGTTGGTTTTGTGCAACATGAAGATACTGTGTTATCAGACATCAGCTTTATTGAGATGTTAGGAGCCAAGTGAAATTACTGTCAGCCAGTCATTTAATGTTTAGTCTTGCAGCAGTGACACCAGCTTCATCCTTCACTGCTTCATGCAACAGAACTGTCAGCGCAAGGCAGAGAGATGAAATCTGCATTTCTGATGAACTGAAACATTCCCCATACAGTACAGGTGGAGATTTACAACAGTCAGAAAGCTGGGGTCCCATCCTGATACCATCACCAGAGCAGAGGCTGGGGTTGGTGCCTTGGGTGAAAAATTTTGTCATGTAGGTCATAGACAAGAACAAAATAAAAGCCCTAGTTTTGATGGCTTTGCTTTCTCCCTCCTCCATGATTCACAGGGAACGATTTATGTTTGGGAAAACAGTTTTCGTAGCAAAAAACATAGATGGTGAAGAATCCTTGAAAAAACTGGCTCAATGGATGGGTCCATAGTGAATATTGAGCTGCCCAGTCTTTTTATTTTTGTTTTGTAAAAGTAGTTTTTGCTGGGTAGTAGCAAAATTCTCTGCTGGTGGCATCCACAACCAGGACATGATCCTAGCTGGTTTTCCTGGTTTGGATAAAATCTCTGAAGCTACCTGTCAGAAGGGAAGAGCTATAGATCTGGAATCCAGGTCCTGAAGGTATGCAAGAGCAAGAAAATGTGTCTGCCATGGTTGCTGATGCCTGGAATAGGGCATTCAGGCAAGGGACACACATTGCTGAAGGATGTGTTTCACCCCAGGGCAAGTTCTTTGCCCATGACAGCTCTACCTGGTTCCTTGTAGTAAAACCCAAGGAATAGAAGGTAAATCAGCACCCGAACCTTGCTCTATGAGCAGGTCACAGGCTGTGCAGGCTCTGAGAAGGTGCAGCCAGCTGGTGAAGGTGCTACATCACGTTCAGCCCTGTCACTCCTGGCCAACTCTAACATGGAGCTGGAGTATGGGGAGAGCCTCAGCTGCCCATCTCATGAGAGACTGGTGGGATGTGGTTTTCACATAATCATAGAATCACCAGGTTGGAAGAGACCCACTGGATCATCAAGTCCAACCATTCTCACCAACCTCTAACCCATGTCCCTCAGCACCTCATCCACCCGTGCCTTAAACACCTCCACGGAAGGTGAATCAACCACCTCCCTGGGCAGCCTCTGCCAGTGCCCAGTGACCCTTTCTGAGAAGAATTTTTTCCTTATGTCGAGCCTGAGCATCCTCTGGCAGAGCTTGAGGCCATTCCCTCTTGTCCTGTCCCCTGTCCCTTGGGAGAAGAGCCCAGCTCCCTCCTCTCTATAACCTCCTTTCAGGTAGTTGTAGAGAGCAATGAGGTCTCCCCTCAGCCTCCTCTTCTCCAGGCTAAACACCCCCAGCTCTCTCAGCCGTTCCTCATAAGGCCTGTTCTCCAGCCCCTTCACCAGCTTTGTTGCTCTTCTCTGGACTCACTCCAGAGCCTCAACATCCTTCCTGGCAGCTCCACCAGCACTCTGACCACCTCATGAAGCCAAAGGCCAGTGCACAAACAAGTGTATGGAAGTGTATTTCTTTAAGCTGTACCTTGTCAGCACAGGCACAAAGCTGTCCCTGCTGGTTGTGTTTTGCATCTTCATTACGGGGCTGTCAATCTCAGCTCATGGTTTAGTAAATATTTCTTTGTTCTTATTTGGAGAGTTAGCAAGAGATAAATGCTTTTTTTTAGTACTTTTTTTTTCCTTCCAAAAAATCTTTTTTCCTTCCTAAAATGACAACTGAAATTGATCTAAATATTCCAGTATCTGGAATGTTTCATTGCTTCCCCCTTCCTTTTTTTTTTTTTTTGCTAAAATCTCATCCCAGGGCACTCTGGGACCAGCCCAGTTTCTCTTCTAGTTTTTTATTTCATTGGTTGGTAGTACTGAGAATATCATATAGGTCATTCAAGTGTTTAGTGTGGCATGGTGATCCAGTCTGAGCCCAGCAACCATGGCAGGAGTTTTATTGCCTAATCTCTATTAAAAAAAAAAAAAAAAGATACCAATGAATATTAAAGGAGGCACAGACCCCAATGACTTTAGCACATAGTATGGGGTCACATGGACGTGATTCATAGCTGCGAAACTAAAATGCTCCTGCTAGCTGTTCACTGCATCTTTCTGTGAGCCATACAGCTGGAGAACCAAACTGCCTCTGCTGATCCCAGTGGGGACTGCTGGATGTCAGTGAGAGGAGCATCTGCTCTGGTGTAGCCACAGAGAAGGAAGAGTCCTTGGCACACGAATCCTGCCTAGGTGTAGTTCAGTCACACTGCAGGTGATGTCCCAGTATTTCCTTGGGCCTTCAATTAATTTGAATGAATTGTCACTTCCAGCATGGTCTATGTTTTGATGCCAGTGACTACCTTCTCTGGTTTGAATGGTGGTCCATGACAAATGATGATATTTGGGAAAAACAGCAGCATGCTGCTTGAATTTAGTGTGTGCATCTGAGTTAACTGGTGCAATGGAATTAATCACTTCCTAGGGTTTCATTAAAAATCCATAACTGTAATTGGTTACTGTATTTTAATTACTCCACTCCCTTTTGTGTCTATCACTTTTCCATCCTCATTCTGCTTTTTGACTGTTTTAGGATGTCCCTTTCAGCACCTACATGCTTTGGGGTCTGTTGCTTGGTGGTTTCTAGCACTCTGCCGAGCTCCAGGGCATGCAGCCGCTGCAAGGCAAAGGCATTCTGAGTCCGTCAGAGCAGAGAGCCTGTGATGAGAGTATCACAGGGCTCGCATGTCCGTGGTGAGTGGGGGATGCCTGGGGACTTCCTTGCTAGGCTGCTAAGTTATCAAGAACCGGGGAGAAGAGAGTTGCAGGACTTTTTGGGCTTAGTCACTGGGCTATGCTGCAGGAAAAGAAAGTGAGAAGCATGTTTGAGTGCAGGAGGGGTGAGCTACTGAGTAAGAGAGGCTGAAGGTGTGGAGAGACAAAAGGAGTGAGGATCTCTGGAGGGGTCAGTAGGGTTGGGCCAGCTGGTGTGAGGCAGCTGGTGGGGCAGTGGTTAGAGGTGGGCAGTGGATTGGTAGGAGGCCTGACTGATCCCTGTTCTCTGTCTCACCCTCATGCAGTGCTGGTTCCTGTGCAGCCAGACACATCCCTGGTGAAAGACCCTGTTTGTAACTGGTTTCTTTCTCTCCATTTGCAGAAGCAGAAGAGCTCTACCAGAAGAGAGTTTTAACCATCACGGGAATCTGTGTTGCCTTGCTTGTGGTGGGCATCGTCTGTGTGGTAGCTTACTGTAAAACCAAGTGAGTATGAGTGGTTAATGGACACTACCTGGCCAGAGGTTGCTGAGTGGCAGTGTCCATGCTGAGCTTTCATGCCCTTCACCGGAATGCTGCTTTAAGGAGATGCTGTGCTGTGGTATTCCCAGGAAGCTCTCATGAAGGAGGCCAGTGAAGCCATTTACCAGGCTGTGCCTGAGCAGGTTTTCCTGGGACCATTTGCTTATTGCCTGGATCGGCATAGTTTTTCCCAGGCAGGTGATGCTGTGTGACTAGGAGAAACTGCCCTCCAAGACAGCAGCTCGTCTCCTGAAAGCAGAAGCATTCTAGGCTGCTGTGCAGGGCCTGTGGGCTCAGCTACGTACCTCTCAGGGACTTTCAGAGGAATCTTGAGGGAACCAGAGGCTTGGGGACCTCTTTCATGGCCAGCCTTCCCTGCCTGGACAGCACCTTTTTCCCTGCTTAGCCTGCACTTCACTGGGACATAGAGGATCTTGTGGAGTGGATGCCCTGCCAGGAGCACAGGTCAGGTTTGCCACTTTGTGCTTAATGCAGGACTGGTCAAGTGCGTGGAGCTGGTTCTCCTTTCCCTTCTACCCACTTTTCTCCTCTTCTCCAAGCTCCATGGTGCCCCAGTCTCCATTGTATTGTGCTGGGCCTTGTCTTGCAAAAGGGAACCCTGGACCCAATGTCCCAAGTTGCACATAATGAGAAATGTTCGCTTCCTTCTGAAAAAGCAGCAGAAGGTTGTGAATGTTGGATGTTTTGTTTGTTCCTTTTGCAGCTTTCCAAAGACACCATCAAAACACCAAGTGTGACCAGGACTTGCCTTCTCTACCGTCTGCTTCCCCCAGGTGTCTCTGGAGGCAGAGCCCTGAGAGGGAAGTCTTCCTAACAGCATTTTTCCTTTCTTTTTTTAAAGGAAACAAAGAAAACAAATGCATAATCATCTACGGCAGAACATGTGCCCTGCCCATCAGAACAGGAGCCTTGCGAATGGGCCAAGCCATCCGCGTTTGGATCCAGAGGAAATCCAAATGGCTGATGTAAGACCTGTCTCCATCTCCCTGCATGGTCCTGAGTGCTCGTTTTCTGCCAGGGATTTGCTATGGGTGGGTGTGTGTGTGTGTGCATGAGAAGCAAAACACTGGCAGACTTGAACAAAAAGATGAGATTCTGCATAGAAACATTCCATTCAGGGAAATGAGATTTTACTTTGAAGCACAGGATGAGGTGAGGGCACTCCAGACAGACTTGTTTTAATGTATCAAGCATGATCCTCTTTTCTTCTAAGTGAGCTGTTCCCAGTGTTTCCTGTTTATTAAGCTGTCCCATCCAGTCCCTCTTTGTGCAGGACAACTGCAATCAATGTGGCAGGGGCTGGAGCTGCTGCGGTGACCACGTCATGCTGAAATACATTGTGGTGATGTGGTCAGCACTGCATTAGCTCACCTGCCCATGCCAAGAGTTGTGTCCAGAGTGAGGTGGGATGTCCTAGTGGGGTACCAGTGTCATGCTAACAAGAACCATCTGAGCATTTGGGACTAGATCCAGAAGGGTGGCTCAGCCACCGTGGTGACTTCAGTCATATGAGATTCCCATCAAACTCTATGAACTCAAGAGAACCATCAATGTGCTTATGTACCCTGCTGGACCAAGGAGTTGAAAGGGATAAGAGTGGATGGGGGAGACAGACCCAAACAAGACTGATGGAAATGAGTACAACGAATCTGTTATACGTTCAGCTGGGTCGCTCTTTGAATGTTAAGTTTAGCTAGGTTGGATCCCAGCTGTGAAGAAAGAGGGAAAGGGAATTTCTAAGAATGATAGCTCTCTGGCCCCAAAGCACTGACACTGCGAGAGAGCTTGATGTCTCTGTGAAAAGCAAGGCACCTTGCTAGATGAAGAAATATCTGTGTATAAATATTGGATTACATCTGGTGTTTCTGTAGGACGTGTATGTCTAGCAGATCTCAAGTGGTTATCTTTTTGCTGATACTCTATCAGTTATACAACCTCCTGTGAGCAGAAATGTTTTTCTGCTCAGTAGTTACATGTGGTCCCAGTGTCCTCTGGGAAACCCCTTGGCTCTTGGTGGCCTCTGTGGTTCCTGCACCACAGCCCTTTTCCCATGTTCAAAGTACAGAGAAGAGCCTCCAACCCCCCTGTCTCCTTCCATGGGGTGTGGAGCTGCTGGGCCACTCAGTCCTCATGTGATTTCACCAGAAATAATCCAGTGAGCTGCTTTTGGCTGTGGCTGCGTTGTCAGGCTCCTGACTGACCTATGTGATTCTTCATATCTTACAGTATATTTCTAAGAATGTTTCTGCCACCGAGCACGTGATCCGAAGGGAAACAGAGACAACCTTTTCAGGAAGTCACTCCTGCTCCCCGTCCCATCACTGCTCCACAGCCACTCCTACGTCCAGCCAGAGGTGATGTATACGGCTTTCTCCTCAACTTTCTCCTGCTCTTTCCCTTAGGGTGCTATGAGATTCAAAGCCAGGAAAAGGTTTTCCTTTCCCTTCCTTTTCTGGTTTAATGTGATATTTGGCCCCACACTGATACACACAGGCCATGTCAACAGTACGTGTATTTGCTGGCACGGCTGGGTAGTGAGAGGTTTGGAAAGGGGTGATCCTTGACCCGTGGTGAAGTGAGAGCAGGATACTAAAGCAATGACATAGCTGGAAACTAGGAAGAAATTAAGTTGTGCCTTCAAGCTTTGCACAGACACAAATGGGAGGATGCATCTGGGAAAGGTTTTGCAAGTTGTGTTTGCAACCACAGTGAACACCTGTAATCTTTCATTAAGCACACACAGGTTATTCATTTCATGCTTGATATATTTAGAATGTATTTGCCTCATGGAAGGCAAAACACATGAAACATCAAAAAGTTTTTCAGCCAGTTAGAATCACAGAGTCATTAAGGTTGGGGAAGGCCTCTAGCTGTCAGCCCAACCCCACTGTGCCTGCTAAACCATATCCTGAATTGCCACAGCCACACTCTTTTTGAACCTCTCCAGGGACGGAGACTCCACTACTGTACTGGGCAGCCTCTGCCAGGGCTTCACCACTCTTTCCATAAAGAAATTTTTACTAATATCCAATCTAAACCTCCCTGGTGCAACTTGAGTTTCTTGAAGTTAATATCTGACTTGAGAGTCAGTTTTTCACCAGAGAAAAAAAAAACCCACTCCTGTGCTTATCCCAGTCCAGAAAGTTCCTTTGGAATCTCAGCCTCTGGGGTGGTGGCACCTCTTTCACTGGAAGTCTCTCTGAAGCCCCCGGGAAAAATACTTCTGGCAGGAAAGTACTGAGAATTTTTGCTAGACAGGGTGAAGCTTTTTTTTTTTTTTTTTTTTNTTTTTTTTACATTTCAAAATAGCCACCAGAGGGAAGGGCAGCGTTATCTCAGAAGCTGAAGTTCTCACAGGTTTTGAGAACATTTAAGTTGCAGCTGGGGCTTTCCTGTTTTTATGATGCCCACAAAAGTCCTTCAAATGCTCTAGAGAAGGTCACATGCTGGTTTGAGTTTGGATGTTCAGATTCTTCCTCATACACAGCTCTTATGCTTCTTCCAATATTTGATGGTGTTTCCCTAGGTGAGCACTTTGAAAAGTGGCCATGAATCTCCAGCTGTATCTCCACACTCTCAATGACGTATAGGTCACAGTGGACTGACTTCATAGAGCAAAAGTTGTCCTGCTTATTTACTTCATCTGTCCAATGTCGTTATAGAAGCACAGAATCATAAAATAGTTTCGGTTGGAAGGGACCTTAAAGGTCTTCCAGTTCCAACCCCCTGCCATGGGCAGGGACATCCCACTGGATCAGGCTGCCCGAGGACCATCCAGCCTGGGCTTGAACACCTCCAGGGATGGGGCATCCACAATTCCCTGGGCAACCTGTTCCAGTGCCTCACTACTCTCATAGTGAAGAAATTCTTCCTTATGTCTAGTCTAAATCTGCCCCTCTCCAGTTTATACCCATTCCCACTCGTCCTATTGCTACAAGCCTTTGTGAACAGTCCCTCCCCGGCTTTCTTGTAGGCCCCTTTCAGGTACTGGAAGGTCGCTATAAGATATCGGAGATCTTTGCCTCCATTAGTCCAGTAAGCAATGAGTCCTCTCAGCTAAAGCTCAAAAAGGGCTCCTAGCAGGTTTCTGCAGGGTTCAGGAGTTCATCAAGGATGAATATGGACTCTCAGTGTCAGAGCAGCTTCGTAGATCGGCAGAATTCTTTGGGTTGGAAGGAACCTTTACAGGTCATCCAACCCCCCAGAAGAAGCAGAGACATCTTTAACCAGACCAGATTACTCAGAGCCCCATCCAACCTGATCTTGAATGTTTCCAGGGATGAAACCTCCACTGCCTCCCTGGGCAACTTATACCAGTCGCTCCTCACCACCCCCTTATATCCAGTCTCAATCACCCCTCCATTCATTTGAAACCATTCCTCCTTTTCATGTCACAACAGGCCTTGCTAAATGCCTGTGCCAGCTTTCCTGTACGTGCCCTTCAGACAATGAATTTAGGTTTTCAGGTGAATTCCTCTCCAGGCTCCACTGGCTTAGATCTTCAACAAGTAGAGAGGGGACCACAAATGACTTGCTGACCTGAAAATGACTGCTTTGTCCCAGGAAATCCTAACCCTGCTGAGCCAGGCACTGTGTTTCCCAGGTTTATTTAACCCACATGCCTGGCTGAGTGTGTGCAAGTTGAGCCAGGTGCACAGAGGCTTCCATACCTACAGAGCTGCACCTTGCTGCCCTTCCAGGCTTACTTCAAAGGCCTGGGACTCCAGGGACATCTCTGGGCAGCTCCTGAAGACTCAAAGGTGTGTCTGGAGGGCAACATTAGCACATGGCAGCTGTGAGAAGGCATCTACCTTGCATAGCCTCTGGTCCTGGCTACCTGCCACCGCATCTTCATGAGTCAAGTGTATCCAGCAGGTGTTTCTTGAGGTGATGCCAGAAGCAAACTACTGGCATAATCAGGCTCCATTTTACTCAATCAGCGCCTCTAATGAGGACACCGTTTGAAGTTATAAATGAGCATGAGGGTTGCAGCTGAGCATGTGCCTGGAGCCATCAATAATTTACAAGTTCTCGGGAAGTCTTAAAGAGGCCTCCTCTCTTCTGCAAACCCCCTACCCCCAAATCCTCTGCTGGCACAACTCCATCTGGTGCAGTTTGGGACTTCAGAAGAGGGGAGATTGACATGAGATCTTGGGGATAAATGTTTTTTCTGTGAGGGTAGAGAGGCATTGGCCCAGGTTTCCCAGAGAAGTGGTGGCTGACCCATCCTTGGAGGTGTTCAAGGCCAGTTTGGATGGAGTTTTGAGTGCCTGATGCAGTGGGAGGTGTGGAACTGGGTCCATGGCAGGGTTTGGAACTGGATGGGCCTTGATGTCCCTTCCAACCCAAACCATTCCATGATTCTATGACCACATATTTCTGCTTTGTGGAGGCATGAGCCTGGTGGCTGTGGCATGAGTGGGCCTCCAGTGTGCACAGAGCCCCATGGGTCCCACTGAGCCCTTGCACATCTTTGCATCCAGCAAAGTGCAGGGAGAGCTCTAGGTGCTGAGCAAGTTCTAGCTGACATATCAGAGTTTTTGTCTAGATCCTTGAACACAATTTGCTGCTAAAATATTTTATAAACAAGTGGAAATTGGACATCTTGATCTCCATTTCGTATGGTTTTCTCTGTTGATCATGAAGTAAAGTTGAGTAATTTTATTCTGGTAGCATTTCTTAAGGGGCTGTCACTTGTCAGTGTAGATGTCACAGCTGAAGTATGCCTTTCCTTACCCTCTGATCTGAAAAAAGGCAAATCAAGGATAGGTTTGGGAAACTGGGCATCCCTGTCCAGATGTATCATAGTGAGAGAGAGAAAGGGGATACCAGTGCAGCACAGAGTGTGAGCTGTGCCTGCATGCAGCTTTTAGGAGAAGACCTTGTGGGAATTCCTTGCTCAATGTCCATGTACACTTTGGTTCACAGACATGAAAGCCACACCTGGAGCTTAGAGCGGACAGAGAGCCTGACTTCAGATTCCCAGTCTGGGATAATGCTCTCCTCAGTGGGAACCAGTAAATGTAACAGCCCTGCATGCGTGGAAGCACGGGCTCGCCGCGGGGCTGCCTTCTGCATTGAGGACTCACGGAGGCCCATGACGCAGTATCGTGACTCGGTGGATTCTCTACGGGACTCACCACACAGCGAGAGGTCAGACCCCACTGCTTGGTGCCTCCCAGGCAAAGCAGAAGTGAGCTGTGCCATCTGTGCTGGACACAAAAATGTTTGCTTCTGCCCATCCCTAGAGCAGCAGTTCTATAGTGGTGCTGGAGAAATGCCATCTCTGGTCCTACCAGAGGAAGCCACTGCCCCAGGAGGCTGCTCTTGCAGGGGCAGCAGTAAGCACTGCACCCTGCTCACCTGTCAGCGATGTAGGTATAGAGCACAGGGATGAGAGGAGTGCAAAAATACCTGGCTGGCATCAACAACTGGTAAAGAAAAAATTGGCTAAGGCAGTGGATGGTGAGCATGCCCTGGCCAGCTTAGTGGGGTGGCAGCTCAAGCAGGGTCTGGCCCTCCGGCTTATGGGGAAAAGATGTGCATCCTCGGTGTAGTTCTGGCTGGCCTAGTGAGCAGGGTGGCTGTATGTGAGGGCTCTGTATGGCCCAGCTCTCTGGAACGCAGCTGCAGAGCCAACACCATCAGGCAGTGAGAAACAGCAACAGGCATCCTCTCCCCAGTCTCGTTCTTCATGGTACAGAAACACATCTCCAACCTTGCTCCATCCCTTAGTGGGTGGTTATGGGCAACCCTAGGCAGCCACTTCAGGACTTCTCCCTGGGGAAGAGGAGAAAGGCAGCATCTCCTGCTCTCTCCTTCCTGTCCCTCATCTATTCAGGCCAGCTGACCCTGCTCATACAGGACCCTGCTCATACTTCCCGGACAGGGAAGTATGGGAGCCTGGGCAGCCTGGGAGCCTGGGCAGCCCGAAATAACTGGAGATACCAAGTGGAGCTGTTGACAGGAACTAAAACTGCTCTTTAGAAAGAGGTGATGCTGAAGGAAGGGCTGTTTGGAGGGCAGCTAAACCAGCCCTGAGTTGCCCCACTGATGTTGTCACCAGGGTAGGTGGAAGTGGGTGGCTGCCTTTCTGAGAGACCAGATTTTTGCTAAGTCGGAGCAAGCGATGCCCAGGCTTTGCCTGTCTGAGACCAAAGCATGTTGAGGTCCTTCCTCAGAGACAAGTTTAGCAGCTCTGGAGGGAACAGAAAGCAGCTGACGGGCACAAGAGAGGCAGGGAAGTCTTGACTCAGCCTGCTAGGAGGTGCTGCAAGGTTTGCAACAATGCAGGCTGGGAATTGCACAGGGTCCCTCAGGAAAGCCAGTCTTGGGATGCATAGTGCCCAAACGCACATTGGAGCTGACGTCTCATCTTTTTCCACACCGGTGGAAAGAGTTTCTGCCTGGTTCCCCAGGAGACGCCAAACTCCAGGACCAGCTGCACTGGAGTCTTCATGGGTCCCTGCACCTGGTACTGAGTGGGAGCGTTTTGTATTTGTTGTGTGTCCAAACAGAGTGTTGCTTCTTCCAGGTATGTGTCGGCCCTAACCACACCAGCACGCCTGTCACCTGTCGACTTCCACTACTCGATAGCTGCACAGGTGCCCACCTTCGAGATCACATCCCCCAACTCAGCGCACGCCGTCTCCCTGCCGCCGGCGGCCCCCATCAGCTTCCGTGTGGAGGAGCAGCAGCCCCTCCTGAGGCGCTACCAGCTCCCCTTCCAGGACTCGCAGCGGTACGACAGCTACTACCAAAGGAAGACCTACCTAAATGACAGCATGGGGAGCCTGCCCTCCAGCCCCTTCCGCATCACGGAGGACGACGAGTACGAGACGACGCAGGAGTACGTCACAGCGCTAGAGCAGCCAAAGAAAACAGCCAGCAGCAACAGGCGGTGGAAAAAATCCAAACTGAATGGGCACGTCCCCCACAGAGCCAGAGCCGTCCGGGACTCCTTCTCCTTCAGCAGCGCCTCTTACAGCGAGTCTGACGAGGAGCTGGTGGCTGAGAGCACCCCTTTCCTAAGCACTCAGAACAATGAGGCGGTGCACACAGAGTCGCCCGCACTCCACCGGCCGGGCGAGAGCCGGACTCACTACTCGTGCAGCAGACACAGCGCTCACGGGGAGAGCGGGCGCAGTGGCCTCGCGCACACGACGCCCAAAGCGGACGTGGATCCTCTCTAGGCACCTCCCTGACTCACGCGCCTGCAGCCGTAACCCGCATGGAGGAGGCGGAAGAGGGAGATGAGACAAAACATAAAAGAAATATTTTTATTTTATATAAAAGAGGGAAAAAATATAACAAATAAAATGTTTTATTTTCATTTTAGCAAAGTTGTCTTATAATAGCTAACGGCAATGACTTTTTTATAGGGAATCTCTATTTATATGTAATGTCTTGATTTACAGCTTCCGAGAAAAAAAAGTAAAAAAAAAAAAAAAGAAGAAGAAGAGAAAACAAACAATAAAGTTAAAAAAAAGTGGGCCAATTTTTGACTACTTAAAAATAGAAAACAACTCTCGTGGTGCCTTTTGCTGTATGCTAGTGCTGGGATTCATGCCGAGGATTCTGTTTCAGTAGCATTTTTAAGATCATTGATTTTTGTTTGGGAGACAACCTGTCACAAGGGGTGCTCTTCCCTTGGGAGAAAACAGCCTCGCCAATTTGTCCCGTTCCCGGCTCTTAATGATCTTATTCTTTAAGGTATCGTTTAAACACACATCGAGGACATGAGTGGGAGCATTTCCATTATCATGTCTAGTGGGGATCTGTCTTGCCCTGTAAAACACTTGTATTTTCACTTAAATCAGGAGAAAAAGAAACCCAACATCACCATACTGAAAGGTGGAAATAATGTTTCTTTTGCCACACAGGTAGGAAGATGAAAGGCAAGGGTGCAGCGGAGCAGCCCATACAATCCGATGCTCGGTCTTTGGCTGTTGTTCCTGCGTGGCTGCACTTGGCTTGGCGCAGGTTTGCCGTCCAGCGAGGCAGACACCCGTATGGATGTGGTGAAGTAGCCTCCTGTTCCGTGTGGCTGCATCCAGCTCCCTGCGCCAGCCCTGGCAGGCAGATGACAGTGCGTGGTGGCTGCTTGGGCAAGCCCCACTCAGGCTGCATTGCCCTTCTGGTGCTGTGCTGGCCGCAGTGTCTCCTTGCCCAGCGCTGGCCATGGGGCTGCAGTGTTCTGCGTGCCGTGTTCGGCCGCGGTTCATATGGTGCTGGGCGGGCCCGGCGGTGCAGCACGACCGCAGCTCACCTGGATGCCTGGGTGGCTGGCAGGAACCCGAGCACTTCTGGCCCCTGCACTGAGAAGGGCCCTGTGTGGGGCAACCCGGTGAGCGGATTCTTCCGTACTGCCATGCCATATATTGTAAAGACAGATGTTACTGTCATGTCTTGCCATGGATAATGGACGTCATGTTTCCACACTCGGAGCAGCTCTGGCCATCGGCTCTGTGGCACAAGAGACAGTCACGTGTATGTGGGCAGCAGAGCATCCCCGTGGAAGTGCCCCTCTCTCCTCAGTTCTCTGCAGCAAAACCTGTTTACATTGTAGCCTGACTTTTTTCTTTTTATATTTTTACTTCTGCATGTCCTTTGCATTTCAGATACTGTAGATTGGATGCATGGTGAAGCTGTGACTGAGAAGATAATACAACAATTGACAGTGTATTTCATTTAACTTTTAGCAATAAAGTAACTAAACCCTCTATTCCTCACCCACAATGGGGTCAGATAGAAAACTCTGCTAATTTGTCATAAGATGATTGTCCAAGTTTGCTCTGGATAGTCTGAATGTCAGAACTCTCGACTGTTTAACACTTGAACATTTTTTATATTATAAATAAAATAAGAAATAACAAGCTCTGGGCTGCATTCATCTCAGGCAATTTGGGGGTAAGAGGGGAGCTGGGACAGGTACCACACACAGACCAGTTAAGGATGGAAGAGACCTCTGGAGGTCATCTGGTGCAGTCCTCCTGCTCACCCAGAGCCAGTTGCCCAGGATTGTGACCAGACAGGCTTTGAATAACTCCAGGGGTGATATTCAAATTGGGAAACCTATGCCAGCGTTGTGTTACCCTCATGACAAAAAAAGCATCATCTTGTGTTCAGACTGAATTTCCTGGTTTTTCATTTGTCCTCACTGCCTCCAGCCCAGTCGCTGGACATTGCTGAGATGAGGTTGGTTCCCTCTTCTTTGTTTCCTCCAACCAGGTATTTAAACATGAATAAGGTCCACCTGAGCCTTCTCTTCTTCATGCTGAACAGTCCCTAATGGCCAGGAGGTCCATGTGTCCGAGCAGCAATGTGCAAAGGCGGTCTCAATATCTAGGGCTGGAGATGAAGGTGGTAGGATCAAGTCGTGATTTGGGTGGCATTTGTCATCATATCATGTCCCATGTGTGTGCAGTCCCAAGCATGGCTGGATGGAAGCTACAATACTATGCAGCTCTCCACCCCCTGGTTTGCTCTTGGGTTAGGCTGCAGCTGCTCTTTGTCTTTGCCCCCCCCAACTTCCCTCCTCCAGTAGCTCATGGAGCGTGGTGAGGTGGATAGGAGTGGGCAGAGAGCATTCCACCCCCTGGGAGGCACAAGCATAGCAAGTTGCTCAGGGTGAGGATCACCAGGGAAAGCAACCAAGTAGGCAAGAGAGATGGGGAAACCTTTGGGTTCCTAATGGCTCTCTTCAATGTCTGTGAGCTCTGTGCATGGAGAAGTCCACCTGGGACTGGCTCAGCAGCATCTGCATGATAAGAAGTTTGCAGCTCTTGGGTCTCCTGCTGCCACGCTGTGGGCCAGGAGGCAGAGCAATGGTATGGCTGAATCTCAGGGTGTGCTCAGTGCAGCTGACCCCCACCAGGCTTTGCCATCACGGTCTGCTCTCCAGGTCCCTTGGAGAGGAGCTGTGCATTTGCCCAGCGCTGCCCTGCGTATGGGGATGCTTCCCTGCTCCACGCTTTGCAGAATCGGTGATGCTCTGCATCTGCTGAGGCGCTGCTGGCTCTACACCATGGCAAACTCCTGACTGCTCTTGGTGATTTCTTGTTTTGTGCGCCCCTTGGTTCCCATCCTTTTGTTATATATTTGGAGGCAGTTGCACTACTGCCATTTTCTCTCCAATTGCTTCTGTACCTGTCTCCTTTTTTTTCCTGTTGTTGTTGGGTTATTTTAGAACCCTCCTTCCCAGCCATGTGTATTCTGAGGGTTTAGATGTAAATATTTTACAGCAATTTTCACTGGTGAGGGAGCCTCTGAAGCCTCCTGCCAGGGTTGTGCTGAATGTGTGATGTGTACAACACCCTTCCCAGAGGGGAGAGAATCTCTCCACTGGCACAGATAGGATGACGCAAGCAGGAGAGTCACATCCTGGTTGTGGGATTACAAAGCCTCACCCCCCCCAAAAAAAAAAGTCCCTCTAGGATGAATTTGGTGTGAGATTATGTCTAGGAGAAGGGACCTGGCAGGAAGGTCAGGCTGAACCAGCACCATCAGGAGATGCTGTCTGAGACGCAGTGCAGTCATGCTGCATGCTGGACAGCCTGGCACAGCCTGGGAACTGTGCCAGAAGGTGCATTTATGTACCTCCAGGAGGAGAAAAATATGTGGTTGCTTAATTTCCTGAGATGCTGCTCTTCTCTCTTAATTGTGGCTGGATGCTCCACCTCCAGGGAGGGAAGAAGGAGAAAGATAAGCATTTTCTTCCTGGTCACAAGCTGAGGTTGTGGCTTAGTCAAAAAAGGCATTCGTGGGTCTTCTCATCACTCTCTCATAGTTAAGACGTTCACCTCATCTTCACACGTATATGCATCTGCATCAATACTTGTGCATCAGGGCAAACATGTTTTCCAGTAAGTGCAAATTAAACTCTCTGTGCTCTTAGTTGTCTTGCCAAGGTCTGTTTAACCCTGGTTGCTACCTCTTTCCACATCCATTGGGTAGTGACTCTCATGGTGGTGGGGCTCTTTGCTGGACCCTCAAGGAGACTTTGCAAGATCCTTCCTTTCTCTGTGCCTCAGTCCTGACCGAGGACAGCAGACTGATGCCTTTCAACATGGGGGCCAGAGCTGTTCTTCATGGCTTCCTTGGACCCACAAGAGATGGCCCTGCCTGCTGGAGGGGATGGTCAGAAAGGACAGGTACAAGACATTACTTGGGAGTTTGGACAGCAAGAGCTGGGACTGGCCTTCCCCTGGGCTTCCACTGTGTGAGTTTGGGCACCAGATGCTTCATGCCAGTAGCAGCATCTTGGAGAACTTCAGTGCAAGAGTTGTCTGTACAGTACCTGAGAGAGGAAAGCACATGATGACTTGGAGAAACAGTCATGACACTTGATGTAGCCATGGACTTCTCTGAGAACAGTTCTCAGAACATCTCCAAACACCAGTGCGGATGTTGCCACCTTTCTCCTCCCATAGACCTCTAGATGGCACATGGAGAGATCAGAAATGCACCAGACGGAGGAGTTACCTGAAAGTGGTCTCAAAGCAGCCCATCTGTCCATGAATAAGCCACTCATCTAGAGCATAAGCAGGCCAGTGCTTTCTGCTCCTAGGAGGATGGGTGGGCTGGTACCCTGCTGTGAAAGGCATGACTATTTTCTGGCACTGCCTGCCCATAGGAACCTGCCTTTCCTGAGGCAGCAGCTGGTGGTGTTCCGGGTCAGCCTGGGTATCTAGTGCTGTGGAATCTGGCACCAACCCAGCATGTGGTGAACTGTACTTCAGACCAATTCTCTTTATCAACAGATCCAGCTTTATTGTTACTCTTTTTTACATGAGTCTTAGTGCATCATTTCAAATAAACTATCAAACTGTACAAAGAAACAGAGAGATAAAAGAAGAAGTGACAAAGTTGGGCAGAGGGTTTTAGTGTCATGAACCACCACAGGACACAGTAGTCCATGGGCTCTCAAGCCTTTAAAGTCCAAAGAAATCTTATTTTGTTCATTTAAAAAAAAATGCAACATACAAAACAACAAATGACTAATTAGCAGCTACAAGATCCTTCAAAACTGGAACTTGATTACTGTGAATGCACCTAGGGGAACGAAAAGCAATCTGAGATAAAGAACTAAACCAACAGTGAAATAAATAAATAAGGTGTGGGAGGACAGTTGTGGCGTTCAAATGCAGAGGAATCTCTTCTAGCACAACAGCAAATCATTGGACCACAGACAGCAGAGAGGAACAGAAACACAGTTCCCTGCTTAAAAGAGTACAGCATGTGCATTGTGGAATGGAGGCAGTCCAACTCTGATGGGCAGGTGGAATCACTCCTGCACACGAAGGTTTGGCTGGAACTGAAGCACAGCTCCAATTGTGCCTTGAACCCAAAGTGGTGGATGCCATGGATGCGAAATGTGCGGCCACTTGGCCAGTTTGTCTGAACACGCAGGAACATGAGGGTGATGTTTCACAGCAAAGCCAGATGGGGGCCGGTGTGGGGGAGGTTGTAGTGGGAAGGAGAGTGAGGAAGGAACATAGGCTACTGCATTTTTTAAAACATCCTGGTGGGCTGGTCAGACCCTCCATGGTCCCCAGGCAGCTTGCCTTCACTTGCACATTGAGGTTAAAAACCCATGTTAAAGTTTCCTTATATATATTTATTTATATATATTCATATATATATATATAAAAAGGATAAGGAGACAGAGGGCACTTCAGGACTGTTCTGCCATGGGTAGGTGACGTTCCCACATGCTATACTGAAGATGCCTCTAGCTCAGTCAGTGACCAGATCAAGACAGCGTCCCATCGCAACGTGCTGAACGATGCTCCTCTTGCGGGAGGGACATGTTCCCCGATGTTCTGTGCCCTCCTCTGGGAGCGCTGGTGGTGCCAAAGACCTTCATCTCAGTTGAGTTTCCTGCACTTTTGGACATGAAGTGGTGGGGACTCCAGGGAGAGAAGAAGGAGAGAGAGGGCTGGTGGAGAAAAGAGCAACCTTGCCCTTGAGGAACCAGCATATCCCTTTATTGTGCAGGTTGCAGTAGAAGGGAAAGAAAAGCCCCTGATGTTGTTGAGGATGAAGAAATGCTGTGTCTATGATGCTGAAATGCCAGAGCATTGTCAGGGAGAGTCAACTAAAGCTTCTTTGATTTCTTTCACTAGAGCAGTCGCTGTGTTGTACACGTCTACGGTCTTTTTCATGTCATTCCCTAGGTAAAATTGTGCTCATCAATCTAGTCCAGGAGCGCAAAGCATCATCAGTTCATCCCCGCTGTGCGCACGTTCCTTGTTAAGTGTTCTGCTCTAAAATGTCCTTTTCTGCCTTACAGCTGACAGACATATGCCCTTGGCTTAAGGAAGGGCTCGAATGTGTCTTCCGCAAAGCAATGTCGTCAGCTTCCACTTTGAAGAAACTGGTTTCAATTCTCTCCAGGTCATCTGTCCCAGCTTTTATTTTCATGCACAGCAGGTTGATGTATGTCTCATAGCGGCTCTTCTGCAGGGAAAGAGGGAACAGAGAGCCTAGGAACAGGGACAGGCCATGGCATGGACGGAAAGCAGAGGTAAAGCCTTCTGCTACTGCAGGAGAACACAGTCTGTATCATTAGGATCCCATTAATCACACTCAACAAGTACTGTTTAACCACCTCACAACACCTGGTCTACGAAAAGCCTGATCACCCCACGGTTGAAAGGGTTGAGGGGAAAGGTGAGGGTTGTGCAAGACTCTCCAGTTGCTCTTACAGGTCTTGACTGCCACTCAAACTTTCTAAGGTGGATACTGGGGGCAAACCCAGGTGAACAGATCTGTTCTTTCCTGACTTAGGAGTTCCCTTCAACTGATTCAAGTGCTTCTGCTTACTATTGTTTCCATTGAGTGATTCACTTGTTACTGCTAAACTGTGCCCTCAAGGAGGTGCATCACCTTTCTGCCTGGCAGCATTATTCCAAGGGGAGATGGAACATATTTGTATGGAGTTGTGTGCTACCCCAGTCCTTTCCCGTAACATTTCACAGGCAGCAAATACTCTCTTTGTCAGCAGAGAAACAAGCATTTCCAGAGCCCACCTCCTAAGTCAGATGAGATGAATTGCACTCTGAAAGTGCCAGCTTCTCCCTGAAGATGGAGAAGGCAGTCTAGAGAAAACCCTCAGATGGAGACTTCTCTGCAGGCACCCAGAGAAAGTGTTTGGTGAACAGGAGGCAGCAGCAAGCACTTATGCGAAGGATTGGTACAAAGGGAAGGGAACCGACAGGCAGGGTTAGGTTGGGATTTACACAAAAAGGTGGTGCAGCCCTGGTATGCAGGAGGTGGGACATTCCCATCCTTGTTGATTCCTGAGACTCAGCCACAAAATGGCAAACTCAGGCTTGGCCAATACTGGGAGTAATTCACACTCCTGCTGAAGAGGACAAGAGACCTCCAGCAGCTACTTCCCATGGACACCTCTGTGGCAGGAATCACCTTCTGCTCAGCTCTCATTGGAATGAAACATCCAATTCTTCCACAATTAAATGCTTGTCAGCCTTTATGGAGAGTTTAAACTTAGCTACATGCATCCTCAAGAAGCCTGCAATCAGCTCTAATGCTGGTTCAGGCTTTATTTACAGAAACAGTTGCAGCAAAACAAGATTAATTCTCCCAGGGATCCCCTTAGCTTTCTATTAATGTTGTTCAAAAGGATTGATGCATACCAAGAACTGAACCACTTTCTTACATGGGACTTGAGGAAATGTCAAGTTTCAGCACAGGAAAGGATGATTTTATTTCTCTCATCAGTATTCCCCTCCTCTGTTTGGAAAACACAGAGGGGAGGAAATGTCTGTTACTTCTTTTTTTAGCTTCGGTGCAAAACAATGAGACTTGCTGCTGCCCCAAGACACCCATCCAGCTTTGAACCCTTGTCCTTCTCTCTCCTTTCTGGTTCTCCCAGGCTCACAGCATCCACTCCGGAGTTCTCAGTTCTCCTCAATCAGCCAAGGTGTCATTTATCACAGAAAAGATGAAAGTTCCTTTACCTCAAATATTAGGTAATGTTCTTTAAGTCTGTATTCCTCAGCCTCTTTTGACTTGAGGCTCTTCTCTACGGGATGTAATTTATGCTCTGCTAATTCGTCTGCAATCTGCTTCATTTTATTTTCATGAGATCTCAGCTGTTCCTCCTGCCGAGAGAAGCGTGTCAGGTAATAAAACAGAAAAGTGCAACACCCAAGTGCACCGCCTGCCTGTTGATGAGGGATCTGTTCTTGCAAGGACAGGAGCTCAGCTACTGTGCCAGAGTCAAAGGTGTGTAGAGAATTGGCAAATACGTCTGATAAGGAATAGCTGAAACACAGGTATAAGATCAGAACTCCTGTATCACAACAGCCAAGAGTGGATTTCTCTGGCACCCAGGGTTCTTTAGCATCATAGAATCACAGAACAGTTTCGGTTGGAAAGGACCTCAAAGCCCGTCTAGTCCCACCCCAGCCATGGGCAGGGACACCTCCCACTGGATCAGGAGCTCCAAGCCCCATCCAACCTGGTCTTGAACACTTCCAGGGATGGGGCAGCCACCACTTCTATAGGCAGCCTGCGCCAGTGCCTTACCACTCTCACAGGAAAGCATTTCTTCCTAAGATCTCATCTCAATCTACCCTCTTTCAGCTGAAAGCCATTCCCTCTTGTCCTGTCCCTGCACTCCCTGATCAAGAGCCCCTCCCCAGCTCTCCTGTAGGTAAAAATAATAAATATTAAATGCTCTGCATCTTTTAACAGCCAGGCAAAACCAGCAGTGTCCCAAGAGTTGCTTATCTTGCTCTTTTTTTGCCCTCCCCATCAGGGCTTTAAGAATAGCAACATCTGGGCACATGTGGTTCAACAGATAGGAGCTATTTTCTCTTCCCTGTCATTTCAGACTGTCCTCTCATTTGCTGCAGACCAGTGTGTCCATACTCTTTGGAGGTGCTAAGGCACATTAGACTTTCCCTGGAAAGTGCAAACAGAAGCTGCTCTTTGGATGGTGGCTGTCCATGACTTTTGGTTAACTGAGCCTTAGGCAACCATGGTCGCACTGCTTCCAGAAAATCTTCCCCACTGAGTCAGACTCAGAAACCCCTTGTTTGTGGCTTTTTGGCTTGAGAAACAACAGGATGCCACCTAGGAGTGCCACGTCATAAAATATACCCTGGCTGTTTGGCTCAACAACATCACTGTTTCAAATCCAGAACAGAAAAGTGCCGGGATGTGATGGGCAAGGAGCAATAAACAAGCCAGAACTAACTGCCATATAGGCAGGTGTGGGTGCATAGGGATGTTTAGTAGTCATTGCAAAGGAAACATTGCCCTGAAGCTGGGATTTGCCATGACCTGTCCAGGTTGCCCTCTCTGCTCCCCTGTTTCTTCCCTGACAGTGTCTATAAGGCAGGAGCCGGGGGAGCTGCAGCTTGGCTCAGCCTCCTCCATCCTCCTCCTGAGCACCCCTCCATAGCTCTTTTCCTCACATGTTACCTGGCACAGCTTGGTCATCGATGAAGGCAGGAGTGGGCGGCAGAACTTCTTCATGGAGCAGATAGCAGCTGGGAAGGCTGGGGCAGAGAAAATGGCAGCAACAAGGTTGATTCGCAGGATCCAAGAGAGCATTTCTTCCTTACTTCTGTCATGGAGGAGGGAAGAAGAGAGGTAGGTGTCTGTAAATATTCCTGACCCAGGTAATCCTAGCTCAGGACCTCCTTGGAGCCACTGTCTGTCAGGAAGGCCATCACAGGCTTTGCTTTGAAACCATTCCTGTGCCATTCCCTGCAGTGTGGAGACAACCACAGTGGGAGCACTGGGACAGAATTTGATGGCACAGAGGTGCATTTTGGGCTGGCTGCTTGTGTGGACTTTAACAACATCAGTTCTATGTGGCCATCCCATAAAAGGCAGGTAGCACTGGAACATATATTTCAGACAGAAAAACACTTGGGACACATTCTGAAACAGTCTGAATGCATCCATATATCTATGTCCTCCTTTCCAGTGGCTGCACCTATGCAATCCTGGAGACCTGCTCTTGCAATGCTGAGTAAACCATATTATGAATGCGTTCTGCTCCACCAGCTTCCTCTCAGCACTTTGGCAGCCAAACCCTAGCTGGAGTCATAGAATCGTGGAATCATGGAATGGTTGGGGTTGGAAGGGACCTCAAAGGCCATCTAGTTCCAACCCCTGCCAATGGGCAGGGACACAGCAAAGTATTTCTCCCCAAGATCTCACCTCAATCTACCCTCTTTCAGCCCAAAACTATTCCCCCTTGTCCTACCCCTGCACTCCCTGATCAAGAGCCCCTCCTCAGCTTTCCTGGAGCCTCTTTCAATACTGGTCTAAGGTCTCCCTGCAGCCTTCTTTTCTCCAGGCTGAAAAACTCCAAATCTCTCCAGCTCTTGGATCATATCCATGTCCTCCTCTGGCCTCACTCCAACAGCTCCATGTCCTTCCTGTCCTGAAGACTCCAGAACTGGACAGGGGTCTGTAGGTGGGGTCTCACCAGAGTGAAGCACCTGGTCCAAATCTCCTCCCTGGCCCTGCTGGTCCCACTGCTCTGGATACAGCCCAGGAGGCAGTTGGCCTTCTGGACTGCAAGTGCTCATCACCAGCTCTTGTCGAGCTTCTCATCAACCAGCACCCCAGTCTGTAGGACTTTGCTTGAGGAAATGTGAGGACAGGCTGCAAAACAAAGGTAGGGGGTGGAGCACTGCAGTGCTAACATGTGAATGAAAGGGAAAGGGAAGCCATTTCTCTTCTCAGCCCATCACCCCATCCCATCAGCCCACTCTTGTGACAGATGAGGAAGGATCTCCAGACTGACACACCAAGTAGGAACTGTGACCCCATGACCAAGTCCCTTGCACAGCCCTACAGCCCTCACCTTTCTCCCTCCAAGGTTGCCCCCTAAAACCTGTGTTAGTCTAGGCAGGTCAGAGGGAGTCTGGCCTGGCTGGAGGTCAGGCTGCTAGCCCCATCTCTGTGTGGAGAGTTGGTACTTACGGAGCCTGGAAGAGGAAGACTCTCCAGTCAGCTGTCTTCAGCTTGAGCACGTTGGACTTCTTGCTGTAGTCAGAGGCTTTTGTGGCTAAGGCGTGGTGCACACGGATGGCATTTTTCAGATCCACTTCAGAGAGGTCTTTGTCAGGTTTATATTCATCCTGTGAAGAGAAACGTTAATTGGATAATGACAACACTACCATTTGTGGGCTACTTTAATGAATCTGCCTTTCTCTGGGCTATAATCACAGAGTGCCGAGACTAGGATAAGCACAGCTTTGTGTGGTAAATGCTAAGAGCTGATAATGATAATAATTAACATCTGGCAACTCCTTCCATCATTAAGTTCACTGGGAAGATGTGAAGAAAGAGATGAAAGTTTCAAAGGTAATTATCAATAGTTCTCTCTACCTCGGCACATGCCTGAGGCTCAGCAGGGGGAAGGCACAAGCAGGGGCTGGGTTTCTGCCGAGCTTCACCCATAGTGCAGAGCTCAACCCACAAGGCAACTCCCGGTCATATGCGAGTGCCTGCCCTGATGCTGCAGATTTGTGTGGCAGAGGATCTGGGCTCAGGTCTTGCACCATCTCAGGCAGCCCTGGAACAGCAGCTTCTCTGCAGGCTCTGCACCTCCCTGCAGGTCGGGGGCTTGCGGGGCGGTTGCCAGACTGAGCGTGGCCCACCTAAACAAGGCTTGGTCTGTCTTTAGAACCCTTTGGCATGGTCTCTCAGGTAATTCATCACTTGCAAGCCACAGCAGCAATCCCTGCATTCCTGCTTTCCTTTCTCCAGTGAAGGTCGATTTCACGCAAGTAGGGAATGGGGCGATAGCTGCAGAAGCATAGATTTTATAAAGAGATAGAAAATACCAAATGTGAGACTCTGAAGGGATGATCTGAGCCCAGCACTCTTTCAGTCCAATCCATCCTATGTCTCACCTTTGCTTCCCAAGTGGCTGCGTTCCCAGCCACTTAAAGCAATACCCTCCCTCCAACTCTGTACTCCTGCCAGCTCAAAAGCTGTTCCATCCAGGAGATGAGGCGGAAGGAAGGAGGGAAGGAGGGAAGGAGGGAAGGAGGGAAGGAGGGAAGGAGGGAAGGAGGGAAGGAGGGAAGGAGGGAAGGAGGGAAGGAGGGAAGGAGGGAAGGAGGGAAGGAGGGAAGGAGGGAAGGAGGGAAGGAGGGAAGGAGGGAAGGAGGGAAGGAGGGAAGGAGGGAAGGAGGGAAGGAGGGAAGGAGGGAAGGAGGGAAGGAGGGAAGGAGGGAAGGAGGGAAGGAGGGAAGGAGGGAAGGAGGGAAGGAGGGAAGGAGGGAAGGAGGGAAGGAGGGAAGGAGGGAAGGAGGGAAGGAGGGAAGGAGGGAAGGAGGGAAGGAGGGAAGGAGGGAAGGAGGGAAGGAGGGAAGGAGGGAAGGAGGGAAGGAGGGAAGGAGGGAAGGAGGGAAGGAGGGAAGGAGGGAAGGAGGGAAGGAGGGAAGGAGGGAAGGAGGGAAGGAGGGAAGGAGGGAAGGAGGGAAGGAGGGAAGGAGGGAAGGAGGGAAGGAGGGAAGGAGGGAAGGAGGGAAGGAGGGAAGGAGGGAAGGAGGGAAGGAGGGAAGGAGGGAAGGAGGGAAGGAGGGAAGGAGGGAAGGAGGGAAGGAGGGAAGGAGGGAAGGAGGGAAGGAGGGAAGGAGGGAAGGAGGGAAGGAGGGAAGGAGGGAAGGAGGGAAGGAGGGAAGGAGGGAAGGAGGGAAGGAGGGAAGGAGGGAAGGAGGGAAGGAGGGAAGGAGGGAAGGAGGGAAGGAGGGAAGGAGGGAAGGAGGGAAGGAGGGAAGGAGGGAAGGAGGGAAGGAGGGAAGGAGGGAAGGAGGGAAGGAGGGAAGGAGGGAAGGAGGGAAGGAGGGAAGGAGGGAAGGAGGGAAGGAGGGAAGGAGGGAAGGAGGGAAGGAGGGAAGGAGGGAAGGAGGGAAGGAGGGAAGGAGGGAAGGAGGGAAGGAGGGAAGGAGGGAAGGAGGGAAGGAGGGAAGGAGGGAAGGAGGGAAGGAGGGAAGGAGGGAAGGAAGGAAGGAAGGATATATATAAGAAAACCTGGCCTCGGCTAAAGAAACCACTCCCCCGGACCATGACCATGTTAGAAGCTTTGTCAGGACAGTGTCCCTGCAAGGTCTTGCCTTGCCCTGCTGGTTACAGGACTCACTTGCTCTTATGGTTTGCTTCCCTTAATGGTCCTTGTCTGTCAGCACAGGGATGGCTCTCTGTGATTGTGGTGGTCTATGTGTGCCAGCCCCTCCTTAGCTTTCAAGCTAGAGCTTGATCTGTTCTGCAGATCTGACCTTTTATAGCTGTGTCCTGGTGGTAGAGATACCGCCCTTTAGGAAAAGCTACACTGCAACTTCCAGCTTTCTAACCCTGGTCAGTAAGCCTGTTCTTTGCTCATAAAAGTTTCCCCTCCACTGCTCTGAAGAGCCACAGGGACCAGATCTCCCCAGTCTATTGATATGGCTCACCCACAGCCCTATTCCTAGTGGGAGATAAACTTCTGAAGCTTCTTCCTTTTCTGAAGCAATCATCCCATCCAGGAGAGCAGCTCCCTACTGTGCTCACCAATGTGTTTGAGCCTGAGATGCTTGGCCTTCTAAGAAATGTTGTGGGGCTCAGCCCAGAAATGTTTGTCAGGGGCTCCTGCCTCATGCAACCACCTTCTCAAGTATGAACAACACAGAAAAGTCCTAGCTTCCCAGCAGGAGGTGTGGGTGCTGTGGGCACCCTGTGATCTGGGTGACATTCAAATGGGCTGTGCTGTGAGGCAAGGGAGGTGGCTTTTCCTCAGTGAGGGTTTCTGTAGCCAGAGGAATTGACTGCTTCCATTTTAACAAAGAAAATAAAATTCGTTGCCTTATGAGGACCTAATATGTTACCCTCCTCAGAAAGAAATAGTTGCTTGAGGGAGACATCACTGCTCAAGCGTCATATATTGCAGGCAGACTTCCAATTCTGGATGTTTTTCCAAGTCTGAAGCTCTTTTGATCTGAATAAATCTGACTGTGATCACAGAATCATAGAATGTCTTGGGTTGGAAAGGATTTTTACAGGTCATCAATTCCAACCCACCTGCAGAAGTGGGGACATCTTTAACTCAATCAGGTTGCTCAAAACCCCATCCAGACTGGCCTTGAATATTTCCAGGGATGAGACATCCATGACTTCTCTGGGCAACCTGGCCCAGTGCCTCCCCACCCTCACAGGAAATTATTTCTTCCTTATATCCAGTTTAAATCTCTTCTCTCTTAGTTTAAAATCATCACTACTTGTCCTGTCACAACAGGCCTGTCTAAAAAAATTCCTCCCCGGCTTTCCTGGAGCCCCTTTGTGTACTGGAAGGCGGTTCCAAGGTCTCCCTGGAGACTTCCCTCCTCCAGGCTGAACAACCCCAACTCTCTCAGCCTGTCCTCATACAAGAGTTGCTCCAGCCCTTGGATCATCTTCATCGCATCATCTGGACTACTCCAACAGATCCTTCAACATGTCTGTGCTGTCCATGATCTCTTTTTTCAAGATAAACTTTCTGAAAATGGGGTGAACATGTCCTCCATGTGACAAGGAGGAACCACCATAGCTGCAAAGTGGTTTGACTGATGCAGAGCTTCACCTCAAATGGTATCATCATGTATTGCCTCTACTGATCTCAGGCTCACAGGCATCCATGTAGGTGTAAGGAAAAGACAGATCATATAGTTATAGAATGGGTTGGGCGGGACCTCAAAGCCCATCCAGTTCCAGGTCTCTGCCATCAGCAGGAACACTTTTCACTAGGTCAGGTTGCTCAAAGCCCCATCCAACCTGGCCTTGAACCCCTCCAGGGATGGGGCAGCCACCACTTCTATAGGCAGCCTGTGCCAGTGCCTTACCACTCTCACAGGAAAACGTTTCTCCCTAAGACCTCATCTCAATCTCCCCTCTTCCAGCTGAAAGCCATTCCCTCTTGTCCTGTCCCTGCACTCCCTGATCAAGAGCCTCTCCCCAGCTTTCCTGTAGGCCCTTTTTCTAACTCTGGGCTCAGTAAATCTAAATACAATTGAATCAAGCAGGGTTTCTTTACTTTCTGCCTCCCTGCTGGTGGAAATAGGCTGCATTTGCAGGAGTGTACGCTGCTAGAGGGTCATTTCAGCACAGGCTGATTCTGCCAGGAAGCTCATCTAAATGCCTGTCCTGCAGTAGTTGTGACATTACACATGGTTGCTGATGCTGGAAGCTCTCTGTGTGCTCTTAAACAGGCACCCTCTTCAAACAGCTCCAAGGTTAGATGGTATGTGTGTGAGGATGGGGCCATCTCAGTGCCCAGAACTTACACCCTACCATAGGTTACACCACGGAGCTTTCCCTTGGAGAATAATTCAGGTGAGATCTTAGGGAGAAATGTTTTGCTGTGAGGGTGGGGAGGCCCTGACCCAGGTTGCCCAGAGTAGTGGTGGCTGCCCCATCCCTGGTGGTGTTCAAGGCCAGGTTGGATGGGGTTTGGAGCCTCTGATCCAGTGGGAGGTGTCCCTGCCCATTGCAGGGGGTGGAACTGGATGGGCTTTGAGATCCCTTCCAACTCAGAACATTCTATGATTCTATGATAAACCCACTGCCCTTCCACAAAGCCAGCCAGCTTTACTCTGAAGCCTCCTGCAGCTTCTCTACATCTTGCCTCAATCCCTTTCTGAGCTTTGATCTAAGTTTAAGTGTGTGCTTAAACTGCTGCTGAAGAAGAGACATGTCCATAGACATAATAGTAATGTAGACGCTTTCAGTGTTGGGATTCTGGTTTAAACCTCAAAGAAAGTAGGTTACATTAACACTTAAGTGTTGCTGTACGTGGAAGAGCTTCAGGCAATATTTTTCTCCACACTGACCTTCCTCTCACCTTTTTCTTCATGTTATCCTGCCCTACATTTCCTGGAAAAGGGGTTAATTTGGTATCACAGGGCTGTTGAATTTTTTTCTTATGTGTCCTGCACTGCTCACACAGGTACTTGTCACACTGCTACACTTAGCGCCTGGCCCTTGAACGGTGATGTGTTTAATTTCTCCTTGCTTCTCTAAGCGTAAGATGTTTGGGTCAGCAGTTTTCAGGGTCTGTTTTGGGAATATCTTCTGCAGGAACAGAGTTCAGGCATGGATGCTTTGCTTCAGATATACACAGGCTCCTGTTCATGTGACTCTCCTGCCCGCACAAAGGCTCTGCAGAACCATGCACATCCATCCCCTTGCCTGCACTTTGTTCTGCCATGGCAGTTCTCTGCGGTGTCTTCATTCACTTTTCTGGCCCCAGGTGTCCCCTACTGCCCTTTTCCATGAGCAGATAGCAGGAGATCCACAACTGGTAAGAGCTCTCTAACTCACAGCTTGTTTTGTCAAGGAAAGGCACCGATGCACACTGGTGCTGCGACCAGAGGAGAGGACATCAGGATCAGTACACTGGGCTTCTTACCCACTCTGGGTGCTCTCCAAAGGC
The DNA here is from genome assembly GCA_013389865.1 of Piaya cayana. NCBI lineage: Eukaryota > Metazoa > Chordata > Aves > Cuculiformes > Coccyzidae > Piaya > Piaya cayana. The sequence goes on from WAAB01008109.1 coordinate 56,666, forward strand.
AGGGACTTGGCTGCCAGGGCACTGCTGGCTCATGTTCAACTTGCTGTCAACCAGAACTCCTGGTTGGTTTTCCTTTTTTCCCTATTCTTCAGCTCACATTCCCCAGCCTAAACAATCCATGCAATGAGGAAAACTCATTTCTACCCAATTTTCAGTCTGATTGTGAACCTGTTGCTCTAAGCATCACTGACACGGCAAGGTGAGCAGCGCTGGGAACTCCTTCATGGTTGAGGCTGCAAGGGCAGACCCTGAGGGAAGACCCGCACCCTTTCCAGCTCTTCCATATAAAGGCACCTCCTGGTTAAGAGTTCTCCATCATTCCTCTCAACACCTCTCTATGTGTGGTAATTAAAGGTTATTATCTCCATTTCACAGAGGTGAAGTAAGTTGCCAAAGGCCATGGAGTGAGTCAGTGCCCAGCATGGATTAGGGTGCAGGTGAGGTGCACCTGGCTCCCAGTCCTGCATTTCTTCCTCAAGACTGTGCTGCACCCCTTTAGGGTATCAAGCAGTTGCTTCAGCAGACTATGCTAGAACATGCTAATCCAGCAATTATCACTGGTGAGTCGATGACATGTGACATCTCTACATCAGCAGGCTTATGGCTCCTGCTTGAGTTGCTTCTAACAGACTTCCACTTCTAGACTCACCTACCCACTCTTCTGCCTGTGTTGTGTCCACCTCTCTCTGTATCTGGCTATTCCTCCTTTCGATACACCCATCTCCCTAGCCTCTATTTCCTCCTCTCCTTCCCTTTCTCTCTCACTTTTATTTCTACTCAATTTGCTCCACAAAATTAAATTGAGTAGAGTCGCTTGTTAGACTTCTGGAGATTTCCTACTACAGTCCTTGATCTGGTCTGAGCAAAATGGTGCAGCAGGGTGAAGATGTGCTCCATGAGGTCCAGTGGGTCTGAAAAGCAGGTACTTTCTCCTTTGTCTTCATATCAGAAATTCCTTTCCCAGAGATTTGTGTTCTACCTTATATTTCTCTGCAGACATCTCCTGCTGGGAGGCTGGCATGCAGTTTCCTTCCTGTGTTGTGTACCCCTTTTGGTCTGCAAATCACCTCACAGGCAAGAAATTGCACTAAGAATTAACAGGGAAGGTGGATGTTGTGGTGCTGGGAATGTTTGGAGGTGGCAGGGCAAAGACTTTATCTTTGTGGTCTCATCCCTCTGTCCTGCCCCTGCAAGCCTGATAGACACTGCGTACAGCTGAGCCCAGCCCAAGGAAATCTCTGAGGAGCACCATACACATCGGCTGGCAGCTCATGACTGAGAAAACCCTTTTTGCCCAAATCATTTGCCTATATGTTCCTCAGGTTAGTTTGCTGGTGTTGTTCCAAATGCTTCTTCCTTTGGACACCCTTGGCAATTCCAGTCCCTCTTGCTAATTACGCATCAGTCATGGCTGTTATTTCTCAGACACCTTCATGACTCAGCCAGACCTTAGGTGTTTCACATCTCCAGTCCTTGTCTGTAAAGAAAATTTGCAATCTCTTAACCATTGCTCCTAGAGGTCAGCTAGCTAAGAACAATGGTCTTCTAACAGACATGTGCCTCTCTCCATCACAGCCTCATCTGTCCCCAAAACTAAACACCTAGTGCTAACGTAATGATCTGTGTAATGCAACAGTTTGGATGGTTATTGCTGCTGGCCTTGTAGAGCAAAGAAGCCTAAACCCTCCCTGCCCTATCAACAGCAATGATGCTCAGTGTTGACTTCTTAGCATCTCCCAGTACTGTTCAAGCAATCAAGAAAGTCTTCAGTAAACTGGATTTTGGTCCAGCATGGGAAGAAAAAATCTGTCCCCAAAATGTAATTAATTCTAAATACACACTCCTTCAACAGACTAATCCTGACAGACATGTACTCAGAGTCCTTGGTGAAAAAGCCATTTAGGTCCAACTGGTTCCTGTGATTTTCACAGAATCATAGA